>VZSF01006303.1:1210191-1289404 GCA_013398295.1 Chionis minor
AAATGGTAAAAACATTCATAGACTGTCCTATTCTATTGCTCAACATTTATAGGGAGAACTCTTTTTCAGTTTCATTTCCTAATAGAGGGATTTGTTTATTTTGACATTTGTTATGGTGTCCTTTATAGTGACAAAAAATTTACGTTCTTGGGTACTATATTGTCTGCATGGTAATTTAAGCCACTATCAAGGCATTTTCATTTACTTAGAGCTTCTGCAAATATTCTTATCTCTGTTTTTTATTTATCTGACAGCTGCTAAAGGACATAGTATTTGCTTTGTTACCAAGTCTAAGTAATATTCTTTAATACATAATTCACATACGCGGGGGAAATGTAGAAGGAATTCTGTGGTTGTTATATTTATAACATGGCAAACATCCTGCTGAATAATTTGCCTTAATCGTATTAGGCTACCTTTGATAAACATCTGTACTCATGTTCGGTAGATGAGAAAGACATGGTCAGGGATCACGACGTTGGGCAGACCCTTGCCAGCAGCATTATGCATCCATTCTTTCTAAATCCTGCAGCAAGATCTGTTTCTTACCCACCTACAAAGGGTGCTTAACAAGCAGATTGGGACTGAAGCTTTCATTTCCTTGATGTGCACTAATTTTCTCATTTTTTAGGAATTTTCCCCAAACTGTTTGTATTATGCATTTTAGAATCCAGAGGACTTGTCTCTTGTTTAAAAATAGAATGAGGGAACTGGAGCTCCTTACGTTGAGATAAAACTAAATGAAACAATAAGCATTTTTGTAGCTCCCTTGAATTTACCAAGCATGGTCCCATTCCTTGTATTTTCAGTCCTGTCTCTTGAGTTGCTCGTGCCACATGCTAGATGGCTCTCTTGCACCCTGGATCACGTTTATCCCATCTCTCTGACTGACCTCCTCTCACCTCTCCACATATTGCTAGATGGCATTCTTGACCCTTGGGCATACATTTAATTTGTCTTTGAATATTTCCCATTTCCCTTCTGCTTTCTCTTCATTCTTTTCTATATTCCACTCATTCGAGCTGTCATCTTCATGCTGTTCCAAGAGGTCTTTTGCTTCTCCGTTCTCTGTCTATATTTAAGGGTCCAAGTCCTAATTAAAATGTGCAGTACCAAAAAAACAACATTTTCACATTTGTCCACAAATATGTTAATTTGCAATGCTCTATATTTTACCTGCTCAGATGAAATCTCCAGTTGCTGGCCCTTTTTTGATTTATGTTCTCAATTTATTTCCTAATCAAGTAGCTCTAATGAAAATGCTGCTATGAGCTACTTCCCTTGACTCTAATTTTGGGCACTCCAATACAGGTTATTCTTGGCTTGTACACAGGTAAACAGCAAGAATGAGGGGAGAGAGAACAAGGTTAGTGTTTCTGTTGGCTTGTATCTGTAATGTCACAGGTCAACTGCAGTTTCTGTCCAGGGAATGTCACTCAGTCATACTCCAAGTAGGCAAAGAGCACCCTAAAGTAGCAGGAGCTGAAAGGAGTTTCCATGCTGTCCTCTAACTTGGTACAGGTTTGCAATATAGGCGCATCAGACTTGCTAAAAATTACTCTTAGAAGCTCACCTGAAGCAGAACACAACTTTCCCCACTACCACTGCCATCCTGAAGCAATGTGCTTTTGAAGTACAGTTAAGTCTGTAGTTGCTTCATGCTATTCAGATTTCTTCCTTCTTTCCCCGCTTTTCCATTTTCTTCCCATGGTGCCCAGGTCCTTTGCTCATATCCATTAATCACTTCTTTAATTATCACAGAAATTCTAATGGCTGCCCAGCTTTGTATCAGTGTTTGTTAGGAGTGAGATGTGTTTCTGTGAACAAACAATTCAATACAGTTTACAAAGTCTTTATTTCTTGGTTTCATCTGTAAATAGCTTTTGGTCTCACAAACCTGTCATCTGTTGATACAGGGCAACACTCACTGGAGTAACTGATATGCTCCTGTAATTTGATTAGTGAAACTTGTGCATTTTTTTAATTGCTTTCTGTACTCAGGAGACTGTTCCTACTTTTTACTTAGAGAAAATAATTTGGTGTTCTCCCTCTAATTTAATAAGCTCTCCTTAATTCTTGCTGTTCTTTCTTCCTCCTTTCACTCCACATCAAGCCTTTTTATAGACTCCTTTCCTCTATTAAAATGCATAGTCCTTTAAAAATGAACTAAACAATGGCGTGTTAATCACTTCCAAGTCAGAAATGTCATTTACAGCTGGATATATAACCTTAACTCAGTCTCCTGTGTACATACATTTATTTTGCACATCATTCTTCAAATAAATGAAACTGCAAAGGGAGTTTATGTTGACACAAACTAATTACACACTTTGGATTTCAGCCAGGGAGTTAAAATTAAAATTTATAATCTCATAAAAAGTGCAAGAGATCTTTAATGTTCACATGTAGTTTGGACCTTTCTATTTGAAAATGAGCAACAGAGAAATTGAGTTACATCCGCGAACGTACTCTCGTGTATTCTCAGCTCAAGCTTAAGAATATACCCCATTGTCAGCTACAAGACAAGTTTGGGTCAGGTCTTGCTGTGGAGAAGCGTGCTCCCACAGCCCCAGGTGAACTTTGGAGCAGTGCTTTCCTACCAGGTACCTGGTTGTCCTAGCCAGCAAGTAAGGGAGAGAAACCCAAAGCTATTTGTTTTGTCAGGTTCCACCCCCTCGATAACAAGAACACCTGAAAACCAGAGCTGAGCTCCGTACAACAATCCAACTAAACAGACTAGGAATGGGAAAGAGAAAGGCTGGCAGCTTCTCGACTGACACAGAATGAAAAGGCCAATATAGATCCTGTGGAAGACCTCTCACAGCAGGATGGCCTATTATCAAGATTTGTTGCTGAAATGAAGAAATGTAATTAATTCCTCACAGAAGGTGTAGGGTAACGTTTCTTTGCACAGCCATTGAACTTTCCTTCACAGCTCATTGTGTCTCTTAAAGCACAGAATGTTTTTCAGCATCTTAAAGTAACCTGACCAAATCATCACTTACACTGGTTTCTCTACATGTCAGTTATTTTACTCTGCATTCATATCTTGGTTCTTCCTCTCAGCTGTCAGGACATCCTTATTCTCAGGTATCTTGTCTTACTGTTTTTCCTTCACTGAAGTTCACTGACAAAGCTCTTTGTGTAAGTGTGCATGTTCATGTCCATGTTCATGTGTATACATCTATCTAGTCATTTACTTGCTGTTCAGGTAGTAAAAAGTAAAATAATAAAGGCAATCTCAGTAGTATCACTTTGTTGGTTTTTATACTTTGTGTATAAATTGCTGTGACATCTGTGACCACAGCTGACAGTAATTGAGTTTATTGCTTAGGAAACTTCATGCTCTATTTCTGAAGTGGCTCTTTTCTAGGCTAGCGAACTTACTGCTTCTGCCTACTATATCCTGCCTTGAAAAAACCCCACCATCTGAACAAGTGACAGATTTCTCCCATAAGCCTCAGAGGTGTTTACTGTCCATTTTACGGATGTAATGAAGACCGAGACTCATTTATAGTTCATAAAAAGCAAATATTATCAACTGTTTTGTCTCTCTTTCCAGCTGGAAACACATGCACAATTCAAATGGATCTCCTGAACAGAAAAAGTACTGTGCTTTTCTCTAGCTTGCTGAACGAAATCATTTTTATGTGGAATCCTTTTGCACCTCTGGAGCCCAAAGTTGTGTTGGGTTTCATGGGTCTGATTTCCTGCCATTTTACTGGTCTTGCTGAGAATACTTTCAAATAATGTTTCAGAACGTGCACTGCTCTTTTAGAGATGAAGCCATAAAATACAGGCTATGGAAGTAACTGAGAGGAAAATAGAGGAAGGCAATGGGAGAACTTCTGCCTTTATCAGTACCACTTTAATCAGAGAACTGATGGTCATCAAGGCATTGCAGAGGTTGAAGGGTTTAACTGTTACATCGTAAGCTGGCTGCAAGTGTTCATAGGGTTTAGAAAAAACGTGCAAAGATTGCTCCAGTGTTTTAGCTGGACATAGGGGCTACCTTTGGAGAAAAAATTTTAAAAAATCCTTCTAAGCTCACACTAGAGCAGAACTACCTCTGTAATTAATTGAAATATGTTTTGTAGCACTCTTGATGAACACTATTTTATGACTGTCTTAACCTATCTAAGGCTATACAGGAGCCACATTTTGATGTTATTCACAGGAGCAGAATTCCCACACATTCACCTCTGCCTAGTGCTTTCCAGGATCAGTATTCCTAGGAGCTATTTAAAGAGTTGTAGTATGCAAGACTAACCAAAGTGCTGTCCCTTTAAAATGTCTGTCTTTTGCAGCAGTTGTCACGTTGCCAACTTCAGATATTCAATAAGGCTATTTTTATTTTGCTTCTTTCTCACTGCAGCGTGTTGTATGATCACTTACCATATACAGTACAATAGGAAGGTAATAAACTCTGCTTTCACTTCTTGACCATAATGTTCATAAAGCAGAATTTTTTTTCCTTACTTTCCCAGTGGAGAAAGGACACATCATTTTCTTATGAACTAGCCACAAATGGACAGAGATCTCCTCATTTCAGTGCTCAGGAACAGCTTAGCTATGAGATCAAAGTGGATACCACATACGCAAAGTCTGTTTGCTCTTTCAAAATAATAGCAAAACTTCCATTGATTTCAGTACAAACAGGGTTGAATCTCCAAACACTATTTGCTGTTCTCTACATTCCTCAGCTTTAAATTTTTCTCTGTGGGTGGGGTGGGGATGTGTGTGTTTCACTTCTGTTCAGCACTGTGTTTGCTCACGTTGTGGAAAAAAACTTAGATGTTGCTAACACAATTGGTTTGATTGTTTCCATATTTCTCCTTTTCCCCCCAAGGTCTCAAATCCAGAAGTATTAATGAATTAGTCAAAGACATTGTCAGAGAACAGTTTAAAGTATTTCAAGGTGAAATCGAAGAGAGCATGGCTCAGATTTTCAAGACTGTATCTAGTTTGTCAGATGATCTTGAAAATACAAAAGAATCAGTCAAGCATCTAAATGAAACCCAACAAAAATTTGCTCAGGAAAAAGACAGTGCGCCAACAAAGCTTGACATTCTGGAGCTAAAGAGTCATGTGGTGCAGTTGAAAAAGGAAATGACCCTCACTTGTGACAAGCCTGTGAAAGCTCTACAGGAAAAGCAGAAATCCTTGGAAGATAACTTGGAGCATCAACAGTCAAGAAGTGTCATTTATTACGAATCTTTAAATAGGAGTCTTGCTGAAATGAAGGATGCTCATGAACAACTGTTATCAGCTGAACAGTCTTCAAGCCAACACATCCCTTCAGCAGATAAAGTCACAGAGTACAATGTTACAGAGTATATGTTCACGCTGCACGAGAAAGTAAGGAGACAAGGCATGATGGTGCTGCAGATCTACGATGACTTAAGAGTCCAGGATAGCAAGATCAACAATCTCAGTGTTGCACTGGAAATTCAGAGAGACTCCGTTCTGGGAGTCTGTGATGACATGTTGTCAGAGAGCAGACGGGATTTCCAAATGCAGCTGGAGGCAACCCAAGAGAATGTCCTTGTCCTAAACAAAAGTCTCTCTGACCTGGTCCTTCCATTGGACAATAAGATGGACAAAATGAATGAACAAATTAATGATTTGTGCTATGATATGGAGATCCTGCAACCCTTGATTGAGCAAGGGATACCTTTTAGTCTGACTTCAGAGTATGAGCAACAAATCCAAGCTGAAGCAATCAATGAGAAACTCGAAAACCTTACGACTGTCATTAATAGAATGAGTTCTGCAATTATGGAGCTTTCTAAAACTCAGGAAGGACTTAAAAATGAATCTCAGGCTTATCAGGGACTGTTTGAGAGTCGTGTTAATGAATGCTCCATGGAAATAGAAGATGGATTAAACAAGACCATGATAGTAATAAACAGTGCTATTGATTCTATTCAAGATAATTATGTACTGAAAGATACACTACGTGCTCTAAGAAATGAGACTGAAGTCTGCTGTGGCAGAACTGAGAAACTGGATAGCCTCCTGGCTTTCATTCCCCAATTCCAACAGTTGAATGAATCCCTGCGGACATTGCTCATTGGCAAGAAGTATGAATTCACTTCACAAGTAGCTCCATCGCTTTCTGATCTTCCCTATGAGAACTCTGACAAAAATATCCTCCACAATTTCAGAAGATTTTTCTATAATCTAAATGAAACATCGTCAAAAGTGGACAATCAACAAAAAGATATCCGACGCCTGGAAGAAAAACTATTTGACTCCGTGGAGGAATCAAAGGACCATGAGGTTCGCCTTCTGAGTGTGGAGTCAAAAATCTCCAAGTTTTTGGCAAACAACTGTCTCTCAGTGAAAAAAAATAAAGCTGCCTCAACAGAGAAAGAACAAGTGGTCTCACTTCAGCTCCAGACACTGAGTTCCAGGATCAAGGCCCTGGAAGCCAAGTCAATCCGCTTCTCAAACAGCATTCCACTTCTGAACAAGACTGCTCATGAGGCCTGGGGGGTATGTCAGGATACCAACAGCAGCATCCAAAAACTGAATGCAAGTATACCTGTGCTAATTAAACTTGCTAAGCCAGATATCCCCCTGCTGCAGAAAGGCCTCAAAGAGCTCATTGAATCAGTGCTTGAAATAAAAGCAGGAAATATCTTGACAAACTTAACCCAGCGTGTAGACATGTCGGTGGCAAGTGCAATGAGCAATGTCACCAAACTTCAGAAACAGGTGAAACCAGTTATGAAGAAACCAGCTTCAGTGAAAAAGGGGGTAGCAAACATCACCATGAGCCTGGCAAGTCGAAGTCAGAGAAACACAGATAATACTATAGATCCAGGTAATGCATTTTACTCTAGTAAAAGTTAGAGTCTTTGTAATAAAGACTTATGTAACCATTGTGATGAACTGAGGTGCCCAAACTTGACTGCGGGTGAATAAAGAGACCGAAGATTGCCATAAAAAGTGTTTCAGAGGAACTTGAGGTTACTATAGTCTCTTGTTTACAAGAGAATTTAGTTTTCTTATAAGGAGATTCTGCACCAAGGATCTAGAACTCCATTTAATTTTCCTTAATAAATTCACATCTGATCAGTTTAAGGTATATGTGCATGCAGACACACTCAGCTGACAACCTGACCTTCCAAATGTAGCTGACGATTTACACAAAATCTAAACTACAAGAATTTTGTGCCTGCATCTCAATGAGCAATTTCAGTAAAAAAACATGCAAGCTGGGAGAGAAATCTGGGGGTGCATCAGGGCTTTGCAGCGTCGGTGGGGATGAAAAGTATCAAAAACCTGAAGCAAATGAATACACCAAATTACTGTGGTGAGGCTTTTGCCAGCTCCTTCAGTACTTCATTGAGATTATTAGAGCAATTACAATTAAAACAGTGTGTTCTTGCAGAATGAGGAGCCCAGCTAATCAAGTAGGTTTGACTCGAGTCCATCTGGAGAACAGCTCAGCTGAGTAGGAGCTGCCATTCTTAAAAAAGACATTTTGGGTGTGATTCCCTTCTGAACTTGAATTCAAATGTCATCATATGAAATTAATTCATATGGATGAATTCACAGAAATGCAAACTCTGAGTTATGACTTTTCAAATCAGTCTTGAGTGAAAATCAATAGCACAAGCTAATGTTTTATGGAAATATCATTTCTAGGAAAATACAGGAAAGGAAGAGTGGTTAAGGGACTAGAAATCTTCAGGAGACTCTAATTTGCATTAAAATAAGTGAGACAGATTCTTAAATGGTAGATAAATGTCCTGATACTTTCAAAGACACAACTTTTCCGTAAATCTTTTCCATAAAGCATTCTTAAACTTATGAACATTTCTGAAACTATACTTGTTCCCTATCGTAAGCAGATGTAGGGGCAGTAAGAGCTACCACTCTTGTTCTTGTGCTAAGACTGTGGGCAATTTCCTTCTTCACTCTCTCCTCCCTTTCCCATCCTCCCTCCATCATCTTCTCCTGTCCTAGGTACAGCACTTCTCAGTTATCAAGGAATCCTTTATAAAGCCCAAATCCCATGAGTAGCTTGGCTTCTGCTGAAAGCCAGCCCCACTGAAGGATTTGAGTCCTTGGTTATCTTTTCAGTTAGAGAGGACACACAGCTATTCCAACAGTCATTCACACCTAAAATGCACCAAGTTTTGCTAAATTCTTACTATGAACTAATTTGATTATTTTTGTGTTAAAAATGGCAATTCTTTCTCAGTCATTTCTGTTTTCTGCTTATTCCTGCTGCTGCACAGGATGGAAATTGAACTTGTTCTCAACTAAAACTAAGGGAAAAGGAGATGTGATGCCTTTGATCCTTCCTGAGTCTTCTAGTTTGTTGGAAAATGTCACTAATGCTACCTGCCCGGAGCACAGGAAGCTGCCTCCTGCTCTGTTTTTTACTTCACATTAATGAATTAATGTCTTTGCTATTTATTATTTATGTCATGCTGAATATACACAAATAGCTTGCTTGATAACATTGGATGTATGCTTGCTTTTACAGAAAGTGAAGATCTTTGCAGATGTTGAAAATCCACATTTTTAAGCAAGTTTTCTATTTGGCAATGTTTATGCAGACTTTTCCATCTGTAGTGACCTTTTGCAGTCAATGGTATTTCATGCCTAGGAAAGTAATACATTACATTTCTGTAAGGTATAGAAGACCATTATCCTAATTAACAAATATCCATCTTCTGCCTGGGTAGATTTTACTTCTTAAGGAAAGCTTTTTCTGTCTTAGTTCCAGGAGACCATCCAGAGATATGTGCTGACTCTACTAAATTTTCTAGAAGGAACCCTAAGGCATAATTGGCTAATTATAAAATGTATTCAATCTTAGATCGTCTCTTTCAATTAAAAAAAATTAAAATAAAATTCTAGAAAGAGGTGAATGACAATTGTCATTGATTCCATGTTCAATATTTGATCCTACTCTAACAGACTGGGATTTTCATTGGCTTTAATGTGTTCAGGATTTGTCCCTGTGGTAATACGTTCCTCAGTAGTCATCTGAAATCAAGGGGAAACAACATGAGCTTGCATTACATATGCAGGGACATACAGGTTTGGAGACTTCCCATGCTGTGGAATGAACAAAAGTTTATGTCAGCCAGAGGCTACAATATATGTATGAGGAACAAAAAAATCTAAAGATTTACATAACTCCAATGGCAACCCTGGGTGGCTAAAGAAGTGATGGTCTTCAGACAACTTCAAGTAGCTAACATAGGGGAGATGCCAGCCTTTGAAGAAAAAATATTCAATAAGCTCTTCATTACTCTTGGTTATGTCTGGTCCTACCTTCCAATGCACTGTTCTGCTGCAGAAATGCATGATCCAGCATGAGGGCCTCTTAGCTCAGTTCCCACTTTCCCATTGTTGTTCAGCGCTGTGTCTGTTCTCCAGCGAGCCTAGAGGCTGCTGTGCTGTCCAAAGGTGAATGCACTCTCTTGTTGCATGTCTTGTGTTAGTTGTGGTTTTGCTTTATTCAGGTATACCACCCTCCCATCAACATGAATAACTGAGAGTGCAGCTGAGTTATATTTATGTATTTAAAACAGTGCATCTATGTGAGAGAGGTAATTTGGTTTTATTCTCATTTTCTCTGTCTTATTTCTGTTTTCACGTTGTTTCTGACTCGTAACAGAAATGCAAGCTTCCATTGTCACATTATCGTTCAAGCCTGCAGTGAAATTAGTCTGTTTAAATGTTTTGCATCTTGTGTTTTAATTGCACAGGTTTGATGGTTATTCTAGTTCAGTTTGATGACATACTTCAATTTTGCCTGCTTTCTTTAGACTAAGAGGTAGATGAAACTGTTTTGTTCTTTTTAATTTAGCAATTCTGAAATCATCACACTGGAAGTATCAGATACCTCTGCTTAACAGACAGGCAGTTGTCAGAGTCCAAGTAGCTCAGATCAGTCTGGACAACCTGCCCCCTCCCCCCAAAAAAAACCTGGAGAGCACAGCTGAGGCACCTCTCCTCCTTGCTTTTTGCCCAAGAGCACTGCAGATGGATCTTTGTGCATTTTTGCACCCTACACAGCACTTATACCTGCATTCTGTGTCAGGGTCCCCAGTGCAACGATAACCTTAATTGTCCTGGGCATCCTGACCTGGCCCCTGACTGCACACCCTGCCCACGGGCCTGGGATCCCTGTTTCACCTCAAGCCAAAATCCAAGGCCTTTTCAGTCATGCTGGGCTGTGACTAACCCTGGTTGCCATGATCAACCTGCCGTGCTCTCTGCCTGTCACCTCTGCAGGTAAGGCACCAGCCCTGCTGTCACCCTCAGTTCCTGGCTGCCTGCCCCAGTGGGGCTGCCCCCCTCCTCCTGCTCCCTGGTGCTCCTTGCATCTGGGCTACTGGGGATGCCCGTCGCTTTTATCACTGGGGCGCTAAGCCAGAGGTGATTAGTAACTGTAGACTGACAACCAGTCTGACCCTGTGCGAGCAGGGTGGTTTAGTAGATTCCCAGGCTCTTCCCATCTCTAAGGGCTTCCCAAGAGACAGTTACTGATAAATAAATATTGAGAAAATGCTGGTAAGTTGCTTCCCGTTTAGACATTTCCAAATTGGACAACTGAAGTCACTTCTTTCTGTAAGGAGACGGTTAAATTGCTAAATATTTGATTTGCTTCTAAACAACACCCTAATATACTGACAGAGCTTCATTATTCATTTGAAGATTTGTTTGTACAACCTAGGCATTCTATTTCCCCAAAGAGCTTCTGACTACTTGCCCTCCCGAAGAGTAGCAAAACTCAGCATTAACTGACTCTCCTCACGCCTACCATGCTTGGTATAAATAGCAAGTGCATTCAGTTTACTCTCTGCTATTAATAGCTGCAATTTAAGCCTTTAATTTAATTTAAAAAGTCTCTCTCTTTTACTTATCTACATTACTAAGTTGTGAAAGATTAATTAAAAATAGGATATGCACTGCAGTAGGAAATCCTTTCCTAATCTAAACCTCTTGTCATCTTTACCCCAAGCAGAGAACACGGACATAGTGTCTCAGGATGCCCTTCAGCAAGGAAAAAGAAGAAGAAAATACTGGTAGGGGTAGCCTTGGCTAGAAATGACAGCAAAAACTTGCCATTGTAAGACTACGTGGCAGTTACATAGAGATTACCTGCTCAGGGGAGATCTAGGGTATTTGCCTCTTCCTCTGAAAATCCCAACTTGTTGCAAACCTCTTCCCAGCTTCTCCTAGTGGTAGCAAATGAACAGACTCCCCAGCTGCTCTTAAACACTGCTGCACCTGGAGGGTTAATTTATTGTAGGTAAAGCTATGTCTGAATTTGATTTAACTCCAAGGTTAAGTTGAGGCAAAATCATCCCTCAGCAGACTGTTAAAACACTAGTCTCAATCTCATTATCATTTCCTTTTTGTGACCTTTTTCCTCTTTCTTGTATTTACTACTTGTTTATGAAAAGCGGAGGCCAATTAGCAGAGAGGCTGCTGTGTTCTTACACAAAGCCTTTGTATTTTGGGAATATGATACAGTCAGCACAATCAGCTGTTTTCCTTCCTTTTCTGCTTTCCTTTCACATTTGATAAGTATGTGAATGCTTGGCAAATACAAGTGAGGTGTTGTGGACGCTTAGTAAATATGAGTGAAAAATAACTTCAATTAAGTGTGCAGGAAAACTATTATCTGAGAAGGAAAACATTGTTTCCTCATGTCCACTTGCCTGTGCTGTGACCCTGGTCATGACAGTCCTAAATTGCTTTATTTCAGGCATTACGGGATGGACATTATTTTCTGTGAAAAGAATTACTGTTGTGTTTTTAAGTTCCTGTGCTCCATCAGTGCAAATTCAAGTGGCACGGTACAACGTGCTTTAGCATTCTGCTCACTGAACTAAAATTTCCCATTAAGTTTGCCTTAATGCAGCAGTCTGTGAAATGTCTGGATGGGAATCTGACGATAACTATGGGCATTACTAAAATATCTATGTGAAAATCCAGTTCAGTATTTCCTTGGCAATAAGTAGACCCTTTTATGAAAGGCTTTTTCAGTTCCCACCTACCAATCTAGATTTACCATCACAGGACAGTGTGGAGTTCTCTTTCCAGAGCTCTGCTGGTAGTTCCTGCCAAAGAAAAGGTTGATTTTCTAAAACAACTGACTTTTATTTGATCAAAACAAGAGAAAGGAAACAATATGTGGCTTGGGAATGCTTTGTGTTTAGAATTTTTCATAGCAATATTTCATTTTTAAAGTGGCCTGAATGTTCTTCTCCTCAAACTGCCATGACAATACGTTATACGATTACACTCAGTAGCTACTGTCGCAGGGCTGAGCAGCACTGGGCTGACAGATTTCTCTACTGGTTGGACATGATCTGGCCAGCTCAAACATAGTCAGGAAGAGGCTCAAGGACATCCTCAGTGAGGGTGCTCTGCAAATCCACCTGTTTGGTATGATTTGTGTTGCTTGCAATACAAAACTGTTACAACAGTCTTGTTAAATATCCTGGAATTGGGTTATTTGTGGGCAAGGGCAAGGACTGGAAGTGGTTTGGATAGCATTTAAGATCTTTCATCACCAGTACTCGGACTCTCCTGCAATGGTTGTGACACATCTGGGTGAGTAATGTCATGGCAAGACCGTCCAACCTATACAGCAGCAGTACAAAGTCTGTGTTTTGGTATGCCCAAGGATCAGCAGACTTTGTCCTAAAAGTGCAGCCTTCTGTGCCTGCACTAGTGAAACCAAACCAAACCACACCACAGATTTGCCTGAACCACCAGGAAAATAATCTATTTGTTTTATCTCACTAGAAGGAAATAAAATTGGATATGTCAGTATTGTCTCTTACAAGTTTTGCTCTTTGTTTCTGAAGGGCTCCTGCAATATGGTCAGTTCCAAGCATCTCGGCGCATTCCCATTCTTAGTAAAGATTGATTAGCCATTCCAAGATATTTCTTTAATCACTTGATTGCAGACTGCCCAATTTTCACTTGTGTCTTGGTTTGCTGTAGTGCCTGAGGGCTACCATAGAAGAAGGCTGAGTCAGCTGTGCAGGGCTCAGCACAAAACGTCCACTCCCACTGTCACCAGCTGGAAGTGGGAAGTGAGCAGCTGGTGCTGGTGGACTGCAGGTCTCTGTGTCAGGCTGTGACAAGGAGGAGTGGATTCTCAGCCCCCCATCTCACTATGGGAATGGGTATCCTCCAGACTTAATCTGTCCTGAGAAACACCTGTGTTAGATTATTATGGAAAGACTTGAGGGAACAGCAGAAGGAGAATTTCCTAATGCTTGGCTGTAGCCAGGCTTTGCTGGCTTTAAACTTACATTGCAGAGTGGGAAGCCACAAAATTAAGGAGGACAGGAGGGAAGAAGTGAACAATGAAAGTTTGGTGCTTGTTGACAGGGGTCTCTGAGACTGTACAGTCACAGCTGTTCGGATATCCCAATCTTTTGATGGTTCTCATAATGTTTGTTGAGTGAGATGTTCCAAAGAAGCTAGATTTGTAATTTATTTCATTTTATTACATGTACTTGACCCTCCGAGACCAACAGAACTCAGCATTTTTAGGTAATTCTGAATATCTTGGAGACTAGTTGAGGGTATGCTATGTTCACGAAAAGAGGGAGGCTGGACTGGCAAAGGATCTGAACAGCCTGGACAAGATCTGAATTTAGCCTTCACCCAGAACCTCAGCAGAAATTCCACCGGCTTTATGAATTGCCAAAGAGGCTTTCCAAAATACTGAAAATTTGGTAAGTGTCACTGTAATGACATTGGAACTGAGCTTGTTGGTTTTCCTCTCTCTCACAGGACAGTATTCAGCTTGTGTCAGTTCCCCATGCCAGAATGGAGGAACCTGTATCAATGACAGACAGAGCTTTATTTGTGCTTGTCGCCACCCCTTTGGAGGAGTCAACTGCAGTACGAAGCTGGTCAACGACAATTCTCTGAGTGTAGGCAAGTAAAGAATTTAGTAGTGCAATATGCTAGCAGTAC
The DNA here is from genome assembly GCA_013398295.1 of Chionis minor. Taxonomy (NCBI): domain Eukaryota; kingdom Metazoa; phylum Chordata; class Aves; order Charadriiformes; family Chionidae; genus Chionis; species Chionis minor. The sequence goes on from VZSF01006303.1 coordinate 1,224,172, forward strand.
GGGCCTCTGCCCCAGGGCCTAATTAGAGAGCATTTGCTGGTCAAAGGTCTCGCATTTCACTTTAATGAGTGCCAAATCAAGCAGTAGTGTCCTGTGCTTTGGTGCTGAAGACATCAATCCCTGTGGGTGACTCATGATCTCTTTCTTTAATATGACCCAATGATGGGATTAAATTGGGCTGGGACCAGCCATAATAGCTGGAAAGCTCCCTGCTGAATTGTGCAGAGCGGGAGGGTGTGCAATAGATGTATTTGAAAATGATATCATGGATTTTGAGGGGTGGAGGTAAAATCACATCACTGGGGAATACTAGCTTCAGCACGACCATAAATGCTCTGTAAATGCCAGTAGCTACAGTGATATGTGGAACTATGGCCTCAGGGAGTCATTTTAGCCATGCCTCTGATTTTCATCAGCAAAGGATGTGGCCCTTGAAAGATATTTCAAAAAAGAAAAGTGGAAACCGTGCTTATTCAGTCCAGAAAACAAATAAATAATTTACATCCAGGCCACATGGAATGTGAATTTTATGCAGCTTTCAGCAGCCATTTGGCTGATTCTTACTCATGACAGCATATGAATAGTGAATACAATAATTTGTAAAGTGGCGGGGAATCATAGTGTGCATGCTCAGCTGGAAGAGAAAAAGATATACTTTTATTCCCTCATTTAACATCGGGAGTACTAAACCTTTCCAGTGTTTGTCTAAGATTTGTGGAGAAAATTCTTGGCTTCAGCACACACAGATGAACAATGAGAGATCCTGGAGTGGGAAAAACTTGTGGGGGGATGGGGGGAGGGAAACGGGTGAGAAAGAAAGAAAAGAAAAATAGCAGCTCCCTTAATGATAACATAGTATAGACAAACATAAAGTTTCCTCACTGTTTCTAAAATTATTCTTTTGTAGCTACACCTAGCACTAATTGCGTAGGAAATTATTTTTTATACAATACAGAAAAAACTGTGTTTATGCAGAAATACTATGTTTCAGTTGCTCAAGCTACTGGATGATGTGACTTCAGAAAAACTGCTTCTGATCTTCTGGCTGGTACAAGTTGCCTTTATACAATGTAACATTAATTGAAATGGTTCTTTATTCCTTTCCAGATTTTTCAAAAGGATCATACAGATACGCACCTATGGTGGCTTTTTTTGCCTCTCATACATATGGAATGACGACTCCAGGACCCATCAGATTTAACAATCTGGATGTCAACTACGGAGCTTCATTTGCCCCAGCAACTGGGAAGTTCCATGTTCCGTATCTGGGGGTTTATGTTTTTGAATACACCATTGAATCCTTTAGTCCACGTGCCTCTGGCTATCTGGTCATTGATGGAATAGACAAACTCACTTTTCAGGCTGAAAATATTAATAGTAACAAGTATACTGACAGAGTCATTACTGGAAATGCTTTATTAGAGTTAAATTATGGTCAAGAAGTCTGGCTCAGATTGGCAACTGGCTCTATACCAGCCAAGTATCCACCAGTAACTACATTTAGTGGTTACCTATTATATCGTACCTAAGTCAGTCATAAATGTAAACAATCACTATCAAATGACGCGACCTGCATGTGAATTTATCTTTGCCTTTAAATACTTTGTTTCTTTAATAGCATTAAGTTTCTTAAAGTAACTAATGTGATGGTGTTTGAAGTGCTCATTCTCCAAGAAGTTGCTTGGATGTAGCCATGTGCACAAGGATAGTCCACAGGTTGGGAATAGGGGAAAAATAAGCATCTTCCTTGTATAAGCATGACTGGGAAGCACAAATCTAATTATGTTCTACATTTGCATTGCATAAACATACTTGCACAAGGTAGCTGAGAATTAGTTCTCGAGACAAATCAAAGCTGGTTTTGATTATTCCTTTACAACCTGAGTGCATACCAAAGGTGGTGGATAGATTTTGATGACTCAGATGCTGAGCTAGCACTTAGCTCATTGTATCAAGTGGTAATCGTGTATATATTCTGTTTGGAAAAAATATATTTCTTTTTCATTTTGCCTGACATTATTCACCACATACCTTGATATGTCAGTGTTTAATTGATTCATGATTTTGTATGTAACCAGTATGATGACAAACTGGTTTCTTACCTAGCAGAAAAAAAACAGGAGGGAATATTTAAAAGCTGCATATTGATACATTCAGATTAGAAATAATGTGCTCATTTAGCAGTGAATATAATTAGTCATGGGAAAAAAACATTGTAATGCATTTGCTGGAATCTCTCTTACTTAAGGCATTTAAACCACAGCTGGATTTTCCTTAGGTGGTATGCTTTTGACCAAACATGGTTATATCGGCTTCACACAGATTTTAGCGTGTAAACTTTGGCCTATGAAGTACACAAGGTTAAATGAGATAATTACAGTAGTCCTTTCTAAGTTTGAGCTCTATAAAGCTATGATTTTGTTTGTTTCTGCATCATATTCACTAACTACTGAGGCAAGATGAAATGAACTTCAGTCTACATAAACCAGAATGTGATTTCCAAGCACCAATCCAATAAAAAAAGTATTTTTAGTTCATGTTATGACTGTCTGAAAAAATAAACCTTCAGGTTTGCATCCTCATCAGCTGCAAAGTCCTGGGTCGCTGTGGTTTCTTGGTATCCCATTGACTGGTGTGACTGACCAGGTTTGTTTCTGGTTATTGCCTTTGTTGATGCTAATTGATCAGGTTTTACATCTCTGTGTGTTTGTCTCCCTCTCTCCTTATCTCCCCATCTAAAAAAATAAACTTTCTCACATTCTCACACTCCACATGTCCTTACCAATTAGGGCCATCGACCAGGTTTGTTCTCATCACTACTTCCCTTACCATGTGTTAGGCAGGTTTGTTTCTGGATAGCTTTTTTTGGTTTTGTGTGTGGCTCCTTTGACCAGCTACGCTAAAAGGAAAAGATGCCCTCCTTCCATGGCACTTATATTCAGTTATCATTAATAGGCATACTCCAGTATCTATGCCAATTTATTGAAGCCCAGAATGTTTTGAAGCTCCCTGAATTATTTTGTTTTCCACTGTCAGGAACTGTTCTTAAAAACACATAAGAATCTTTAGCTTTCTTCTTAATATTACTTAGTGTACCTTACCAGATCTTAAGATGAATGTCCATGACATGACTGAATTCTCCCATGCTGTACGTGGATAAGAGAACCCACAACATCTTTCCTCAGGTGTTTAAAACTACGTTTATGGATAAGAGAATCCACATCATCTTTCCTCAGGTGTATAAAACTACACCTAGTTGTTAAAAATTGAAATGCTCATTCTCCACCAGCAGCATTGTCCTGAAGCTCGTCTGTGGGCGTGTGCCTGTGTGCATGGGCTACCTGAACCACAGAAGCGTGCAGCACTGAACAGCACTCCCCCAGCTTCAGGGGAGTGTTCTACCATGGCTTGTGGTTAAGGACAGCAATTGAGAATTGATGAAAACTTTCAGTTCAAGCCCATTTTCTGAGGCCCTAAATCCAACCAGTTAGTTGTTAAGAGATCTTGCAGCACATTAGTTATTAAAATATCCTATGTTTCTTTGAAGAATCTGAAAAAACACCAGAGCCACTACTCTAAGGGTCAACTGCAAGTCTTGTTAACAGGTTGGGATGTTTTGCTCATGTTTGTATTTCTGTTTCTTCTTTTTGTTTTGTTTTGTTTTGAGGCCAGAAATCCTTTCTTCTTTGCACCTTATGGATTCTTAATGTACCATGAACCCTGAATGAGTGTGCTACAGACCTTTCTCCTGTTGCATACCATATTTTTCTGTAAACACTCAAAATCTTTGATACGGCACTAACTCAGCCTACCGTATCACTGAATTTTATCAAATATAATGAGCACAAGCCCCAGTCCCTCCTTGTATGATTTTGTCATTTTAATGTGTTTAGTCCTCTTTGTTCCTGCTGTGGCTATGGCTAAATGGCGTGGAAATTACTCTGCAGATGAAATTCAAATGACCCACCAGAGACTGCATCTCTGTTTTAATGTGACTTTCTTCGCCCTTGCTGCCCTTGCCACTAAATTCTTCAAGCTGGGTCCTCATCTTCACAGCCTCTATTTTTCCCCGGCAGACAGATACTTTCTATGTCATTGTACTGGTTTTCTTTCCTCTTTTCTCCTTTTTTCTCCCAAAGCTTGAAATTCATTGGGGTAGAGTAAGAATTCTAATTAAAACCAGATCTGTAGGAATAACACACAGAAAATTCATTTCCATAATAAAAAATCATACTGAAGCTTATTCTTATTGTACTGTTTAAAACATGGAAGAAACATTTAAAAAATATAATAAATATATGCCTCCCTTTTTATACTGTGCAATAACCTATTAAAATCTTTCCTCAGATGTATTAAAACTAAGTGTAGTTGGCTTTGCCTATCGTTAAGAACTAAAGTACCGATTCGTCACCATAAAGATAGGTTGGCATTGGCCACTGAGGCTTATTTATGGGCTTGTGAATATGTACCTTGGCTGCCTGGACTAATGAAGCAAACAATATTGAAAAATAACTGAGGATCAATAAAATCAGTCAGCCTACCCATTATGCAGAATAGACAGCAATCAGCTTGAACTCCCAGGAGAACTTTTTAGGCATCAACCAGGAAAGGTGGTTCCTGAGGCACCTTGTCACCCCTCCACTTTCATTTTCATGCTCTAATTTGCATTCCCTAATGATAGCAGGCAGCAAATCTGAACATTCATCTCTACCCACAGCCCTTGTGAGGGACCGCAAAGCCATCCTGAGCCTTTGTACTTCAGAGTGAGCAGTGTTCTCTTTATTTGAGTGACTCAATAACCATGGCAACATTTTGTCTGGTTTGGCTTTGACAAGCCTGTCCAATTTACTCCAGAGCCTGCATTATCATTTCCTCACCTATACCAACCAAGTTATCACTGAACGCATTCCCCAGCCCCTCATATGCTTAGCATTCACGCTGACATCAGCAGTTTATTTTCCTCATGTACCTTTTCTAGCTGAATAGCCAGCACACCCCTGCTTTGCTCCAGCTCATGTCAAGCTTCCCTGCTAACACATGCCTGCCTGATGCTGACTTATGGGTATTGCTGTCTGTCCATATATCTGGGATATTTTTCCTCAATTATTTTTTTTGTCTCTGAGATAATAACATCTACATTTGCAGCAAGCAGGAAGAAAGCCACAATTTCTGAATTCCAGCACTGACCTGAGTGCATCTTTTAGAAGCAACACTCAGCTAAATCCCACCAAAATCAGCGGGTATCTGATGATTGAAGTACCTTTGAGACAGTTGCAAAGCTGAATCTTCCTAGCAACTAAATTTGAGCAGGTGAGCGGAAGAGTGGAAAACAATGCAAAACAAAATAAGAAGAAAACCCACTCTTGACATTTCCGAAGAACAAAAATGTATACCATGGCTTTACACATCTTTCACTAATGGCTGTTACTTGGGTGCAGGAAATATTGCCTAGCAGCTCCCTGGATTTCATTAACCCCTTCGGGCCATCAGAGATATCACAGAGTTAGCAAGGTCTACATTTTTTCTTCCAGTTTTAATTTGCTTGATTCATACTTCTTTCTATGCTCAAATGACTGCTAGAAAGCACAAACCCCGTACTCCTGTTCCCATGCCAGAGCATTATCAACAGCAGAAGATGGAAAACTTCCTGAGTTATTGTGGAAGAAGTTTTTGTACTTAATAAGTCTTTCTGGTGTAATCACATTTTCAGCAGAGTTGTATAAGTAGTACAAGTATTTATCACCACTTTGTATTTAAAATATACAGTAGAAGTCTCAATGCATTTTCTCTTTGCAAAGTTACCATTCCCCCTTTCTGTCTGATAGCAGTACTGCCAGGAGAGGTGTCAAGAGTGAGATATAATGAAACACTGTCTTTAAACGGGACTCCAGTCAAGAGCGCTTGGTAAGAAAACTTTATCAGCAAGCTGCTTCCGAGCTGAAGTTGCTATGGATATGTTACAACCAACACTCTGGCTCGTAATGAACTGCCTTGCCCTGCTTCCCCACCCTCAGAAATCTGTGGTGGCTGCTAGCTGAACACAGTCTTCTGCATTCACATATTCCATGTAAACAAACTGAAGTGTTTCTGAAAATATTTATTGCCGTGCTTGCTATTGAAGACTCTTATCTTAGAAAATGCAAGTTGCAAACAAAACAGACCATGGCTGTTTACAAACAGCATATTTGTACTTCCAGAAAGCTTGCTGTTTGGATCTGCAGGAGTTGAGAGACACCATGCGAATGATCTGCATTGCCCAGAAGGTCTTTATAAAGACCAAAAGCCTTTTGAATGCTCTTTGAACCCATTATTGGAAACCAATATATCTCTCATTCATACAGATTTAGCTCGATGAAGGCTTTTATGTCTCAAACGAAATCACACATGTGACACTAAACATCCGCTGGAGCATCCTTCCTTCTTATCTAATGGTAAATTCAAGAACGGTGGCAACTGAAGAAAGAATAAATCCTAAAATGATGGACATGTTTAGACAGAGAACTATCCTCAGCTTTGTATAACTACTCTGACTCCTTTGCAAATTGTCTTGGAAGGAAAAAAAAAGAAGTTCAGCCATCCATTGCTAGGCTACTTATTGCTACTTACTGAAGTGAAAAAATACACGTGCAAAAATTGGTTACAATTACTTCCTGACAAAGAAAGTGTCATTACCAGCTTACACAAGCAAGAGACAATTTTCAGGCTCAGGGTTTAGACGCATTCTAGAAGACCGCAGTAGACCTCGAGTATGGTTTTTGTCAATAATTTCTAGGGTCTAAGTTGATCACTCTGTCACCTTGGCACCAACACCTGGGCATTACTACAGCTTGTTAATAGGTACACACTATCATAATACATTTAATTCTGGAAAAACAGGAACTATGCTTACAGGAAAAAGAGAGATATCTCACTGAAAGTTAAAAGGTAGTAAAGCAAACTGTGGAATGCCATCAGTAATGCATTAAATACAGCCTATCTTGGCCCAAAAGTGCTAAAGGTCATCCCTTTACATGTTGAATTTTTTTGTGAGCTAAACAGAAATATAATGAGAGCTATGAGGAACTCCTAGCTTTTAGAGCAGATGATACAGATTGAGATCCACCCTTCAGTTTGTCTGTGGGCTTGTCTTATTTGCATAGGTTTGGACTTTGACTTAACTAGTGCGTATGGCCATTTTCCCCAAAGGAAGTTCAGATGCTTAAATAATTGTGAAGGAAAGGCACAGATGCATAAGCCAGGGAAATAACACAGGCCTTATTTGTACCTAGTAAAGCATAAAATGAATTTTTGCCCTTTTGTTTGTTTGATTTACCTTTACAAACAACCACGTATTAAACAGTCCGCAAGTTGTTTTTTTATCCGGCAAACATCTGCAACATTAAGCAATTGAAAGCTTTAAAGAAAAAGCATAAGTAACAATACATGTGCCCTCCTAAATACAGATGAAGAGAAAAATAAATTAAAACTAAGATATTTTAATACACTTGTCCAGTAAGGGAGGGTGTTCATCAACAAATAGGATGACCAGCTGAGAGAGGCTTAAAGGTGAGCTTCTATAACGGCCTTCCCTAAGGCATAAAAAGGCTTAATTCTGCATTATTTCAGAATAGAAACTAAGTTTCCTCATGGAGTTGTTGTCTAGGAAACCAATTTCCATGTTTCACTGTATGAAGTAAATTTTCTTGTGGGACTTCACCTCTGTGGTGTGGTATGAAGCTTATTTTACTGGCGTGTGACGTTACCACACAAGTACAAAGCCTCACTATGAATTTCAGTGGTGGCTGAGAGCTTGACCCACTGCTCCTGTGAAGCCCCGTTCCAAGTACACCCAGTACATGTTCTTCAGGCTCTCACAGCAGCCGTTGGCACCCGCTGTGACTCTGACCTGAACCACAGCCCTGCCTTCTCTCAGCCCTTCCTGTCTTCTACCTTGCTTTTCTTTCTACTTCCCCAGTGGTTTGGGGAATGACTGGTCTGCGGTGACTCTGGCAATTGTTTATGATGCAATATCCTTCCACCAGACTTCTTCTCAGCCATAAAATAAACCAAAGTCTCTTTTTTCCCCTGATTATTTTTAGTTTGCTAATTCCAACAGACACCCCAATTACTTGTCATTTTGGTTCTGTTGTAGTACACTACAAAACTCCCGATAGCTCGTGTGGAAGAAGGGGTAGAATATTCTTTCAATCTATTTGTACACACAGTATTTAATTGCTGTTGTTAGTGTGTGGATCCTTTTTTTTAAGGCAACAACAGACAAAGCTGCTGGGGAGAAATTACTTTTCAACTAGGTGATATATGCTTCTGTTAGAGGAAGAAGCTCACATAGCTGCAAAGCTGTCTAGTGGTCCCCTGTTTTAAACTTGATGCCATCCTTTTAATTTCTATGGAAGTATATACAATTTGACCCTTCGTTTGGTAGCTTCTTTCATATCTCTGTCTGTAAATCATACTCTGAGATTATTTTCCCAGTGACTGTTAGTAAGACAATGTGTGTACATCAAAGGCTCTGTAGTGGCATAGAAAAATAGTTAACCCGTTATAAAAACACTTGGAGATCCTTCCAGGTTAAGATATGCTGTTCTTCACCCAGAAATACTACCCAGCAGAAGGCTGTAGCCAGCAAGTAGACCTTGATCTATTTTTTGAAATAGGATTAGAGGCACGTTCAAAGATACGAAGGTGGAAAAAGACAGTTAAAACCAGAGAATAATTAGAACATTGCAGAAAGAGTTAGTCAAGAGCTGGTATGTGATTTTGTTGCCTGGTGTATAGAATAGACTTGTAGAGCTTTTTACCATGGCTGAGAGTCAGCTGAAAAATTCTCTTCTGTGCTGCTCTATTTACTAGGGACAGAGAATGAATAGCAAGACATAAACCATTTAAACACAAGTCTTGATGTCCACCTGAAAGCAGAAGGGAGGTAAGGAACAAAGAATCATGTGACTTCTTAAACTTGCCAGGAAATCTATCGACAGGAACAGCAAAACTGAATCTGAGTGGATCTGAATAGCACTCTCACTTTCTTACTGGGAAGGACATGATTAAGATGGGGGCATCTAAGGCATCTTGGGCAATCTCAGCTCCTATTGTGCCATTTCCAAGTATTAGATTGAAACTGGTCCATAACTTACAAACAGGTGTGTAACAAGCCCGACTCCAGCTTGTGCATTGATGTGTATGTGCAGAGCTTCCCTTGGCTTATACTCACTGATAAAAATAAACTCATTGAGTGAAATGTCTGTCTCATGTCAAATTACCCAATGTCAGCTGCCTGCAATTCTGAATACACTTTCGCAATAACTTATCCTGGAAAAAATTGAATCTTTATCTAAATGAGAACTGCTCAGTTGAATTTAAGCCAAGTAATATCTATTTTTAAAAAATTGTTTAAGAAAACATTAAGGTTACCTTTTCAATTAAAAATCCCAAGATAGACTTTAAATAATGAAGCAAAAATGTCCAACAATTTTTCAGTATATATTGAGGGAAACTAAAAATGGGGAGTTGGATTAGTAACCCTTTAGTTTTGCAGCCCTTTAGTTTTGCTAACTATTGAACTTGTAGGAGGGAGGAAAGCTATTCTTCCTGCATACAGCGAGCAGTGCTAGTGGTGGTATTAATGTAGCAAAGTTTTTAAAATCTCAGGCTTAGATGTTTATAGCAATGGGTAAGGCTGTGCACGAATAAATACTGAACTGTATGTGTGCCCATCGTGCTGTCTGACAAAATAGAGCTATATGGAGCAACATGCGCACAGCAGGTATTTTACTGCAATAATGTTGAAGAGAGCAGTGTGTTTGACAGAAGAAAATTAACATTTGCGGCAGACATAAAAAGTTGAAGCCTCAGAGCAGTAGAAGTGCCTGACAGCATTGACGGATTAAGAGCCAGGTTCCTGCCCAAGTCATTTTCTTGCCACACTCCTTTTGTGTCTGTACCTGTTCTCCTTCAGGCCTCTATAAGGTCATGAGCCTCACAGCCTGTAACCAGTGCGATTGTTATGAACAGTGGTGTCTGTTTGCCATCTATGAGGGGTGTGAGCAAAACTAGAACGCTTGTAACCTGCTCCTAAGCCACTGAGTATCAGCGTGGATCGCTGACCTCAGGATGAAGTGTTGCCTATAACTAGTTAAGCTGCCATCTTTGTAAATTGGATAGCTCTTGCTTCTTGACTACTAACTAAAATAATGATGTCTGGTGGTAAAAGGACTGTCTTGGGGTAATCTTTCATCACCACCCAATTCACTACTTTTCTTCCCACAGTTATTTTCAAAAGTGCTGGCAACGACAGCTTAGTTATGAAGCCACTTCCCAGCTAACACCTCTAATGAGAAATTTTGGTTTGGGTTTTGATCTTTCCCCAGCATGATGACTATCGCTGTGCAGTTACAGCACCAGTCGTGTGCTCATGTGTGCTGAGAACAGCGTGCTGCAAGTGCTGATGTTGTTGGAGCTGTCTCTCGAACCTGACAGAATTGATCACAGCAGTTCACCTCTGAAGTGGTCAATACTCCTGCAGTATTTCAATCTTTCTGTAGTGAATCCCATATACTTCCATGCTTTTAACTTGCTTTTATTTCCTGCCAGTTCACTCCAGACACGCTGGGAAATCTCTTGAGGGCCCAATTTTTAGATCCATGCTGCTATGAGTGTCTTCGTTTCTTTGGAGCAGGCAGAACGCAACATAATTTCCACCTTCATTGTTATGCCAATGATTTGCTGGTTTATTTATCAAATGCTTGGGAATTTGCTTTCAAATCCTATTACTTTCATAATCCAGGAGTATAACAGGAATTGCCTTGGGAACAGGATCTTTCTGTAGCACCTCAGTACACCCTTGTATTTGTTTTTAAGGGGTGTGTTTTGTGATCTCTGATCCATTTTATCTCACAAACTTTACAAACACGACTGGGTTCCCATGCACCTCTTTAGGGTCTGGTCTGTGAACACACCACTTTGGTCACCCCCAGAAAGCTGATTCACATGGGCCTTAAAAAATTAAACCCTCCTTTCAGGATAGGTTCCCTTCACGGCTGCACCTTTTCCCTTCCCCACTTCTCCGGCAGATGTGTCTCTTTCTCTGACACAGGGATTCCAATTGCAATTTCCATCTCACCGGCTTTCTTGCCTGGCTCAGGGACGCCCGGCTTGAAAACAGTGTGTACAGGAATGATTTCTGGTGGGTGGGTTTCACATGGAACCAGAAAGTGCCACAAAAACCCAAAGTAAAAGATAGATGAGAGAATTCCAAATATCTTGGCGTAAAAACTTATTTCAGTAGAGCTATACTCACTGGTAACTGCAGAGGCCCTAGCTCCTAATATGGTGTCATACATGGCTCTATACATTTTGATTGTGAAAAGTAATTTAAAATACATTGAATGATTCTGTTTTTCTCTCCTCCTGGGATTGCTTTGATGTCCGATACTTTCTTGTTAGAGTGGGACTATTCGTCACAGCATTTCAAACAGCTAGCTTGAAACTATGTATTCCTCTGGAGTCCCCAAAACATTTGAAGCTAACCACTTTAAAATTCAAAGAGGCTTTGCTCAAATAAATAGATACAAAAATGCTTTCACAGAAACACTTGCAACCCTTTTAAAAAAATCCCCTCATTTTTACACCCTGTTGCATTACAAGATTAATTCTCCTTGCAGCTTGGAGATCTAAATTGCACAATTTGGAGTCACAAAGATTCCCTCTATTCTCCTAGGAGCTGTCAACCCAATTCCTCTGCAAAACTGTCCAGATTGTTGAACTGCTATAATCTTTCAGAGGAAAGTGACATTTTGCTTTAGAAACTCGCTCTGATTTATTTGTTTGCTGCCAGTTTTACACAAATGGCCAGATCTTCCTGCAAATCTAAAATCCTCCAAATTAAGTATCTTTATCACGCATGTGTCCTTGCAATCTTTTTATCCGACCATATGGAATGAGTTCAGGATTTACAGCAGCTAATTTGATAATTATAATATTGTGCAGCTGTGCAGAAGGGTAACAATTCAAGACTTGAAGACAAACCCAATGAAAGCAAAAGCAAGGCATCTTGCTTTGTCTGGCCTCTCCTTCCTTTGTACTAATACTATCTAAAACAGTTTTTCCCATTAAGATTAAAACAAGCATCTTGATTCTTAAGGATAGCAATTATTTTTGAGTGCTCTGGTGAGTATAATTACACTGTCAAGAGTTCATTTATGTTCCTCTGGTAACCATGTGGCTCTGTTTCAGATTTCCAGTTGCTTTCTCCTACAGGATCTGTGCCCCTTAAATAGTTGTATCGTTGCTGCCAGTCTAATACATTCATGCTCGTGCCGTGATGAGTTGCCCACCACCTGTCCACCACCGTAAATTCGTGCTGAGCGGGTCAATATGACAGTCCATTCCCCAGAGGCTCCTGCTCTCTGCTTCCTAACAGGTGGCTGCACGGCAGGATCCGAGCCTGAGAATGTCACCAGAAAGTGCAAGTGGGAGAGGGAGAAAAGGAGAAACTATGTTGAGAATGTACCACAAAAAAAACCCTTAAAAGCCTAGGTGCGAAATGCATCCTGATAATGATGAACGAAAGCGTGTTACTGGAGAGGGAGAAGTCAGCATTAAGGGAAATGCCTCACAGAGAAAGGAAAGACGATGTACCATGAGCTAAAGGCTGCTGTGTTCCTGGAGGAAAGTATCCCAAACTGGAAAGCAGCAAGTGAAAAAGGAAAAGCGGTATTTGACAAGAGCTACCGAAGCACAAAAGAAAAAAAGGGTGTGTGGGGGTGTGTGGGGGTGTGTGTGGAAGCAACATTAAGGAAAAAAAAGGAAATACAAGAATACAAGAAAAAGATTATTGTGGGCAGTTATTCATTAACTAGCATTCATGGGATCTATCTCATTTCCAGAGGGCTAAAACTCAACTCAGGTCTTCTCAAGGAAGGGGGAAGGAGACCAGCTGGTGACAAAGATAAAACAAAGAGCAGGAGAGACACTGAGAAATTATTTCTGTCCTACTGCCATACTCACAGGTGACCACCTGCATCTTATTGCCACAGCACCTGGGCACCCTTTGGCTTTGGGTTCGATCATTCTGGTGGTACAAGGTGTGGGGAAATGACTTCCACTGTCCGCACTTACGCACAGGGAATGGGGCGGAGGATGGCTACGTGGCTTTTATTTTCTTTTGTTTCATTCCATCACACACTCAAGTCTGAACTTTCTTCTGTTTTATACTAGAGCTTGTCTAGTGTTGTTAATGTATTTTATCTATTAGCTGAGCTGGCTCTTCAGAGAGGAACGAGGCGACACCACTGATTTTTTTTCGGTGTGACTCAAGTCATTCTTTAGCTAGGCAGTGCCATTTTACCCGGTCAGCACACACCTGTCACCAAAATGAAGCATTTATGTCGCGTTCCCTGGTTTAACGCCGCAAAGGGAAGAACCTAAAGATTTTTATGCTGAAGAGAACATGTTTTCCCATATTTGTGATTTTTTTTTAAGCCAGGTCAATTTGACCTTGTGCCATTCTGTACAAACCTATTGCAACTTGCTACTGCTTGGTTCCTTTCACACAGATATATGCTACTATTGCTTGTGTTACACAAAGCAGGAGAGGGAGAGACAAGGTAAGTCTTGGGGGAGATGGAGTGGAACAAGATGGTCTTCATTACAGGTAAAGCTTGAAAAAAAATGAAACACCAAGAGGCTCATGAAGGTTGTTCTGAAAAAGTGTCTCAGCTCAAATGGGAAAACATGGTGGGATCAGCTCACCTGTTCTGCTTTGTCTCTTCCAATTTGCCACTTCCAGGGAAAGAACCTCCTTCTGCTGGCGAGATAAGGAGGGGACCTGCTCTCCATCAGGAAGCAAGAGCTCTTCTTTGTGGTGGTTTGAAGGGGAGAAATGACATCATTTTGGGAGCTCAGAGTTGCCCGATCGTCTCTTCCCACCTGACCTGTAAAAAGGAAATCTGTCTGAGAAACCAGCAATGGAAAGGTGAAGACCCAGTGAGAGCACGTCCTGCTCCCTGATCCAAAGGGACAGAAGAGTCCTGGCATGACAGGTTTGGGAGTGTGTGGCCTGGGAAAGAACCAATGGGTGACATACCTGGGAAAAGCTTGGATGGACCTTGTTTGTGTCCTTTGAGAGGCCCCTGGAGCCACAGTCACTTGGCTATGGGTGTGTTGCCTTAAATTGTTAAAGATTTGGAAGGAATAGACAGGGGACAGAAATGAACATAAAGAAAGTGGTTTGGACCTTTTTTTTTTTTCCATTTTGCTTTTTATCTATTTTGTTGATTACTGCTGTTGTAATGCAGCTTGCAGTTTGTGGGCTAATCTTTCCTTGTATACCATTCTCTCTTTGTGCTCTGATTTCATTTTGTAACTTGTAGTTTTGGCAATACTATGATTGTCAACTATATAATGATTTTTTTTCTGCTGTTCTTTCCAAAGCTCAAGAAAGCATCAGATGGTCTGAGTTGGCACCATTCAACTGATTTCAAAACAGGTGAAGCAAAGCTGGCTTGAGGAGCTGGTATGGCAAGGGGGTGGAGGGAAGAGGAGCTTTCCCCTAACATTACAACGCAAAATTAATAGTGATAGATACGATTCTGTTCTCATTTTTCAACCAATGCTGTTGAATCAGAATAGATATTAGGAAAGCTTTCCATTTTCTAGCCTCCTGTGATATGACACTTTGTTGACAGAAAGATGATTTATTTGCTTTTCCGGTGTCTCTGCACAGTTCATGCTTGTCACATGGTGATGCCTTCCTGATTCACTGGGTCTCTGTAGAAAAATGCATCGCCTTTTCTTGTTTTTTTCATAAGATCTATACATGGATCCCTTCCAACTCAAGATACTCTATGATTCTATAATTCTATTCCTTCCCCCAACTCCATTGCAAGTGATACAGGATAAGCATGAGATTAGAGTGCAAAACAAAGAACCAAAACCCCATGTTTATTGATTGCCTTGTTGTGGTGACAAAAGTCTACTCAGACTCACTGTAAAGCGCAGAGGTTGCAGCAAGGTGCATCCTGTGTAGATTTGGCTTGTCACAGGCAGCAAAAGAGTGGAATGAGTATTGGCTGATTTTATCAGATTAAGCAAGAGACAGAGGAAGAAGCAAAAATCAGTGTGAAATTAAGGTGAGTATACAAACGCTTTTCCTTGAAAACAGTCTATTTAAAGCTGACAAACCAGTCCCTCCCTGTGATTTGACTTGTTTCAGGAAACCACTTACACATTTACAGTGAGAACTCCTAGGGCTCAAAAAATGCACTCTACTTACATAAAAATCATGAACTTGTTGGTGTTCTGTTTTTTTTTTTTTTCCCCTTGGGATTTTATTTGTCTGATTTTCTAACTCTCAGATCTCCTGCCTGAAATAACAGGGGTAGATACGTGTGTGTGGTGGATTGGTGGGAAATGTCAATTTTGAGTAAATGTTAAGGTTTTGTGATCTGGACCTTCAAGAAAGAGTCTCATGAGAGTCTCAGAAACTTAACATTATGTTTGCTTGTATTGGATGTCAGGTTTGTGTACCATAGCTGGCAAGTTATGGTCTACATAAACTATGTCTTGAATAGGCTTGCCCATCCTTTTTTTTCTTCTGACACAGCATTCACAAATGTCCTGTTGCTGTTTAATATGACTGCAACAATTATCTGTTATGAAATTCAGGGATATAGCAATAATAAAACGTCAGAAGACTCAGTATATGTGCATGTGCAAATAATCATGTGATGCTTTTGTTACTGGATCTGAAGTATGCAAAGCTCAGTGCTGTATCCTGCCCAACTAACACTTTGCATTTAAATGTAACTCACAGTTAGTGACAGATGCTGAAATAAATATACGAATAGGGCGGTGAAGGTATTAGTTTATATACAGTCATTTATCTTCTGATAGCATGAGTAAAGCTTAAGTCAGATACAGTTAAATGAACTGAAGCTTTAACAGTGCCTTTTGAACTGCTTGAATTAACAAAATCAATCCTCATAAATTAAACTATCATTGATCTATGATACAATTAAGTTCTATAATCAAAATACGCTATCGGTGCGTGCAGCGTAACCATACTTGTTCCAACACTGAATTTTAACCACTGCTGGCTAACTGCTCCTGCCATGTTGTGTAAGGCTCCCATCTGGCATGGGAGATGCTAATATTATGATACAGTATTTCTTTTCCATTTTTCAATTTAGGCTGACATCTGCTGGTCTCCACAAATGGCAGGCAACCCTGCTGAATGTAAACCAGTTTGAGGCGGCGGCTCTTTCAGTTTTTCCCTTTGTCATTTTTCCAGAGCTGGGAACGGCAACCAAGCCACTTAATTACAAAGGAAATTCACAAAGAATAATAACTCTCTGGAATAAGAAAGGCAGGAACAATACTGTGTAAAAGAAAATGAGTTTGACATGATAAATTATATGCATGTATGCCCAGTGTGCTGTGTGAGTATTCAGAGGAACCAATAGCAGGTACTATATATTGGCCAATTAGACCTACACAAAAAAAGGTGTTATTTAAGGGCATCACACTGTGGGTCATAATGAGGAGGCTGTGGATGAGAGTTCTCTATTTTATGTTCCCAATAAGGCTAAAGAGAGGGGGAGTGGCACCACGTTGGGCAATCAGAACTAGATGTTTGAGCAGGCATATGGCAATGGTTGCAAAGTGCTCGGCAATGGAGGGGGTGAGAGGTTCCTCCAGGTGCTACCAGCACTCCAGGCGGAGAAGCGCTACATGCATCTGGCCAGAAGCAGCAACAGAAACGGGAGACTGCTCTCCGTCGCTGTGATTAAATATGAGAAACATCTCCATGTTCCCAGATTGCTTTAAGTTCCTCTCCTCTGACCGAAATTTTAGAAAAATGGGCTGATTGCCATCTTACTTGGCATTGACTGCAGCACTCCTGACCCAGTCAGCTAGCTTCCAGGCCATTCAAGTGTATCACTAGTGGCCCAGCCTCCACCTGTTTGGATTTTGAGTTGTACTGTTTCCTGGTTGTTATTTTGGATAGGAATCCATTCACAACCAGCTGTACACCTGCTGTTTTCCGACTGTGATTTGGAAATCCTGAGTAAGACCAGTCATCTCTGAATGAACTGATATTTGAGTTGCAATGCAGATACTGGATAGGCAGCGTTTACTGATTTCTCAGAGGTACTTTGTCAGGTACTTTTAAATCTGAACCATTCACAACATTTTTGCTCTTGATGCTTTTCACTTCCGTTTGTTCCAGATCTGTCTGCTGGTATCCCCACTTACCTCAGCGGCTGTATTTACCATTGCACTTTGTCTTGCCCAAGATACTTCCTAAGCGGACGGAAGAGAGAAGGAAAGCTTTAATTATGCAATGGCAGCTACTGCTCTAATGCCAGGGTGTTTCAAGTGTGGATTACTGACACCAATTGTCGTTCACGCCACTGACAGGCTGCCTGGCCTTCAGTAGGAGAAATATGAGAGTCGGAATATCACCCTGTTCTTCCCATGGTGGTTAGCCCTGCTTTTCAGCAGGGTGATCGCACTGTCTCAGCTGTCTGAGCTAACACTGGGGCATTTCAACAAGTAAGTCATTGCACAGGGCAGGTGCACTTTAAATCCTGCACTGAGGGACCTCTGTGCTGGTGTTGGCTTTGTAGGGTGTAGAAAACATATGGTGCTAGTTGTAATAACCCATGACACTGACATTTCTCCTTTGGAAACTGGGTTGAGGTCTCCACTTCCTTACTCCAGCTGTAGCTTGGAAGAGCCAAGAGAGCCTTAGCCAGTGGTGCACGAGAGCCCTTCTAAAGATGTCTGCTCCACCTCAGTGAGCTGCCATGGCTGGGAAGGTGCTGAGGTGCAGCCACATAGCATGAAAAGCAAGAGAGAAAGGGCAGATAAGATCTAGGTCCCTTTATTGTCCTCCTCTGTTCTTCTAACACCACATTACATCTGACAAGCACTATGGATCCTCCAGCTGATCCTGCCCAGAAAGGCAGAAAGCCTCCCTGGTTTTGCAAGGAACAAGTAGAGAGACGTGTGCAGTTTATGCATGCTGCCAGTATTTCAGCTAGGAATCTGAAGTGGAGTTGTGGCACAGGTTTAGTGATGGTTACTAATTACAATTAACTGTTATTGTCTGCTAAGTACTGACAGATGTGAGAGGAGACAGTGCCACTCCCAAGCGTGATAACAATCAGATAGATCAGCAGTTGTCGCCAATAATCTTCATCCCAGGTGCTAAAGTGCAGTTGAGGTAGGGATTTAGGCTGATGCAGATCCTGCAGATATGCAGGTTAGCATAGATGTGATGTGGGAGTTAGTCCCTCACATTTCTCTTGTTAAAATAATCCTGCAGCACTTACAAGAATAAAATGCAGTTTCAGAAAGGATCAGCCTTTTGGATCCTGATTCTGAGACCACATTCAGGGAGATAGACAAGCTAGCTAGCAAGGTGAGTTTTTTCCTTTCAGTACTGCAAATCATACCATTACATGAACTTGAAAGTTACAGGACTGAGGCTGGCACAAAAGCATGTCCTGATTTTTTTAAGATATATAATGTGTTTGTGGGTTTGCATTTAGGTTACAGTTTAGAGCTTTAAATCCTCTTTATAAAAATGATACAAAAAATTGTAGTGAACTATAAAGCAGGTGCTATGGCAATATCAGTGTAAGCATCAAGAAAATCCTTAAACTACCTTAAGCCTTTTAATGACTTCTTACATAGCAGTTTAGACTGCTATGTAAGTAAGTGTAGTGACATTTGGTGCTTCTTCGTGTTAAAGCTCTCTGAATGTTCCTAGTATCTTTGAATTACAGTTCAGATTGTTCCGTGTAGTTGCTCCCAAATGAAAATGAATGCATTTACCACTGAATTGCTGTCCTGCCGCTGGTGTTCATTTCTCACACTCAGATTCTACAGGCACCCTGTTTCTATCAGATGTTTAATAGTGGCGTTAATGCAGTGACAGATACAAGGAAGTATGATGCAATTTACTGGAGGTGATGGGGAAATGTTCTCAGACCTACACTTGCAAAACATAGCTGTCTTATAACTTTCATGATTGCTGTTCTTGAGAAGTTCACCTCTCTGAGATTGCTGATAGACAATTTTCCCTTCCATTCATTCCTCTGCTTATCATAATAGATACTTTCAGCACAGATCAATGAACTGTGAATCTGCACAGGCTCCTCAGCATTTCATACAGTAGAAGAGAACTATCAGAGAATTCAAATTTGTAACAAAGCTAAAATGAATTGTAGCACAGATACCTTGCTGCAGTGGATTTCAGGTTCCAGATCTTCAATGTCAGAGCCAAAAAAACTCCTCAGGCCAATATCATCCTACCTACTTCTGTGCTTTGGATAGTAGTTGCACTGAGTGGACCTCTGAAATTCTCATTTAAATGGATGTAAATGTGATGTTTTGTGAGTTGGGCATCCTGGATTCAGTTAATAGCGAAGTGTAGAATCACCATGTACGTACACAACAGCACTTCTGTGTACGTAGATGGTACAGCAGACTAATGGTGTGCCCAAAAATTCTTAGACTTTAGCCAAAAACTAAACCAGCTATTCCCCAGATGTATTGCATCTTAGATAATTAATGGAAAAATTTATTGTGGATTTGACTTTGTGACAGTTTCAAGCCACGGAGCATGATACGCTTAAGATAGGACTAAGGTGTGTGGTCTTTTACTATTATCTTGCTGCTTTGGTACTAACAACTTTTGCCATTTGGTTCTTATAATAGCTACAGCTTTTCTTGTGAAAATTGAAGTAGGTAATTTCACATCTATAAAAACTGTATAGTACTGCCTAAGCATTTAGGATATGCTGTAACAGCATCTATCTTTGTGTCATCATAGATGTTCAGCTTGCATAAATGCTGCCCCCCTTATACAATCTCGTTGATAGTGGCATCACTGCTAACGAACAAGGCCTGTAGATATTAATTTTCCTGGACTGGGAGTGTAATCAGATCTAGAGCATTCCAGTTGATCAGGATCTCATTTAACTGCCAATGCAGTTTTGTGCTCTGTTCTCTTACAGAAGTGAGCATAAACAAGAGCCCAAACTGCAGCAGTTCAGCTGTGTAGGGCTTTTTTTCAGATATTCAATTGACAACAAGAACTTTATTTCCTTTTAGTATTTCCTTATGAAGCAACCACTTTGTTTCTGTTAAAGCTCATTAGGTAAAAAACTCACTGATCCCAATTGAAGACAATAATCTCTGAAGGTTTTTCAAAGAGCTGAGTATAGCGTTGTTAATCCCTGAATTTCAAAAAAGAGAAGCAGATGGAAATTGCTGGACCGAACTATATAGATGACCTTTCAGTAAAGTCAAGTCATAGAAGATTCTTGCAATAGTTTGGAGAAAGGAAGGGAAAGCTCATATTTCACAGTAACGTCATGAATAAAAGAGGTTCCAAAGTGGTAACATGATTTCTTGTCTGAGAGTCCTCTTTTCACAGACAACGTAACCTTCTGGGCTAGCTTCTAGACACCTTAAAACTTCTGGTCTAACATCCCACAGCCTTCTGCTTTGTCCGGTTTACACCAGTAGAAGAAGCTGTGAACCATTTTAGAAGAGCTTAGATGGTAACACTTCACACCTAGTTTGCTTTTGGTGACTAAATTCAAGGCACTGGTGGAATTTAATGCATGGGCAATAAGGTGCAAATCATCAGAGATTCAAATGGTGAGCTGATAGAGCTATCCTAGGGCAGCTGGAACAAAGATGGAGAGCAAGATGAGGACCTCTTTGCGCAACAGAGCTCAGGGCAGCACAGGCCAAGAGGAGCCGGGTGATCTGTCAGCTGCTCCTGTGGCATCCAGCTGTGAGACAAGAGTGGGATGTAAATTGGTGGGGCTGCTCAAAGTCATGCTGGGACAGCTGGTCACAACCTGACTAGCTCCAAGGATTTGTGGTCTGCAGGGTGCGTATGCAAATCCTCCATAAGCCTCAGCAATGAAAAGCTCAGGCCAAAAAGGCTCAGTGGTGCTGTAGAGTCTCTGCCTCTGTCCCTGTTCAGCTCCCTCAAGGACCCTTAAGCAAAGCTTAAGCTTAATCGAGTTATGTGAGGCAGTAAACTTCACTGCATTTCTTGTTATCTTACCACAATGATATGCTTCCAAAATATTTTGCTCAAAGTTAAGGCAAGAATTTATAATTCCTTTAGCGTAGTCTCTCCTCTTCACCTCCTGAATTTGTTGCTCTGCGACTCGGGTGGACTTGGGACTTCTTGGTGTGTATATCTGTGAGGAATATTATGATCTGCATGGCTTTCACTTGACCTCAGGCTTCAGGGGGAATGTCAGGATCAGACCCTGAATATCTGAATTAAAGGCTTAACTTTGAAAAGCGCACCACCAAAGTGGTCAGAAGGTCTGTGGGGCACACAAAGCAGGCCATTGTGCACTTAGACCCCTGCATTAGCTTTCCATCTGTTGCCAGCAACCAAGGCTGAAAGAAAGTGCTTGTGTGCAGATAACAACTTGAAAAATAATCTGGGATGAGGAGGAAAGAAGGAAAACTCCTTGTTAAAAGCTCAGTTTTGTGGAAGCTGGCCTTTCTACCTTTTTGCTATAGCTTCACAGTAATGAGAGAAACAGTGAGCTTTCCCTCTCATGGTAACAGCTCACCCAGTTCCCTTGCCATTGCAGCACCTGCAATTCTTGCTGTCCTTTATAAGTGGCACCTGTAACAATTATAAAACCTTAAGAGAGATAGGGCTTCAATTCTATAAATACCAATGATTCTCTCAGAGGTGCATCTCTTGAGATCCCAGCCCTCACCAGCCCCTGCTTCCCATCTCGTCCTGAGCACAGGAGGAATGGCTCCTGTCCCAAGGCAATGCGGCTCCCAGGCATCTTTCTTCATGATTCACACAGAAACATTTAATTTACAGAACTGACATATTAACTCCAGTGGCCTAAAAGAATAAATGAGTAATACTATAGGGTCGCTCGCTCAACAACGGGAATGTTTTCCCAAAGATCTTTTTTTAATTGAAGCCATTTGTCATTTTGAATGTAGAATGTATTCATTAGAAAGCAGCACCTCAGAGGGAACGGGAAAGCTCAGGAGATTAGTAACAGGGTACAAAGCCTTTTGCCTCCAGGTTGCCAGTTTCAAATCTGGCCATGTCATTATTGATCAGAAGAAGTCATTACTGGCTGACAGATGTTTGGCTGCTTATATAGAAGTGACCTTGTCAGATTAGTCAAATTCTCTGTTAAGAGCTACATCCCTATTCGTGCACGCACAAAAATCATTAGCACTTTGTTGGTAGTTCTTGCAGCATGAGTAAGGACAAGGCAAGCTTGTTTACGTGAAATCTGAACCGAGGAATTTTTGAGCCATGTGAAGGTTGATTGAAATGTTTTCAAAGCATCTCATGATGTGCTTTGAAATTTCCCACTTGATTCTATGCTACATAATTTAAAATTAATCCTTCTTGCAATATTTGCCACAATTTGATCAATATGAGGGGGTTTTTAAGAATCTGCAAACTGAGATTTATTTATTTTTTTAGAATCATCAGTATGTGTATTAACAGTAAAACATTTTCTTAGAAAAAAAATCTGAAATAACTAAAAAAAAAAAAATAACAAAAGTGTTGCATTTGCCTTTTTCAGTAACTTTCGGAGTAATGCCCAAAATATTCTTAGTCCTATTCTGAGTGTATTTTACAGATTTTGCTGAATGATAGTTAGGGGAGAGGGGGATCTTAAAAAATCACCACGCGCACTTCACGTCAGCCTGCAGTAGCTTATATTTGTAGTTCAAATTAAACTCTTGCATGATGGCCACCAATGGTGAAAGCAGAAGTCTCCCTTCACAAGACTGTTACCTCTTCAGCATCACCCTTGTCTCTTAAAACCACCTGGGGCAATTGTTTTGGAAAGTGTACATAGGAATTTTCATACACAGGCTTTTAGAGGGATCCCTTTTCCTTATCCTTTTGAAGATCCTACAAGGAAGACATGTCAGCTTGGAGCAAGGTTTCCTCCACTGTCCCCCAGCTGGGGCTCAAGGGGACTTTAACCAAGTGAAAGGTAGAGCTGGGACTCCGACAGAGGTGAGAACCTTCACACAAGCAATCTGCGTGAGAGATACACCTCATTACTTATCTGAAGCGGAGGAAAGAAAATGCCAGAAATCCAGTGGGAAGTTCAATTTGCCATAGGGGAAAAAAAGGTTGTTTTTTGTGAGCTTTGCAGGCTGTGCTGCAAATTGAGTTTGAGATAGAAAAATTGCTTTGGGGTGGCATACTTTTTACATCACCAGCAATAAACATCAAAGCTGGCTTGATAACTTTGTTGGCAGGAACAGTGTGGATGACTTTGGTCTGTATCACAAACAGCAGGTAAAGTGTCTCTTGGTCAGGCAGGCAGGCGAGAATTTGTGCTGTTGTGGTTTTGATTCTGGGCCAAATCCTGCTTTTAGAGGACTGAATCAGGTTTTCTCCCAAGTTAAACTTGCCTCTATATGGAGGCTTTGCAGAGGGTTTTCTTTAACCCATTGTAGCCTCTCTGTAAGGGTCTTACAGGGTGCTGAGTGTATTAAACACCTTTGGGCTGGGGTGGATTGCTCTGAGAAACATCACATTTTTGGCACACTTTGTCATATCCTTTAAGCAATTACAGCATGTGACTTCGGCTCTTTCTGTGTCAAGAACATTTGTTGTAAAATGCCCCAAGGATATGGGAAGGTGAGCCAAGGCTTCTGTGTACATTCAGCCATTCTCAAGGTGATGAGAATATAAGGGTGTTTACACCACTGACTTAAAAAATGGCAACTTAGCCTTTTTGGAGCACAGAACAGCACATACTACTCAAGTCTTGGACAAAAAGATAAGATAACATGCCATGTGAGTTAAGGATTATGAATCAGATTTTTTTTTAAAAAAAAAAAAGAACAAATATATAATCCCATAACACTTCAGCCACCAAACTTGGCTGATTTGATTTTTCTTATCAATGAGGAGCTTTAACATGTCTGATAATACTACTTTTTTTTCTTATGTCTAAGTAATATTGAGTCTGCAAGAAGTAACATTTCAGTATGCATATATTAAAATCTGGCTTGCCTTTGGGTAACATCAAATGTAACGCACACAAAGTACTCAGGACCTCAGCAATGTGACCTTCTGCTTGTGTGTACCAGTAACACGGAAGGCACCTGCCCAGAGCAGGCCTACAGATTTCATAAGTGTCTAAAAGGGAAAATAGAGACAGATATTTCAGTGTATTTTAATGGAAAAGAAGGTAGAATCAACAGGCAACTTTGAATACTGCATTATGGACCTGCATATGTACCTCAGGATTTATGGGCTTGTAGTTACATTAGGAGATATTACTTTGATCTTGGCATAACTGAACAGGTTATTTACTCTGATTCTTTGGCTTGAGATAAATAAAACCCAATAAAAACTCTTTCAAATACTGTATGCCGACTTTATATCTGACAACATATAGAAAAGAGAGTCCCTGATGACAAAAGGAACAAAGATGGCAGTAGAAAGCCATTTCAGAGTGGATCTGTGAATGGGAACACTGATGGTTATTTTACTTGTCTTTCTGTGACGGTGTAGCTGAACTGAAGTTTGTTCTACCGGTCTGTGCTGTCAGCCTTCCTGGAGGCGGTATGTCCTGATGGACTAGGGGAACTTAGCCTGTTTCAATGCCGTGGGCCAAATTAATTTAGTTCAGCACTGAAGGTGTTTCAGAATAACCTGGCTAACTTTTCTAAGTGGACTCAAAGCCTTCACGCAGCCTAGAAAAGCTGCTTAGCTGGGATGTTGCAATGAAGTAATTGGGCAGCAACTCTCAAAACCGTTCCAAAATAATCATGAGTGTTCATAAAGCAGATGAAAGACTTTGAGTAGTACAGCAGAACTGTATCAGAAGGCTGAAGTAACAAGACATGTGATTTGTTTAAGACTTTTTCCTCTACTTGCATTAATATTTTTTATTCCTTGCATAAAAATGAAATGATACCTTGAAACACAACATTAAAACAGAAGGTTAAGAACTTTTCAAGGTCAAAATTAAGGACTTCAAAAGTCTTGTGAAAATATAATACTGCTGTTACTAAAGACATTCAGAAAAAGAGGATATAAGGATAAAAACTTTAAAAAGAAAGCACGAGGACTTTACGAGTACAGCCATTTTAGTATTGTTTCAGCTAGACCCAATGGTCAGGCAAAGGCAGCCATGCAGTTAATTAAAACAAACGGTGGATGTGAAGGTTTACAATTTCGATGAAAAAAATAAAAAACCTGTAGCACAGCTTGGAAGGCACAGCTATTAAAGCAAAGGTAATTTTTGAAGTTAGAGATAGATGCTGTGCTCCAGGAGATACTGACACAGAATGGAAAATTAGGCTTTGCTGATCAAATAGCCTTTCACCAAAAAAAAAACCCTAACACCAATTGTAAGAATTTATGTAGTAGGTGGCTTCCCTTGCATTTCTCATTTGCTTCCCACCAGGTTTCCTTTTAATATCAATAAATACACCACGTATCCAAGCTGTAAACACCTGATTTTATTTTCCTGGTGACTTCTTTGCGTTGCTGGGAGGCCTCCAAAGGACAAGTCAGAGGAAGAAGTAAAGTCTGTGTAGCGTGAGCTACAACTTCTTGAGGCACTGAACCAGCTGCCAGTGTGACCGAGCCAGACTTTGCAGAGCAAGCAAAGGCAGAGGCAAAAGAAAGCAATGTTGTGCCACTTGCTGCTTTGGCCAGTGCTATTTTAGCCTGTTTCTACTCCAGCTGCTCCCAAGAGCCTGCAGTGTCCTGTGCAAGCTGCCCCCTTTGGCAAGTGCTATCCCTACTCCTTCACTCTTCCCAGGGGAAAGCCAACAAGAAGGCTTGGGCTGGATGTCCCCAGGACCTACGCACCGAAGTGCTCCTTGTACGCACAAACACTTTCTTGAACCGTGCCTGTGAACAGCTAATCGCTCTTAATCTTACTAACCTATTTGCCTCAGCCGTATGCTGGGGTTAAAATTCCTGCTGATAAGATTAAGTGCTGTCTTGGACCAGGGCCTACATAAATAATAATGCTATTTCCACAGTTGCACTCATTAGAATAAAATGTAAAAAAGGATGCCAGTCTTCCTGCTGTGGGATGTCAGCCAGCTGCTAATTGTTTCTGATCAGAAAGAAGCTCTCTTTTTGCTGTCCTTTAGCAGTCTATGTGTGTTGATATAATTACATTTTAGTCTTGCACTGAACTCAACTGTATTTATCTACAGTGTTCGAGTTGGATTTTTAACTTTTGAACACTGGATATCTGCATGTGAACCCAAGGTTGTATTACCACATGTTTTGTCTTTAGCTTTCTTATAAGGTTGTATTTTTAATATGAGTGGCACTTGCTCTAAAAGCCTTCTAAATGGCAAAGACAGTCACACCTCAGATTTAATCCCCTCATTATAAAGCTGACGTATTTTTCCCCATTGTTGTACCATTTGTGACTCACTGCTCCTTTCTCCTGACAAGCAATCCATTATATTAATAGGAGCCTGAGAAGTATAGTGACATCGTTCTAAAAATTCATCAGCAAACATTGGAGAAACAAAGTGGCTAAGTCTGTTATTTTACTGAATAATCTGAGAAGCAACATCTGTTAGAGACTCAACATTGAAATTTTGGCTTTAATCTTTGGAGGTGCTTTGCGCTCTGTCACCAGCTTAGGCACAAAAAACCTGAAGCACAAGCTAAACTTTAGGCATATCTGCAATTGTCCTGGAGTGACTAAATGCTTTGTTTGCTTCAGCCGTATGTTGGCAGACTGAGGAGACCCTTGAATGCAACCAGAGAAGTCTGGAAAGTCTTCCAAAGCAAATCATGTATCAAGATAAAACACCCGTTTATGTAGCATTGTAGAAATAAATGTTGAAACAAACCCGCTTGTTTTCTCTTGAAAAAATAAGGAACCCAAAAGAGACTGAAGTTTAGCTTTCCAAGGAAAGCTGTCTTGTGCAGAAGAATACAGGCATGCCTGAAACCACTTTTGACATAAAGTGTATGATAACGTGTGTGATAGAGACATGTTAACATTTCCAGCACTTTTCGTCTGTTTGAATACTTATTTTTAAAAAACCTATTTCCTTGTAAATCTCTCTGCTGGGGGGTGGGAGAAGGGTGGAGTGGAGAAGTACTGATTTCCCCCATTTCACTAAAGATATCCAGGTATTTCTTTGAAAACCCAAACTGAATGGCTATAATTGCAAGAGGAGTCTGGCTGATTGGGGAGCAGTACTGTGCCAAAGGAGCTATGCGGGGCACGCCTGCATATATGTCAAATAAGACTCGTCTGTGATGCCATTCCCAGTTGCGTGTGTCATGAGTTATCTTCACTGTTCCTCAGTCGTACACTGTTAAGACGGAAATGCAAATTTCCTGATGTCTTCTGGAGGGTCATGGAGGGAAGAAAGTGAGGAAGGGAATCAAAGAGAATATGTTATTGTTGACAGCAACTATACTAAGTGAGCGGTGCGAGCATGAACCGAAGATCTGTTTAATGAGAGCACATAAGGGAAAGCAGCCCGCCATGCACCCTAAGCCTGTACCTGGGGGAGGAGGTGAGGAGAGTCACCTGGGGGAAAGAACAAAGTGGAGTTTGGTAGTATTTCTGATACTGCAACCCTGGCCTTCCAAGCAGGCAGCACCCACTTCAGCTGGCATGGTCAGAAGCCCTTTAATCCTCTTACCCTGCTTGGTATGTTCCCCCTCTAGAACAGAGGTGCGCTCTCCCAAATCTCTGCAATCCTCTTGTTCTCCAATACTGATGGTAAAAAGATCAAATCGTGGTGTCATTTTGACATTGTGAAATTAATTACTTATAACTGTAATGAATTTTCTTTTGGTTTCCAGGTCTTTATTATTGTATCCTCTAATATTTTCAGAATGAAATGTTTTCTTTATTCAAAAAGACATCTTCCAAGTAAAATAGTTTTCTTCCCAGAATATTTCTTTCCTAGGGATTTCAAAATTACCATGTTCCGCTGTAACTCATATTGAAGCCAAGGCAGATTTTGAATTACTTGAAGCCTTTGCCAAATACTATTTTCATCCTTTTGCCAGGTCTGGTTCAGACTTGTAGCAAGACAGCAGCAGAACAGATCTTGTATTATACATTCATCCCTGTCACTCTTATGCAAGACTTGTAAACAAGAGTGTGTGTCCTCATCTCGGCCTGTAACTTCATTTCCCTGCTGGTTTAGTTTATTTTTCCTATGTTATTATCACAGCCCTGCTTTTTCTTTTTCCCTAGAGGCTCAAAAACTATACTGAAGTAGGACAATATGACAGTACTGCTGTTCTTATGGTGGGTACTTCTGGAAATGCTTGGTACCACTGTTCTGCAATTATCATCTTCCTAATGTGAAATTTCCAGATCTCTTAATTTATACATTTATGCAACTTATATAGGCACGCCTCCCTCTGCCCCCTACCAATCATTATTTGTATTTAACTAGTATTGGCATTCTTTCATCTATGATTAAGGTGATCTTCTATGATCAATACAGTCTCTAGGTGAACATTTTACACGCACTGTCTTATTGGCATCTCTCCATAGAGGTCTTGCCTTAGTATTCCCTACTCTGTTGTATTTAGGACTCCTTCAGAATATTTTGAAGTCCTAAAATACCCAACCAAGATTACCAAAATTGTCTGCATAAGAACAGTTATTGTGAGTGAGATGGAAAACTAGATGTGTAGTACATGCTGCCTTTTTATGTTTTATGAATATTGCTTAAACTTTTGGTTTCTGTACTTCCAAGTAGAAGCAGAAAATTTGCCATTTGAATATGCTGAGTGTGTTACAAAGCCAGATGGTTCAAATATTTTTAGAATCAGGCCAGCAAGCGATGCCTGGACATAAGGACTTTCAAAAACACAGATGAGAGTTCTAGTGGATGTGTCCACCATAACGTAAACTTTACCTTGAAATTAACTATTAGAAGCTTACTGTGTAAATTCTTAAGCTTCCATACTCAGTCTTCATGGTGTATTGAAACAAGTTTTGTCCTGTATTGTGAGTAGAAAAACAGCAAAACTTTAATGAATGGTTTTTATGAATGCATGCAATGTGCCTGTCTCATTTGTATTGCCGTGCTATCTGAAAGTCTCACCCGGTGAGTCCAGAGTCCTGGAATGTTCTGATATGTTTAACAGCACAGCACTGTCAAACAAGACCTACAACAAAAATTACAAGTGTCTTTAGGGGTAACAGAAAAATAAGACTTCAAATAAAAAGTTGGTTTGAATTTGGGTATGTAATTACGTATGAGTAATCTTAGAAATTTAGGTGAGGGGCTTATCATACTGAAGAGTCTGATACATAAAGCCTCTTTAAATTTTATTTTTAAAATCTCTAGTGACACTTTGCTTTCAGATCAGGTAAGAATGATAGCATGTGTTGGTGAAAGCTCTTTTTTCCTCCCTCTAGTAAGGAAAGTAATTTCTGAGATGCTATTTGACAGCACTTCTGACAAAAAAAAGACGACAGGCCAGTTGAAATGAATTAGGGTTTCATATAGAGAAACAACAAAATCATTTTATCAGGAGACTGTTTGAAAAATAAAAGGCAGTTGGGCAGGAAGGAATAGCTCCTTAAATGGTCAGGTTTTTGAAGAGCAGTCATTCTGCTCTACTATGGGCCTAAATGAGCCCATTACTCTTAGTCTGAGAAGAAATAAGTCTGTGCTTTGCAACGTTTTTAACACACACAGAGTGAAATTGTTAGACAATTTTTAAAAAAATATTCAAATAAAAAAAACTACGCAATTTTTATCTATTTGTCCAATCCCAGAAAGCTCATATTTCACATGAAGCTAAGGTTAAACTAGCTGAAGACTTCTGGTAGGATGAAATCTGTTTTCACAAGCGTCCTACTGCTCAGAAAAACGGCAGCTCCCTCTGGCATTGACAAAACTGCTTGAGTTTTTCTGCTTTTCAGCATGACTGCCTCTTGGATAGGGCTGTTGGGCTGGGTTTGTTTCTGAGACCAGTAAGCACAAACTAAAATATTCCTTTGAGTGTAGTGGAAAACTTGGTACATGTCCTTAGTAGACCTAATTACTACTTAGTTCCTTAACAGTAATTGAAAACAGGAAGCAAAAAAGGTTGTTATAGCTCACTGAGGAGTCACCTGAAACAAAAAAGAGGGGGAAAGCATGGTACCAGGCTTGCAGGACTGAGGCATTGTTTTACTGCATTATACCACCAGTCCCTCGTCACTAAAGACAAGTCAAGGATCTGGTAACAGAGCAGCTCTACCACGCAGTGACAGAGCCGGAGACTTCTAGGCATGAATCTGAGGCCTTCTCGATAAACTCGTGGGGGAAAAAGGAACCCATACAGCACAACCAGTAGAGCTGATCTACTGCAGAAAATGAGATGTGTCTCCAGCTCCCCTTCTGACCAAGAGGATGGTGAAAGGCAGAGAGAAGGGACTTGCTAAGTGCCAGCAGGCACACAGCACCCCTGGAAATTCATAGCTGCAGCTCTGCTACCACAAGGGAACTCCCTGCAGTCTTCCTACCAAGAACAGCTGTAATGCATTACAGGAAAATCCACATTTTAGGAAAAGACAAAATCCATAGACAAAACACCCTCCAGTTCTAGCAGCCTTACTCTGCCGGGGACGCAAGGTGCCTACGTGCACTTTCTCCTCTGTAAACACACAACTGGATTAGAAGGACTGTGAGGGTGATGATTTGAATTGCCTCTTGCTAACAGCAGAATGTCTGACTGCCTTATTTTTAATACAGATTATAAAAGAAAAACTATTTATACAAATCACTTTCCAGACAGTGCATAAAAATCTTTAAATGTTGAGATACTAGGAAATATGACTTTTAAAGGGAACATTAAAAGGTTAATAATTTTATAATCCTCTTTTAATGTGGAAATACATGAATTTGAATAGAAGTATCTTCCTAGCTAAGGAATTGTCCCCTTCCCAATTAGTAATCACAAATCTGTCTGTCAATTCCAAGTATAAAATCAGTAGCAAGCTAGAAAGCAGTCTTGTAGCTCCTATTCCTTTCTCTTCTATGCATTTGTAATTTGAATGCAGAAATCCTTTTGTGTGACGATCACTAAAACCAGCATCAACATATTTTCTTTTTAACACAGGTATAAACCTATGCCCAGAGAAACAGCAGTTTCAGTGTTCACTTATAATGTGTGTCAAGAATTCCAGCTATTCTGCAGAATATTACTAAAAGAACCAATTATCAGTCACTCACTTCTTTCTTTGCTACATTTTACCTTGATCACAAGCTGATGGCTCCTCTGCAAAACAAATAACCCTCATTTGAATACTTCTCTCGTAACAACATATTTATGACAGTAGTCCACCCCTTCCCTTTTGGGAAAGGCATATTGTGGAATGTGATAACTCCCATGCGTCGGCTACCAGACGGTTTGGATTACAAAGCTTGGGAAGATGGAAATACCAAATTCAGATGGGCTCAGTCCTGAAAACTGCAGAGCAATTGGGCCCAGGCTGAGCAAAGCTCATGCTTAACCACCAGGAACTTCAGAGTCACAAGGCAGATAAGAAAGCAACTCATGTACTTAAAATTTTATTGCCTGTTGAAGCGCTTTTTTGAACAGAGTCCCAAGGTGTCTCCACCTTGCAGGACTGAGCACCCTGCATGACCTTCTCACCTGCTTCGGTCTGAATCCAAACCTGCTGAAGGCAAGGACAACGTTACCTCCATCAGCCCTTGAATTGGGCCCTCTCATAGCAGCGATTTTTCTCAGCTTTCCTGAACGCTTTGTAGCTTGAATTTGAACAACGATGAAGATTTCGACACACTTTCATTATTCCTATCTCTTAACTAAAACCTCCTCCTAAAAATTCAACAATATTACTCCACTACTTCAGTCAACTGTTTCTTCCCTATTATCTAGGTCTTCATTAATGCATAATTCCTCATACCTCTTCACCTTTTTTATCTTTGGAGTGACTGATATAAGATAACAGTTCATTAACCCTGCCATTATAAAACTCTTGTTAATTTGATTACCCCCCTCATTTATCAGCGGACCTGCTTTTCCCTGGTTCTTCTTTTATGCCTGTTCCATTAAATAGGCTTTTATCATCACCCTTAGCTTTGTTAGCTAGCAATAACTCATTACACATCTTTTCCTTTCTCCACCTTCTCCTGTCCACTGCTGGTTATTTTCTGCTCTGTTCTTTTTTCCCCCCTCCCATTTCAAGTGTGTCTCTTCCTTTCAGCTCTCTGTGAAGCAAGGGTACGTGCATGGTTTTAGGCAGCCACCTGTGGTATGGTGGTTCCTCCCCTTTCTTCAGGCAGCTCTGAAAGTTTGGAGAAGATACAAGGTGTGCCCCTGGACACATTCCTCTGCAAACCCCCTTACTCTTCAGCCTGTCTCCCCTTAAAGAGGTCCAGAGCACAGCAGCCTCAGGAGTATGCTGTTTCTACTGTTGACAAAATGCGAGATAGTTTCATTTTTAGTGCTGAAAATGAGCTCACATTATAAATCAAGAGCTGCAGGCTGCAGAAGAGGTGTATTTATGCTGAAGGGAGGAAAGAAGGAATTCCCAAGTATTTCAGTATCCTGCCACTATTTTTGGTGTGCCATGTTTGGTGGCATATAACATGTTGCTGCACAAGTTTCTTCTATGAAATGCCCGCTTCTCATTCAAGTAGAGCTGCAAAACTGCCATTGGTTTCAATGTGACAGGAAGGTCTTGTTAGCTTTGCTGCTGATGGAGGCAGAGCTGGAAAGCCTGCACACTCTTCCTTCAGCTCTGCCGACACACCGACAAGAAGGTACAAGATTCTGTCTTCCTATACCCTGTTATTTCACGCATCCTTTCCTGTATGCGCATGGTTGAGTTTTTGTCTTCCAAGACGTTTTTTACTGAGTACTGGTGATGGGTGCTGCATCAAGCTCATGGGGCAGAACAGCGGCTGCTGAAGTCCCCCTCACAGATTGCTCCCTTCACTAATTCACAGCTAATTCTTGCTGTTAACCTGAGGGATCAGACTGAAATCCAAAAAAGGAGCCCAGCTTGCATCACTCAAGAAATCTCCTTTAACCCCCTCAATTGCCTACATCTGAAGTATTTCCAGCCAAGGTGCCACCAGTCTGTGCTCACAAGAGGGAGGAACGTCTTTTGTATTCTTTCACATAATCTCTGCTTATGCGACCAAAACACTAGGATTAGAGTAAAAACACAGAAGTAGTCCCAAAAGAAATGGCATAAGCAATTCTGTTGCTTATTTCCCTAGAGCCCTCATCACGTTAAAACCTCCCAATCTCTAGAACTGGTAGCTGGAGAAGAACAAATCACAAAAGAGCCAAGTAAGACAAACCCCCACAACTGAAATGGAAGAAAAAGCCGCAAGCATACAGCTGGATCAGCTGGATCTGTGTCAGCCCCTTCTACTTAAATATGTATCACTGGTGAAGATTTCTGAGAGTTGCTTTTATCCAGAGTTACTCTCAGTCAAATTACTGGCTAAAAACCAAGTAGGCAAATGCTGGTTCCTTTAGCTACAAATAGTAGCCCCCTCCCAAAACTTGAAAAATACTGTGAACCTGGTATTTCTATAATACTTGTATTCATCATTCACAGCGCACCATTACTGGTAGGGTAATCTAGAATATGCAGACAGCTCATTAATGCATGGACATTACTTGTCATGGGGAATATACTTCCAGCTCACATTCCTAGCAAATTAAGTTTTATAATGAAGTATGCTATTTAACACATTATATCCATCAGGATCGGGCAATAATTTTGTTTTGTATAGTCTTGTCAATAGATTTCAGCCATACAGAGAAAGTCTTACTGTATCTACTCCATAGAAAAACAGTCAGTTTTAGAGAAACTGTCCCTATGAGAGACCTCTCTCTTATCAGAAATGTGTCTTGCTCTCTTAATTTTTCTGGAGAGTATCGTAAACCATCGTATGGCTGCATGCGGCTTATAACAGGATCACTATTTGCTTAATCCTCTCACTGTGATTTTTTTTTTTTTTCCTCTCATTCTCTTTTTTTTTTTTTTAAAGCCCCACTCGTGTACCAGCTGGGGCACTGCACTACACAGGGGGAGCCTCTCTTTGCAAATACAAGATCTCCTCTCGGACCTGTCATTAACAACTCCCACATCTCTCCTTGACTTTCTATGTCCAGCGTGTCTTAGTCTTATGTAAGTTACCGTATCTTGCCAGTGTAGATGGGTGGCTAATAAGCTATCATGACCTAGATTTTTTTAAGAGTTATGTATTGCTTCTAAGCAGATGTGACAAGATAATACTTAATCACTGTAGCATTCTTGACATCCACTGGGCTAAATGCCTAAAACCCACCACTCGTATCAGAAGTGCATGATTGCAAAAGAAAAAAAAAAAAAAGCCACACTATTTGCCTTTTTCTTTGATTGCTGTGGAAACATAGACACGCAGCTGTTCTTTTTCATTACTCTGTAGCAGACAGAACATAGTAGTCATTGTTGAGCAAAATAATCACAAAAAAAAAGAGAGATGAAGAGAGAAGAAAGACTTGTCTAATTAAGATAATTTGTTTGGAACTGAGAAACTTGTAATCCTTCCATCCATACCTATTGTTTGCTGGCACTATATTTGCTTCCCCATAGCTGAAAATAAGCTTACAGGCTTTTTCATCAGAGAAAACCACCAGTTTTATTAATTTGGCATTTATGGTGTGCATTCTTCTGTGTCCTCTGTCAGACCGTATTGGCATATTACTTGGCTACTCAGAAGCAACATCTGACACAGGAATGAAGTGGGGGCAGAGAGGGGAATTGACTTTTCCAACCCATGCAGCCACATCTGGAATTGTGGGATGTCTACAATGAAACCCAACTTATTATCCTGCATATGAAATATAACTTAGCTAATGACCATATGGAGCAGATTAATGTGAGCAGAGACTAATTTAGTAAAGACGGGGGGAAAAAAGGAAATTTCTCGCTTAATTATCTAGGGCAGAAATACAGCAACAGACAGTATAATAGGAAGACCGTATTTAAGGCACCTCCCATCAAATGTTTTAATGGCATACAGGACCCAAAGCAGCTCTGAAAATGCCTGGCACTGCTAACGTACTTGTAACGGGGATTTGCTTTGAAAAGCATTTTGGCTAATGGTTTTGAAAATTTTTAGTTATTAGAAATATTTTGATTTTTCTGTCTGTCCAACTTGCAACACTTCGGAAGCGGATGATGTTCAGATGACTGTGTACAGTAATCACATAACTATTGCAAGGCAGAACGAAGTACATCCTCAAAAGAAAATCAAGGCATCCCAGACTGGCTGGGAGGAGGAGACAGCATGAGCCACATGCCAAGGTAAATCCAGATGCTGCTTGTTCCCAGATGATGCTCCAGAAATGTTATCTCGTCTGGGACAGCAGTCTTTCATCAACGCAGCAGCTGTAAAAGCAACTTTCAAATATCATCTTCGGCCTGTGTGGGCGATGTCCACCATGTAGCATACGTCATTGCTTTTGGTTCCCTATCCAACCCAGGCAATTCCTTTGATTAATATTGCAGCCCTCTGAAGCCGTTTGTGTTCTCATATACTCAAATCAATCCTGGTGGATGATTGCTGCATGAAAGCCTATGGAGTGTGTTTTTCCTGTTAAAGCAATGGGTTCTAACTGATTTTTTTTCCAAAGCACTGAAAGATCCCAGCTGCTGTGGACCTTGTGAAGTATGTTGTGCAGACACATAGCGGAAGGCATTTCTTTTTCAGGGAAAGCTTTCTGCCTGAGAAGCAAAGCAGGAGAAAAGTGATTTGCAGAAATCTAGAGAGAAAATGAATATAATTTTAAGGTAGGTTTCACAGTAAATTTGAAGTCTTTTCTTTCTGCATTTTTTTCATTGTCAAGTTAACATAACTATGTGAAATTAGTGAAATGTGAAACATTGCAGATTTTTGGGTTTGGTTTTACCTGTGACCTTTTAATCTTTCAAAATGTAGGAAACAACACACAGTATTTCTTTGTATTCTTGATAGCCTTCCTTCGGCCTAACCGCCATCCTAGCTACAAAACCATTTTCTGTGTTGTCACATACATGACACTGGATTGCTTGGATTATGTATAGCAAAATGTAATTAAAGATACATATTCCACAGGAGAGGTAGATTCACCAAGGAAAAGAAGATTTACCAACCCCAAAATGAGGATTAAGGAAGAAGGAGGTTTGCAGAGACTTGAATACATTAATTTTCCTAGCAGCTTACATAGCAATTCAGAGACTTCTGTTGTATGGAGTGTAGTTAGCACCTTCCTTGACCTGAAATCAAGAAGAAATGAATGTACCCGTGTGGAATCAGATGAGAGAATATTTTATTTTGGAGTCAAAGAACAAACATCCTAGGCTTGAAAAGAATAGCTGATAGACTGTAGCCAAGGATTAAAGTGTCTAGGTCACTGAGAGAAAAAAAAAAACATGTTCCATCTCGTCTTTTGGGACTGCAGTTGAGTGAAAATTAAATGATCAATGAGATTATTTTCCCAAATCTCATTGTTTCACAATGCTTGCTGAACTTTCCTTGCCTCGAACTCATGATGAACTAGAGCTGGGAATAAGAGAGAAATGTCACTCCAGCGTTCTCTGTAAGCTATCGAGTCTCCACTCTTAAACCAGCCTCAGTGATTTCACAAAGAGCAAAAACATCTGTAACAGAAGAAAAATATTATTTAGGAACTATGCTGGAATAGTTGTTGCCTGTTATCCTCTATTGGAAATGTCTGTCCATCATCTTGCATAGTTTACGTTGTCTTTTGCACTTCCGTGGAAAGCACCATGAGCAACTGTAGAATTTGCCAGTAAGATCATGAAATAAATACAAAGGCACAGAGGGAAAAACATTCCACTACAGTGTGGTGATTTTCATGATTAATTTATTTAAATCTCCGCTCCTTTACTCAGGGATATGTCACACTTGTGAACAAACAAACAAACCAAAGCAGAGAAGGCATGCTGATCAGAAGATAGTGTGGCAGCACAAACATTTATCCCAGCCCAGAGGCTACTGAGCAGCTGATATTACATTGCTGAGCAGAAAATACACAGAACAAGTCACAGACCAGCATATAACTTTGATATCTGCAATGGGAAACTCTGTATTTCCTTCTGAGGCTAGAAAGACATTGTTCCTGTCAAATAAGTACATATCCTGCCATTACTGCAGCATAAAAAGGAGTCCAAAAGACATCTGATCTTTGGTAGAGCTTCAGGAACATGAATCACTGCTTTCGCTTGCTGGAATTAACAACTTCTCTTTTAATCTTCATACTAAGGAATTATTTCTTTGCAGCCTTGTTTCTGCACACAGGCACAGGGTCTGCTTTCAGCTCCAGCGGGAGGCTCCATGAGCCCTCGGAAGGCTGATTCTGAAGCCTTTGGAGTGCTGGCTGGCTGCGTTTCCACAAGGAGCCCAGCCCTTTCTCCAGCTGCTTTTGTTCAATGGGGATAGCCGTCCCAGTGTGGTGGGTACATAATTTCCTGCCAGTCACACAGAACAGTCCACGGCGGTTGGTCAGGTGTTAAATACGGGTCCTTAGGAGCTTTGCAATATTTTGTGTTATGCTGCTTAAGTGTTTTAGTCACATGTTAGATGTGTTTTCTACATGCTGAAAATCTCTGCCCTGCCTGCTCTTATAGGAACCTGTGTAATATAATACTGTTTTTCCTGGGTACATTGAAATTTATTTGTAGACCCTAAGGAATGAAAAAGAAAAAAGTGCAGCCAGCCTGAAGTTCAATGAGACTTTGCGTTTTGTCCTGTCAACTGCGCATGCATAAGTGATTTCTTTGTGAATAAAGATTAAGGCTTTTTTCAATTCAGGGATTATTATGAGGGCTGGGCTTTCTTTCAACCCACTGTTTGTTGGGAAAGTGGGAGCAATTCCATCGGAACTTTACACCCCACAATAAAGCCACATGGGCTCATTTCATCTGATTCTGCATAGGCCAGTTACATAGAGCAGGTGATTTCTCTTTAGTTCTTTAATTTTGGCTGAAGCTTGCACTGGAGCTGGTGGGACAGTGTAGTGAGAATCCACGGAAGGCAAGGGGATTGATTTAGCCAGGATTTCTGGTGGGGACTGTGAGGTGTCTCTTCCTCAGCGTTGGCCCTCTCCTGAGAAGCAACACAGCAGCTGAAGCTTGGTCCTGCTGCTGGTGCATCGTCTCTGAAGAATTTGATGGGTCTTCCCAGACCTTATACACCAACACTGGGCTCTTTTGAGGCAGAGGCTTGAGGCTGCTCTGCTGTACTGCTCACATCCCTCATCTCCCAGAGCTCTGTGACAGGGACATAGTGGAAAAGTTCCTGCCTAGTGCCAAGAAATTCAGACCTGGATCCCCCTGCTTTTGCTTGCCCAGTGTGAGGGGTGTCCAGGGCAGCCTTGCATGCACCAACCCTTTCCAATTCCTTTCTTTCTTCCATTGGCCACATCATCCCGGTGCGCAGTCTTGTGCTCAGGCAGATCAGCATGAGCAGCTTTAACCTATGATATATGTTTTAAAAGCACACGCATGGATTGTATACTGGAAAATTCAATGTATTTTTACTGAACTGAATAGCCTGGGTGTCTTGATAGCACATGAGATCATTGTGTCTAGCTTATCAGAATAATTACACTATCAATGACCTTGACTAAGAAGGTCAGATCCTTTTCACTCATCTCCCAGTTTAGTGTTATCTTTTTCATGCAGCTTACGTTTGCACTTAAGTAATCCATACATAGCAGGGAATGGCTATGAGTTTTAAGTTGAAAAGTGGTGGTGGAGGGAAAGGTAGGATTTCTCTAGTACACGCTTGGCTATTCACTAATTAGCTCCTGTTGTATCATTAACATCAGATACAGATCTCGGGAAATGAAGGCTAGCCACCACTGAAAAGAGACCACTCAGCATTAATTCACACACAGACTATTTTATCTCTAAAAGTTTCTGTCTCTTCTTTTAATGATTTGCCTTACTCAGTACTTTATAATCTTAGGTATTACAGAAACTAAGCAGGGATTCTTACAATCTTTATTTTTTTTTAAGAATGAGGTGAAATCCTCTGCTATTAACTGTTAACTCGTATTCTGGCATGAGAAAGTTCTGCATACACTATTTCCGAGAGCTGAATGATCATGTCGTACTAAGTTTTTTTAGAGAAAGTAGTGTTTAAAGTCTGGGCTTTAACTATACTAAGTGCTATATAGCACTGTGTGCTCTGAAAAATCATATGCTACGTCCATCAAATGAGACCCTCACAGCGAAAATGTCTCTCTTTTTTTATCTTGCTGCCTGTGCTTCCATTCCTTTGCTGTATAACAGAGATACTATCATCCCCTCATCTCACAAAGAGGACAATGAAAATTAATTAATTTTTGCAATACACCCAGGTATTAGCTTAATGAGATTCCAGCTCTCACCCCCTCAACTTTCTGTAACATCTGAATCCTTTCCCACTTAGTGATTCCTATTTTGATCTCAGCATTCATCCCTTTTAAAAAAGGTACTTGTTTAAAGTTCACAAAGTTCAGACAAAAATTAAGAATAAAAGCATTGTCCAACATCAAACATCTCTTGTATGCAGGATAAAGACTTCCACTTTCAGTTTATTTAACCATCTTTTGTGAATGCAATGAACATGTTATATCTATTTTAAGTGGTCTGAAAACTTTTATCTTTTTCCAGAAAACTTCTCCTTTTCTATTTCACAGCAATTGTATTTGTGGAATTCAACTTGAGGGTAAAAACCCCATTTTGCTCCTGAAATAAGCTGAAAAAGGCCACAGCTGTGTGGCTAGCCCTGCTCTGTAATAAAACAAGCCCTGGGTGCTGTGAATCCGTTCAGCTGAGAGACTGAAACGGTCCTGCTTCAGGTGAGAAGAAGCCTTTGGGGTTTGTTTTAGGGTTAACTTTATTTTATCACTTGAGGGCTACCGTGGCCTGACCAAATGAGGACAAGAAAAGGCTCATTATTTTCTTCTTTCTCAGCAGGTGTAGCTGTACTATTCCTTCTGTTTATTTGTGGAGAAAAAGTCTGGCTAAGTGGACTGGCCTTGGCATTTATAGTCCTGCTCTAGTTAAGAGCTGTAATGAATCGTAGGTGGAAGGAAACAGATCAGTCCTGAAAGAAATATGGCACCATTTTTCAGTTTGTGATGCCTGGAAAAAGTCAGGAGATCTTTTTAATTCCAACTTTTTTTTGTTTTGTATTGGTTTTAATGGAAATAGAGTTTTAGTGTTGTTTGTTCAAGGGGCTCTAATCTTTTGATTGCCACCTTTACCAGCAACACCTGGCTACACCATGAGTCTTTTAGTAAAAGTATATGCCAGCTGAAAGAGATCTTGCTTTTCTTCATTGCTTCATAACTGCTGTGCAGGACAGGTGTCTTCCGTCTGCCGTGTGATGGGGTAATCAGGGCAGGCTGTGCTTCTGCCTATTATGCACCTGTGCCCTCTGTAAGCAAGGCTTAAGGAGGAGACGTGGGAGAGCTGGCAAGAGGCTCCTGTGACTCTGCTCAGTATCCAGAAAGTACGACGGCAAGTAGCCAAGCGCGTTGCCTGGTGGCTCTCAGAGTTTTCCTGATACACCTTGAACTATGGCTGAAGCAGTAGTGCTGAGGTAAATTTAGTGCG
Organism: Chionis minor; assembly: GCA_013398295.1. Taxonomy (NCBI): domain Eukaryota; kingdom Metazoa; phylum Chordata; class Aves; order Charadriiformes; family Chionidae; genus Chionis; species Chionis minor. Next base: position 1,264,821 of record VZSF01006303.1, read on the forward strand.
TGATGAACAGCAAATAACTTTTTCAGTTGAGCAGAGAGGGAGCAAGGCAGAGGCGGTGAGCTCTCCTCTTTTGCATGGGCTGTGTTATAACTGCAGCAGAATAACTAAAGAAAAGAGCAAATAGTCACTTTTTCTTAAAGATGCTTTTTGCATTCACTTTGTTATCTGTATAAAATTGCTCTCAGTCTAGAGTGTTTGCATAGTTGCCATGCAGGCTTGTGCTTATTGTCTAATTGACAAATTGGTGTGCTGGTGAAACAGGAAATTTCACACTATAGTCTCAACTTGATTCATTCCAGTTATTATAATAGCTAACTAAGAGAATGTGAAGTTAAAATACATTCTTATATAGAGGGACCAAAATGAGAACACAGAAGAAAACTTAGAAGAAAGATATAGCGAAAAGTGTTGTCCCTTAATGTCCTATCTCTATAAACTGCTTTTGAAATACAACAGATAAGTCTAGGTATTGGAATGTCAGCTTAGAGAACAGCCCTGTATTAAGAGCTGCCTAAGCTCCTTTCTCTGTAGAAGAGATACAAAGTCTTTCCTGTGAAGTTAATACTATTAATATAGATATTGTAGATTTGAAAGGCTAGATCTAGAAAAAGAAGTGCTTTGTGTCTACGCAGTCATAGTACCCAAAGCACTTGTTAATCAAACAAATATTTAGCAGGCAAAGTAGTTGTGAATTCATGTGGTTTAGATCACAGGTGTTTTGAGTGTTCTCATACCCTGTAATCCAAAGGAATTAAGATTGCTATTCTTGAGTTCAGTTGTGTACCTATACAAGATATGTTTGCCATGTAGACTGCATATATGTATAGATCCTTATACTTATTCGTATGCATCACTATGTGTGATATTTAGGCAAGGTTCTGTGGCCCAGCATCTCCTTACCTAACTCATGACTCCTTCCTGCAGAAGAGCTATCCTGGCATTCAGGGTCTTAACGGATTTCCTTTCCCTTCCGTGCTTGGTTTGTCCTCCCTCCCCAAGGTGTATGCAGTGGGTGATGAAGTCTAAAATGAAGGATATGGATTGCTTTCTCCTGACACGTTTGAAGGGAACCAATGATGAGAGGCTGTTTGCTAGCTCTTTCTAAAACTTTCTTCTTATTGTTCTTTATTTTGCATGCACGATGCTTCCATCTATTAAAACTTGTTTTGAAGATGGATGGTTCTAGTTAATGAAACTCAATATTCCTAGAAATTAAGTGAATAATATGTATATATTTCACCTACGGTGAAAAGAGGTATTTTCTGTTGAGATATGTGTATTTTATGACAGTAATGGAAATTCTTATTTAGCAGATTCCGTTTCTAGTAATGAAAGGGTCACTAGTATCTATTCTTCCATTTTTTTAGGAAGTTATGTCTCTTTCAAGATTATTTTTGTAGAGATACTGTACAAATATTACTTACTGCTAAGGCAAAAAGAGAATGTACAGAACACAGGAAAACAGTTCCTCTGTGTTACTGTTTACAGGAAGGTACAAACTTCCCCCCATCCCCCCCCTTTCTTTCCAAGGGCATATACAAACTTTTCTCTTCCCCACCCCCGCCTCTTTCTTTCCAAGGGTATGTAATGTCCAAGAAGTTGGTAAATACAGTGTTGCAGTGCATGCTTTCCTATATTCTATCAAGGACTTCTCAGACCTCAGAATTACTGTGTTGGGGTCTTGTAGCAGCCCCCTTCTCGTTGGTGTCCAGAGCTAGCGGTGCACTAGACCATATCAGGCAGGCAATCTGGGACTTGTTTTCCTGGTGACTTCCATTTTAGCTTCTGAACTCCTTAAGAAAATACTAACTGGTCTATGGGTTCTGGGCAACATATTGCATGTGATATGCATTCCTACTCCTGCTACAGTCCACTTCCCACAGAAGTGTATCTTCAGCCTAACAAATCTGTGATGTCTGTGCTTTTTGCATAATTAAATATGTGCGTGTTGGTATAATTATTCGGTCCTGTTGCCTGTTGTTTTAAGGTGAATTTCAGGAAATGGCATCTTCATTGGAGGAAAAAAAAAAACCAACAAACAACAAAACCAGAGTTGAAAAATGACCAGTTGTTTTATTGTTTTCACTTGAAACCTGTGGAGTCACAGTCAAAGAATAAAACAACAAAAACCAAAACCCAATGTATCATGAGAGATGTACCCAGAGAATGATTACTTCCCTCCTTCTGAAAATTAAGGATCTGTGACATGACTCCAAGGGGTTACCGATGTCAGCAAACCCACCTCTCTGCCCCCTCGGAGAGCACAGAGAATGCAAGTTAAGGACACACATGGCTGCTGCTGCCAGGTTGCCCTTCTGGAGGCTGGGAGGGAGCTTAGGTAGAAGCTGAGCAGCAAACATGGGACTCTTCTATCAGGTGGCTGGGTCTTTTGAAGATGCTGGCTCTAAAAATCAAACTTTTTGTTTCGGACAACAAACAGTTGATGAAACTGAGTATCAAACATCTGCCCTTACTAGCAATTTGTTAGTTAATATGGGAAAATACATTCTTTTCTGTAGCCACAGACAAAAAAGAACGGGGGAAAAGTGCTAGAAAGCAACTGCTTTTACTAATCTAGATTTAAACCTGGACTCATCTATCAGTTGACATAGAAGTACCGTAACTTTTCTGCTATGTCGTGTCACCAAGACGTTAAAAATGAATATGCTACTAATTTGGTGGGATCGAACTTGCCATTTTTTGCTTGTTTTGAAGAGGCAGGCCACTTCAGGAACAAGAGATCACTTTGTATCTATTGCTGATGCTCCTACTAAAATATTATTCCCATTTCGATATTTGTCTGTGCGTTAGCAAGCGCATATTAAACTATGCCGCTGATAATAAGTGCATATGCAAACAGAAACCTGTGAAAACCCATGTGTTTTTTTTTTAATCACTGGCCTGTGAAAGACTGCTCAAGCTGAAGACTAGCCAACCGTTAATTATCACAGATACCTCTGTTTCAGTAAGTGACAAAGCTGCTGACCCCTTCCCCGCTCCTCCACTGGCTTCTTGCTGTAGGGAGGTAAATGTTTTTCAACCTCTCTACAGCCTTCAGGTTCTATGGTGGCGTATGGCTTAACTATATAGGACAGCTGGTAAGAGTGAATTACTGTTCAACAGTACAAGATTTCAAACCTGTGAAGTCGCTTCTCTCAAGATTTAATTTGCATTTTCAGAGTTCTGTAAGCTGACTTCAATTATGGCTATAAATGTATCTTGGGTGAGCATACGTGTTCTGTACATTGGAACAAGAGTCCTTCACCTATCAAAATGTAAAACTTCAACCTGGAGTGAATTTAAGTGATTCTTGGGAGAGTCTCTCTGCAAGCTACAAAACTATCAATGGAAAAGCTGCAAACCTTTTTTCAGTCTCTGCTCGGGTATTTTGTCTGTTGATAGCTAATTGTATAAACTTGAATAAGTTAACCTAGAAAGATTTAAGCATTAAAAACAAAATCTTGTGCTAATTTAGACTACTTGATAACAATTAGTGAGCTCAGTGGAGCTCTCTAGGTTTCCACGTTGTGAAAATTTTGCCATTTGATGGTGGAACTGTACTTTCCTGGGGTTTTCTCATTTCCACTCCCCTCCTCCTGCAGAAAACATAGATTGCTTCCCTTCCCCAGCCCCCTCTCTATTGCTCATTAAAAGCAACATGAAAAATGAATAGCATAAGGGTGAAATTATTCTGAGTAATGATGGAAGCTAATTATGAATTTTAATATTTACTTTTAAGAGCCATTAGCCACTGGAATAAAAATGCTTGGAGAAAAATTGGATTTACCTTCATTTGACATCCTTAGATCTGGATATCTTTTTAAAAGAGAGGATATTGCCCAAGTAAAAGCTGCTTCTAAGGTAGACATTTCTAGATTAGGTTTTTTAACACTTAATCTAGTAATGTGTCTTCATATGAGATATTTCTAACAACTCCTCTTAACCAGTGAACTTAAAAATAATAGAAGTAACATTTTCATTTTTTGATATGTGAAGGGAACCACCAGACTGCTCTTCTTGGAGCAAGATTAAATGCTGTTTCCTACTCTAGCTAAAACAGTTGTCAGAAAGGTGGAGTCATCTAGTGTGGTCAACAAAAACTTGTAAGAACTGATTATCTGAACTCCAGATTCAGCAATACTTAGGAAAAAAGTATTGTGTGAGATGACTTTGGCTAATACAGGAGCCTTTCCTGAGCTCGGGAACTAGAAGCATCATAACAAACTCTGAAATCTGGTTTGCAGTTCAGAAAGGATGATTTAACTGTGCTGCCTAGTTGAAACTGTTCACTATTCCTGGGCCTCATCTGGCAAATAAATTTTTGTTACTGTTATGCGACCCTGTTCATCAGTGAGTATTTGACAACTCGAACAGGGTGATGGGCATTTTTAAGATATTTGGTGTTTGTCCCTGTAGAATGGGATGCAAAAATCTCATTTGTGTCTTGCAGACGCTGGCGTGTGTTGCATTGTCGCTATGCTATGTCATGTACCATTGACCTCTCTGAGAGCAGGCAGAGGAGGTGCAGTGTTGAAATTCCCTGTGTCCTTCAGTCTGAGTCAGTGCTGTGACAGCCATGTGAGGAGTGTGGACTCGAGGAGCTGACCTGGAGCTACAGAACACGAAAATGATTTAAAGCTTTCTTTGTGTAGACCTACAGTGGCTCTGCATACCTCTATCCAGCAACACAGTCAGGCTCAGGGTGACTATTTTTATGCTTCTTTTCACCATTGAATACTGTCTGCTATTGAAAGAACTGTATTATGGAAACTTTTGGTTTATCACCTGCTTAGATGATAAATTCTACGGTTAGGGCTGACGTGGTCCTCTATTGACTGGTAGGCTGGAGTGGTTCCTGAATGTGTCAGGAAAGAGTGAACTAAATCCAAACTGTCTGAATGTGTATTCACTGAGAGTTACACAAATGTTCCTACTCCTACGGGGTAGGCTGAAGCAACCTAAGGAAAGGAAATTAGTGTACTTCGGCAGAAGGGATGTAGCAAGCGCATAGAGCCTTCTTCCTTTTCGATACCATTCCCTGTGGCAGAGAATTGTCCCAAATGTAATGCAGGTCCCCACTTAAGAACCAGCTTGCCACTGGACCCAAGCATTTACTACAAGCATAGTTCTTCCCCACCCCACACGTTTCAGCTGCAGACATAAAGTGTCTTCCAAAACCAATCTCCCCCTGCTTCGGTCTCTAAAGCAAATGTAATTCCTATAAAGCAAATAAAAATGTGTGTGCTTTGCTGTTGTTAACTATTCATTGCAATTTCCAACGCTCTGAAGAGAAAGTATTAGAATAAATAGCTTTTAAAAATAGCTATACAATATAGTTTATGCAGAATATATGTTTCATCATGAAAGAAAAGAGTCTGATCAGACGAAAAAGGGGTCAGTTTTCTTTGTTATATGTCAGTGTATAGTGATTCCTACTAATGTGGTCTACAGTTACAACCCTGGGCTGCTCATAAAAATGAGGGTAGAGCTCAGCAGAAAGGTGACAAGACTGGTAACTGGTTCCCCCTACCTCATAACTGTCTCGGGATTGCTGATACTGAGGGATTTTATTATTCCTAATGATTCTGCAAACACGTGCTTCTGACAACACACATCAGCAAGGTGTAGGTATGGTGATTGCAGGAAGAAGCAAGAATGGCTGTAGACGGGCGTCTTTCATGTCCAGCCTCCTCCCAAGCACAGGGTGCTCTCACAGCCTCCCAGCACCCTGATGGTCTGTCTGCCAATGTCCCTCTGCAGCTGTTTGAAGCTGCCTCCTGTTGCCAGAGATCTAATGGATGGCCTCTGGCTATGCTTGGGGTCATGCTTGAGGCAGCACTGTTGTACAGTTTCCAAGTTTGGTCTCCGGGAGAGCCCTGGGGAAGCCTGACATATTGATAAAGGTGCAGTTTTAAATTTTTTTTCCACCCTCCTTGGACAGTGCTGGGAGTCAGCTTGCTCTAGGAAGTCCAGGGACGACTGACATCACTAAGGAAGAGACTTTTGTTCAAAATGTCAGGGTTTCTAGACTCACCATGATGCTCCCAGGCTGCTCTTGGGTAAGTTCAGCGTTGGGCAGGTCACGGTGGCTGGCACTGAGCTCACTCTCGTGGGTCAGTACTCTGTCTGGGGCTCTGCAGCTGACACCACAGTTGTTTGCTTTGGTTTTCCCTGCCAAACTGCCTCACGTGGTCTCACAGAGGAGGTGGAGTGGGCACATCTGGATTTATCTGTTATGGGCTTGTTAACAGTTGCGGGGAATTCCACACCTCTGTGTATCCCGGTGGCTTCTTTTTTTTGGTAGATACTGATGAAAATGTTTGGTAATTGGCAATAGGGGAGGGAAAAAAAGTACTGGGGACAAAACAAGCTAGGCTCCTCTTAGTGTTTTCTGACTCCTGGTAAAATTTTCAAAGCTTTTTGTACCGTTACTTCAACTTGTTCGGTCTGTATGGTGGGATATTTCCAACCCATTAGCATGTGGTCCTACCTGAGTTAGTAACCTGATGATAAGATCCTTGGCTGACTTCTATGCTGTTTTCTAATTGCGTAGCAAATCAAGAAGAGTAAAATCATAGGAATTTTACTTTTTGCTGCTGCTTTAATCCAGTCAATGCAATATTGCCAGTTAAAATACTATTTTAAACATATTGCCTTGTGTTTAATTAAAAACACAAAGAGCTTTGCCAAGATGAGGCAGTATCTTTGCTTGATTTTTTTTTTTTTNGAGGTACAAGTACACTGAGTGCATGAAGGTTGCTGCCAGTCCTGGTGGAAGATCCACAGGCAGAGCCTGGAGCTCCTGACCCTTGTTTGTGCTTATGACCACAAATCATTCTGCAGCCATCTGCACCCATCAGCTCAATTTTGTAAACATAAAATGGAGTGTAAACGGGTTAAGAGAAATACAGGTCTGTCTCCTCATGTGCTTGAAATAACAACAGGGGTGCTTGACCACGCTTTCTGCGGATACACTTACTCTCATTTATGTATGTTCTTGTATTGACTTGGCGATCTTTGGCAATTGATGCTCTCTTTCACTAAAAAGATGAAATACAAAAATGCCCTGTCAAGTGTCGTCTGATTTACAATGGGATAGTTCATGAACAAAGAGAAGCCGTGGGCTTTATGAAAAGCATAATATTGAGTAAATGAATTCCAAGGATAAGCATCCATTTGTTTTGTGAGTTCTATACCTAAATCATAAATAAGGCATAGCAATTTAAGTCCCCCTTCTGAATTAATCTGATACAGCTCTGAAACCGTACTGATGGTTAGGATCTTTTTTCCTCCCAGTGCTCACACGGGCACTGGCTGTATTGTCATTTGTGTTTTGCAGTTATCTAGTGGCATTAATTGCTGTGGTCTTAAAATAGTTTACCATGAATTTCCACATGCTATGAACTGCTTAGGTAGGAAACCTATACGCAGCTACAAGAAGTATTTGATGCTGTTTATGGGTGCTTAAAAGCACTCGGCTATTGACAGTGTATATATACTGTACATATATATGTACGTATAACTATTGATGTTTATTCAATTGTAGTCAACTTCCACAGTTAATTTTAATTATTACTAACCTTGCCTTAGCCTTCTGCATGCTACAGACCTTTATAATAAATACATATGGATGGGTAGTTCTCTGAAAACAAAACAAAAAAAAAGACTTGAGCTTTCAGCAAAGGAAGTGACTTGAAAGAAATAAAGAAATAATGGCAACACTTTTTTGTGGTTAATATACAGTGATGTATGCAACACTTAACTTTTTAGCATACTTGCAGCTTAAAAGGAAACACCTGGCACACGGTCCAGCCCTGCTCGTGTTATACTAAATGCTGTTCTTTTGTGAGCCAGCATCTGCAAGGTTTGTTTTAATGTGCTCAAAGCAGTACACAGAAGCAGCAGCAGCTATCTAAGATAATTTAAGGTTAGCTGAGCAATAAAGTTAATCAGAAAAGGTGGGACTTTATGTGCTAAAGGTACTTGGCCTTTGTTAATGAGGCAATTGTTTTAAGTTCAGGGGCCAACACTGAAGAAACAGCAAATTGAAAAAGAAGACGGAAAACAAAAGGCGAGGTTAAATGTGCAGCTTTGGTATTTGTAAGTCAGAATACAACGCAGCTCCTGCTTTGCCCAGGAAGGGGAGGTGATACTGGGGCTATGCTCTTCCTGCTGTTGCTCCTGCTCCTTCTAGGCAGGCACAAAGGGTGCTTCAGTGGGTTGGGCTGAAAGGGAGTTGTTATGGGTAGAAATTGTGCAGACTCCAAAACCATCATCACCTCCCACAGCCTGCAGCAGAAGCCGAGGACAGGTTTGTCTCCGAGAACCTCAAATGCCAGGGAAAACTGAAGGAAGGCATATCGTCTCTCTTGCTCCTTCTGAGCACCAGCTGACTCAGCCCAACTGGTACTGTGTTGGAGGCACGGAGATATAACATCTCAGTTATTGAAATTATTCTTGTGTAGACTGAGGAAGCCTATGCATAATGTAGTCATGCGGTTGATTTTTTTTTTTTTAAAAAAAAGAAAAGATGAAACACCATTCTGAGCAGTATCTTTCTTCTTAATTTCTTCATGCTTCTTGATTTGCATGTCAAATAAAAACCCAGCAACTAATTTTGATGACACTGCAAGTGTTTAGCTCTGTAGACAATCACTGTAAATTGTCATACGTTATCATGTAACCATTGACAAACTACCTAACCATGTGCTTCATAGTCTAACATGCAAGGATTCTCTCATGAAATTAAGAATGTTCAAGATCCCTACAAAACTGTGCCTTTTGTTTGGGAATGCATTATGTGCAATGCTGGAAAATGAGCGTCAGGTCAGGGAATCTGACTGAGGTTCCTTCTCCCTCTGCCTCCCTTGAGACATCAGCTATAAGCCACGGAGTCGTTTAACCAAAAGTGCTCTATATCTTCATGGATATGGAACTACTACTGGGCTTTCACTAGAACTGGTCTTTCAAGATTATCTTTCTGAACCAGTCTAAAAATTATGCTGGTGTTGCAGACGTGTCCATCTTGATCTTAGCACTATTTTTCACTCCCCTCCCATCCCCCACAGTGGTGAATAGAATTTAAATGTCTGTGAACAGCCATTTATTACATTGCAGCATGAACTTGAGGCAGAGAGCATGGAGTATGTGCGTGTGTATTTTGCCTGGCAGGGGGTATGCCTTTCTCTAAGCTATGGGGAAAGTACATACTGCATTTTTATATTAGGCACAATGGTAGGCATCAGGCTTTAGAGCTTAGTTTCCAGTCAGTTCTCCTACTCAGTGAGTTGAAGTGATCCATACTAAAGAGATTTTTCAGCAATATCTTAGCAAATGTCAAAGAAAGCACCTCTTTATTGTTGAAAATTATTTTCCCCAGTGGAATGACATCTTGTTTTTATGTGACAAAACAACAGGAAGGTGTAAAGTTAGCCTTGTCAACTATGAGAGAAGATATGATTGAATGCACAGTGCCAAAGAATAATTAAATACACAGGCTTTCTTTTCCTAGCCTATTTCTGGTTCGTATCATAGAACATAATTTCACCTTTCTCTATGATATCGTTAACAGACAGAAGGAAGCATCTAAGATGTGCAATGTTATTACTAGCTGTTACTTCTAAACATGGGTTTGTATTAGTTCGATGGATTGACATAGTACTTGTTAGAAATGTTTTCTTTCTCCTAAAACAGCCGTGTTGTTCAGAAAGAATTTTTTTTTTTCATAAATGGGATTCAAGTGTATGTGTTGTCTATCATTTAAGGAGAAATGAGGAGATGCTATAGAAAGGTCATATACAAGTTTTACCTCATTTTAAAGGTAAGCTTGAACTGTTTCTGAAATCCCCCCTCCTTAGGGTTTGGTAACAAAAAAAAGCTACCAGAGAGAGCTTTTCCTCTGGCCTGATCCCAGAGATTCCCTGAAGGGGCTCCTTGGCCCTCTGACCATGAGATCACTTCCCTGTTGCCCTGTGGCTGGAGGGCTCCCAGGAGAGCTCGCTGTGTGGGGCAGGGGTGTTCTTCAGCCATCCAGCTCTGGTACACAAAGGACCTTGCCGTCTTTATTCCTCAGCTGCAGAGGGGCTGGGGAGCAACTGAAAAATGCTGTGAGAGCTTTGTCAACACACTACTGTCCTCATGTGACTAGAAACACTGGGCTTTGTGTGGTATGTGCACTTCTCCCTGACGGCATAAAGTTATTTGGGTGCTAGTTACTTGCTGGTTGACTATTTTGAGAGCATTGCTTAACAGCTCTTACCCATGGATGTAAGAATTTACCATTTACTCAGGCATGAATACACTGAGAATGCTGCAAAGGGCCAATGTGAAACTTTGGGGATCTCTGTTTTGAGGGTTTGCCCCGGGTGCTGGCTTGAACCTGTGCCCCGCAATGAAGGAAGAAGCAGGACAGTGAGAAAATGTGCTCGGACACTCTTATATCAGGGGGGTGTTTGGAGGAGGTGGCAAGCACTGAGCACACAGCCAGGCCAAAGGAGTTCTCCAGCCGTGTGGGCTGACCAGGACCCTTGGCTCCTCTGCACCTGAGCACCCAGCCTGGCCTCTCCCCCAGGCAGAGGAGGCGCTTGGGTCAAAGAGATGGTGTTTGGTTTCTCAGGAGGTGGATGAACTTGAATATCTGGTTCTGCCACGATTCACACGGTCTGTTCACTAAAGAGATCAAAGCATATTTATTTCTGGCACAAGACTGATATGGATTCCTAGGGCTGTGTGTCAGCAGAGCATGGATGAGCTCTCTGACCATCACATTGGCTGTAGCCACACCAAAACTTCAAACACCCATCTTCATCCCTTTTGGGGAAAACTGTCTGTTAGCTACCAGACCAACTTTCCCTATTAATTAGTTTGTAATAATCAGACACATCGAATTCTCTTGAATATTTGTTGGTTTTGATAGTTGCATTACAGCTCAAATCACTACAGATTTTCAGGCATCCAGGTGGAGTAGTTGTGAAACAAGGTGATCGACTGACTCATCTAAGGTTATGCCATAAAGCAGAGTTGGATTCAGCTTAGATTTTAAGCTATGTCTAGCTGTAGCTACGACTGACTGGTGAATCACTACACCTTGGTCACTGATCATTTCAGTCTTGCTTGGGCTGTGTGACTGAAAAAAAATTTATGTGGAAGTTAGAAACTTCCCATCCTTTGGTCCTAACCCATTGTAATTAACTGCATAGCTACTAATGTTCAAATGGTTTTATTTTCTCTCTCTTTTTTTTTTTTTTCTTACGTTCCTCAGAATTTTTCTGAGCTTGCGAAGAGGTTGGTGTGTCCGCAGTCTTTCCCTCACAGTGCTCTACCACGTGACAAGCTCTGTTGTGTGTTAGGGTGACTGGTATTGACTCACACTTTCTTCTACTGTACCTATAGTTTTTCTGCCATAATCATCTTCACTCATTCTGTCCTGCATTTTCTTTATTCAAACAATAATTCACATACTAATGGGATTTTGTTTTGAGTCTATTTCCAAAGGAGTAGCTCTTAGCTGAGGTTTCGGTCTATACTTTGCATTGTAAAGATGTGTTTAGATTTGTAAGATTTTATTTATTTTTTTAATAGCTGACATTGGTAATCAGCGAGCAGCGTGCTTTATAAAATCCCCCATGAAAAACTGTCAGTAGGTTGTCTCTACTATTTGTAGTAGTATACCAGAGGTAAAAGTAACATTAGAGCTCTGATGCCAGAATCACTGACTGGGGTCTCTCCTTTGCCTGATGACTTTATCTGGCAATCCCCTTTTACAGGGGCTGATTTGACATCTTGGAGGATCTGCAGAGAAATTCCCATTGTGGTAAAGGTGCTCCAGGGTTTCCCCATGTGTCTCAACAGTCAACGTGCGTTCAGTATTCAGGCCTAAATTGGGCATCCAGGCTCCTTTGGAAGAGAAGTCTGAGGAAGGGATCCTCTGAAACCAGAAAAGCTCATATTGCTTGAAACAGCTAGGAAGGGAACATTAGTAGAAGGAACTGGAGTTTATGTGTGTACCACTTTCCTCTTCATTTGGGATCTAGAGTGTGACCCTTTTCCAGGAGTTCATTCTAAAATGTGACACTAGTTGGATACATCTTTGAAGCTGGCCCTGCCTTAAGCAGGACTTGAACCAGATGACCTCCTGAGATCCCTTCTGACCTAAGTTATTCCTGCCCGGTGGGGACTGGGTGGCAGGACATAGCACAGAATTACCTGGTTTCCAATGGCTTGTGATTAAATCAGCTGCATGTGAGAGGCCCAAGTTCATGTTCCTGTCCTGCCTGTTTCGGAGAAGCACGAATCCCTATGATTTACTCCTCAGAGGGACTGTCCTGACAAACAGGCTAGTTGGAGAGCTGAGGTCTCCCTCGGCTGCTTCTTCTGGAGGTGTTTACCTGAACGTACCTTGAGAAAGAGACAACTGGATGCTGGCTCCAGAGGTTACTGCACTTGCCTACAGATGTAAAAGACTGGGCTAATAAATATGGAGTTATTTACACAGTGTAGATGGGGAAGACTAAAAAAATAGCTTCCAGGTTACTGTGCTTACCTGAACGCTGGAGAGCCAGGTTGAGTGGAGACCTGAATGTGACTCTCTGACCCCCTGGCTCAACCCCTGCGTTGCACTAGTAGATGTTTTGGCACTTGCTGTGCCTTCAAACAGCTTTCTAGAACTTTGGTCGGTGCCCCTATATATGCAGTTAACCACATACCAGTGTCAAAACCATATTTACAAGCAGGCCATGGTAGCAGTCAGCCCAATACTGAGGGACAGCTGAAATGAAGCTGAAAGGTGCCCTCATTTTTCTTTGCAAACCACCCCATTGGCAGGACCACGGTGAGGCCCTGGGGGCTCTCTGCCTGTTGGGTTTTTCCCCCCCACTTAAGAAACTCTTACTCTGTAATCAGTGTCAGGTGGCTTTCTCTATAAATGCTATAATAATGGGCACAGATGAGTTTTCCAACCATTGCTGAACATCATCTCTCCAAGTGCTGAGTAAATACTAGAAGCTGAGTTTCTAGAAACTTCTCCTGCAGTAGGTCAGAGTGTGTTGCCACAACATCATAAGTAAGATCCGGATAATTTTATGTAAAACTCTGAACTTTTACGCACATCCACACGTAAGACTCTATTGATGTAGTGGGCTTTCTATTGTAAAGGAAAATGATTTATTTTTTTTTGCCTCTGGGAGTAAAACATTTCGGTGTGCACTTCAAATTATACACTTTAATCATAAATCCATGGGCTACTTTATATACAACATGTAGAAATAGTATTTTTAGGCATTTTATTAGAATAAAAGGAACGGTTCTACAAAAACAGCTTCAGCCCTCAGCCCAGCTTCCGTGCATGGTTACACCAGTGTAAGTGGAATTGAAGTAAGTGAGTCTGGATCAAGTCCAAGGAACAAATAGATTGCAGCGGACCCAATGTTGAAGTCAAAGGTAATTTTTCCCCATGGATTTTTGTAGATACAGGATGTTGGACTCAAGAAGGATACTGCAAAACCTGACATGATTTCTATTATTAGTTCTGTATTGAGGATATACCTGCTTCATTTTCCCCCACCTGTTTGGTAGCCCTCAAGTCCCCATTCCTTTAATGGGTTTTACCTGTTAAGAGCCTCACTGAGGGTTTCTGAAGCTGTGCAGGGGTGTAGGGAAGGTGCAGGCAGGAGGCTGGGAGGAAGATTTCTTGCAGGGGAAATGATTGAACCCAGGCTTTAAGGGTTCAAACTCTAACACAGCATCCTCTGAGAAGGACAGTCGTGAAACTCAAGGCTTTATAGCCAAACCTGTTATTCTGAGAATACGCTGTTAAATACCTGATCAGTCTTCTGATAAAACAACCTAGATATTCCTGCACTAGAGGATGTCGGTGGCATTATTTTCCTTGCTGTGAAAAGAATGCACATGGTCCTTTTAGATAATTGGGTTGCTGGGTTTTTTCGTGCTAATTAAACGGAAAACATTTTGAAGTGAAGTCAGTCACTCTCCGCTGGCAAACTGCCATACTGCACGGTGCAGGGGCAGCCGCGTTCACAGCTCTCTTGGCTGGCTAATACCGTTCAGCAAGGGACAGGAAGAAAGATCAGTGAAAAAAGGGACTGTTCAGTGGAGATGTGAGTAATAGCAATATTAGGCCAATAAAACCAATCGTAGGGTTTTTATCTACAGCTGTAATTATTTTCTGCTGAAAAGGGTGTGGGGAAGGGAGACACATAAAGCACAGTGATTCCCATTGCCAGCAGCCTGCGTAGCAGAACGCCTGCCGCCTCCTCTCTGCCTCTCGCATACACATCAAACAATTGCATTAGCACTTCTGCTGCCTTTCTTCTCCCACCCTCTATTTTCACACTATTTAAAAGCTAAAGCAGAGTGGTGTTGATAGTTGAGCCTAACAGCGAGTTTTGTCTGAACACAGCATATACTATCAATGATAATTCTGTGTGCGTTTTGAAGGCAAGTTTAAGCAATTTTTAAAGACACGTTTCTTTTTTGCAAATAATAAATAATTGGTTCTGCTTAGTGCTTCTGAGAGCGTGTCTCTGTGGAAAAGCTACGTGGTGAAAGTTGGAACAGGATAAAATTTTGCCTCTGCTCACAAGGATATGTGCTGTGTATTTGTATGTATAGTTTTAAAAAATGTATCTTACGATCTTTTTTTATTAAAAATCCATTTTTGCAGAAGAAAAATTTTTAATCATCTTTATTGCCACCTCTGCTACTGTGGGAGCAATTGTTAAGGAAAGGCAGTTCAGTAACTCTAGGTGCTTTCTGCAGACAACGGCTCTTTTTCCTCAACATGTTTTTAACAATATTTAGATCAGGCCCCAAACATGTGTAATTACCTTTCCCTTTTTAAAGCTATTAGAGTGTAACCGTCCTCCCATCTGGATTTTATGTTCTGGCTATTAAGGCTACAGATGCTTTAAAATACACAGTTCCGAGCCCTGCTCTGCTCCTAATAGCTAATGTCTAAATTTCCCTTTTGGCAAAGAGGCAGGGAGGAACTCTTGGGACTCTCAATTCAAGCACCATCCTTACACAGGGGATGTATTTAGCACTGTGGTTATAGATATGACTTCAGTGCTGCTCTTGTTGAAATTGCTGGGACCTTTGCCATCAAGTTCAGCACGTGCAAGTTTGTTTTTTTTCACTGAAGTGACATGTGAGCAATATATATGTATAGCAAGTTTTGCTTTCACTGAGTCAGTATATCTTCTACAAGGGCTAGAATCTTGTGGTCTTGCACAAGGCAGATGAGAGTCATAATTTCTAAATAAAATCTGTGGGCATCAGTTGGTATTTTCAGAGGTCCTACTTTTTACAAAAGAAATCTTTCATATAGGCTTGGAAGTGTTGTCTTAAAGAGCACATCAATTTAGCATGGAATATTTGAGGAAGTCTGTGGGAGTTAGTATCCAATTTCCAATATTTTAACAGGTTCCTAAGCTCCTATATACTCTCCAGAATACCCGAGACTTATTTACTTCTCAAAATTTTCAATGAGGACCAGAATCCTGCTGAGCTAAAACACAGACTAAGTGACAATTTCTGCCTAAAAGAATCCTATATATAATCATTTCAGACACAGGACCCAGTCAAAGAAAAGAAACCAAGAAAGATTTGTGTAAAAATGCCTTATACCTACAATACAGAAAAAACATTTTGGCTTGCCCTAGTGTTTCTTTAATATCATAATTTAATGACTAGAATTTTCTAATACATTATTTTCCTCAAAGATTAATTCAGTACCTTGGAATTAACTAAAGGACATATAATTCCTCAGGTCTGATGGCAGGTATACGAATGTTTATTGAAGAGAGAGCGTTTAGGGACATAAATCCACGCTGCTTGTTGAGGCATAACTTACTGTTGCCCTTGGGAGGGAAAGTCACAGTCTGTGTGTGTGTGTATTCATGAACACATATTTAATATACTGGCACATTTTACTTGCCACAACACTTAGGTTTTCATTTTCCATTTTTATTTAACATCCATTTCAATGGCACTTAATTGTCTATGGTCTAGTCACAGACAAAGTAATCCGAAAAACTCAGAATGTTAAATAGAGCTGGTAACAAATCACTGGGGTTTTTTTCTTAACTACCCTGTACATGTATCTCAGAAGGAACCTACTTATCTGTATATGATTGAAAGATTGTTGTGATAAACATAAAATTATACTCAGGGGAAGAGTAAATAGGGATTTAAAAGCCAGGAAATGTTGTGACACATGAATTATTATCACTATGTATTAGTGAAATAAGTTCTGTGTTTTGAACAGTTTTTCTTATTTAGTTGTGAAGCGTGTGTATTTGGCAATGTTTGGGCACTGCTGAGCTCCACAAATATCTTGTACCTTTCTACCCACATCCTCTATGCTGCCGTGTTTGCTAATGCTTTTGAAATCCAGGCTACTGAAAATTTGTCTCTTTAACGCCAGTTATCACGTTTATGTGACTATAAATAGCATAAATTACCCAGGCTGAAGTTAACAGACCTTTCTGGTGTCATCCTTCAAGTCATTTAAACTGATCACCGAATGGGAAAGAAACTTCCACAGGGGAAGAGCAGTTGCTAGTGGTAGGGACCTGGTGCCTTTCTCTGATCACCCGACTTGTCCTGTTACCATAGATCCTTTCTTCCAGATGCATGTTCCCTAGGAAAGAATATGTGCTTCAGGGACCTGAGCCAAAATATGAGCCTGTTCAAATATTCAGCGCATGAGGCAACACTGAGCATTTCTATATTTGGGAAAGAGTGCTGATTTTTTTTTTTTTCCCCCCCTCCTCTTGACTACGATAGAGCTATACATCATGGGTGTTTGTGATGTTCATAACAATAATACTGTGTAATAATAGAGTATGTAATGGAGTAATAAATATCCTTTAGCATGTGAGCCAGAGGCCAATAAATTAATTAAGCGGACTAGATTTCCAGCCACTAGCAGCAGACCTTGCACTTAAATCAGCATCCAGCATCGCAGCTTGGGTTTCAGCAGCTGTCCGTCTCTAATAGAGACTAGAATATTTTTGGAATATGACTTTAAAATGAGATGTTTGAATAAAGAAAATGCCCTCTCTTCCATAAATGCTAAGTGCGAACCTAGGCACAATAGACGTGAATGGGAAAATGGACGCATCTTAGCATGTCTTTGCACCTCGGTTTGATTGCACATTGTGAGAGCTTGTGGCCCGATCGATGCCTTCTCTCCTGGAGCACCGTCATCACACATCCCACTGCAACCGCTGATGAAGCGAAGCTGCCACTGCCACGACAGCAATCTGAAGTGAAATGCAAGGCAGGCTTTGGTACAAAATTTGTGAATTTCCATGCAAGTACTACTCGCATTTACGGACATCCGCCCGAGACTGCATTGCACGTGGTAGCAAATACAAAGTAAGGGTGGTGGTGTGGAAAAGGCAACAGGGTCAGACTGGGAAAGCGTTATTCTAACCCCAGCTCCGCAAGGGGCTTCCAACGCGAGAGGGTCAGCTCACGTAGCCCCATACGTCCGCTCTCCAGCTGCAGCCTCAGAAAGGGCAGAGGAACGTGCTTGCGGAGTATTCAGACGCACAGTATTGTAGTAGCCGGTAAACAATCTGCCTCCGGGATTAAAAAATTCAAATTGGTAGTTAAGTCTAAATGCTTTAATTTTCACTTGGGTACATCTTTACTGCTGTATAGGCATTCAGGGTGTGCCACAGGTTTGGTTTTGCGTGATTGCTGATGATCTAAAAACTAACGTGCTTTTTCCTGTGCTTGAGGAAATACAGAGCTGATGGTTTTATATGAAGATCAAATCCTTCGCCTTCCTGAAAAAGCACTGGTGATCATTCACATCCAGCTTTCCAACTTTTTGCCACCATGGCCGCTAGATAAGGTATACGTAGAGATAACATACTGAGGGGACTCAAAAGTTATTGCGTATTTTTTCCCCGGAAGTTTTTCCAGGTAGATTCCTCCTACTGAAGATCAAACTGAAAGGCTGTGTGGAAGAACACCAGTAACTGAATGAGCTTATACGTTTTTCTGGGTATTGCCAAGCTGCTATTATAGATTATACAAGACAGTTAAATAATATAAAATACACAACATATTCTTCTGGGTTTGATATTAATTCCTATTCTTTGACCAATGTTTAAAGTTTAACTAGATGTTCTTACTAGCAGATTTTTTTTTTTTTAATTTGCCAAGTAGAGAAACACGTTTTCTCCTCTGTAAAGTCAGTATCGATGGAGAATCGCCTGAAGAATGGGTGTATCAGGAAAGGAGTTAGATGCACAGCAGCAGAAGTGAAAGGGAGAATCTGGGAAGGGAGTGCTGGAAAGCTGGCATTGCTCTATCTGGGTGAACGGTACCAAGCAAAACCTGTGCTCTGGAGTGCCGGTAACAGTTGCAGGGATGGACTGCGGGGCTTTTTGTGCTGGAAGCCTTTTCACTAGCTGATCATTTAGGTGTTATGCTGAACAATATATGGGAGTATGTTATACGTTTCCATGTATTAATGTATACACATGGACAATCCTCTGTAATCTCAGATGATGTCTACCTCTTTTTTTTTTTTTGTCTTGTGTGTGTTCGTCTGCAAAGCAGAGAAGTTGCTGCTCACTAAACATATGAAGAAAACTTTCATAATTCCATACTAACTGAACAACTTTAGGCGCTATTTAGGCCTAAGGCAAACCTAATTAATGAGACTTAAATGCAGAATTTGCTCAGGCCCCCAGGTTCAGTGGTACTGTGGAAAGCTCCTGCTGAGATGATGCATTAGAGTCACAGATATGATAAAATGAGGCATACATTATTCTTTTATAATCCTCTATTTTCTGGTACAGAATACCACCCTCAGACTATGTTTTGAATGCTAACACTCAATCTGTTTCAAATAGAAATACAGTTTTCCCTTTCAGCAGGTTTCCTTCCTATTCCCATTTTGTACAATGCATAAATAACAAGGCTGAAAAGAATGCTTGTCAGCTTCAATTTTGCCAAACATGTAAATGTTATAAAAATAACCTTTAAAAAAATCCCCAGACAAACCAAAGTATTTCCACAATTTAATTACAAAGATTACAAAACTGACCAGAGGAATTACAAACAAGTAAACCCCAGTAGCCTGGAGAAGCAAAATATTTTGCCATGGGGATCCTCTGAGTGAAGGAGCTCAGAATGAAAAGTAAAACTGACTTAGCAGACTTCTGTTGTCCAAATAAAAAGGCAGGCAAACGCATGAGGCAGCCACTGGATGCTGTTATTAGCTGCTGTTTGTAAAAAGAAAAAAAAAACCACCCCAACACCAAAAAAACCAAAAAACCCCAAACCACAAACAAACAAAAAAACCCCAAAACTGAATACCTTCCCCCCCTCTCCCCCCCAAAAATTAACACACCTTCCAAAAGAGTCCTTCAGATTTACATACCCACATAATCTTCAGAGATTACAACAGAGAACCAGGAGTTTGCACTCCTACTGGAGGACTGGACCCTCAGCCAGTGTGCACAGATTTTACTGGGAAAATATCCTTCTGAACTAAAAACGTTAGATTTTTCACCATGATGGTTTTGCTGGTGAAACACTGAAATAGACAGATGTATGCTTACATGTAACTGCATTCTCCAGTTATGGCATATTTCTACATGGAAATGTAAATGAACTATACTTACTGCTAAGGTAATTTATACGAATATTAGTGCTGGTAAGATTTCAACTGTTTTGATTACACCGATAACAGTAGAGCACAAAGCTTGCATATTGACAGCGCTTAAAATAGGACTAGCTAAAAAAATGTATTCACAAAACTGGTTTGTTAAAGAGAAATCTTTTTGCTGCCCTTCAGGGGTATGGTTATATAGTCACTGGCATCACAGTTTCCAGCAATGGACAATGACGATACCTGTATTAACTGTTTGAATCGGTTTGAAAAGAAATCACAAAGCCAAAACTAAGCCATTTTAACGGACTAAACAAGGAGTAAAGCAAGGGCAGGGGGGTCGATCCTTTTTTTTAATGCCAAACTGGAGATTTTTCATCAAAAGCAAATTCACATGAGTTATCTCACCACAGAGATAGTCAAATAACATTTCTTTGTTCAATTTAATAAACTAAATTTTGAGAGTATAAGGACCATTTGTTCCTTTGAATTAACAGAAATTCTCCATTTCTAACTGTAATTGTTCTTTCTGGCCTCAGTAGTGAAGGTGGTTATCTTCCTAAAAAGTGGTGTCATTTCTGCCGTTGGCACTGAGGGAGCCCAGTGACAGAGACTATAAATCAATTTACAGTCTGTTTAAAAGTAGGCGATGAAACCTCTGAACATTAATTTAAAAACTGCTTCAGATTACTGTTCTTTTATGATCAACTACAGTGGACTTCAACCTCCTTTGAGATTTCAGTGCTAGCATGATAAAACTCATTGCTTTTAACAAAGTGACCGGTTTTCAGTGACAGCATTTATTCAGTACATTGCACATATGTGGCGCTATACAGCCACGTGCAAGGTCACTTGATTAATCCTTGCTCCCAAGATGTAAGTGGATATGATCGTGTGCAATACAAAACCAATACATATTGATTAGCGTGACAATGTTCTGCTGAACGGATATTTCTTGAAAGGAAAGTGGAAGCAATTTGGTACAGGAGGCCTCCTTTGCCTTCTCCTGTGATGGTAATGTCAACCAGGGCCTGACCAGAGTGCTTCAGGTCCCTGTGGAGTAGCAACACCCCCAATACCAACCTGGCTCAAATAGTATCATTAGAGAAAAACTTTTAATGAAGTCCATACAGCCATACTGCCCCCCGGACCTCCTAAGATGCCTGGGAGAACCCCAGTGCCAAGGTGAGGTTACTCTCCCAGCCTGTGGTGGTGAGTCACCCCTTGGCATGCTTAGCTGTCCTCCCAGAACCGGTTCCTTTGAGGCTTGTAAAATGCTCCTATAAAACAGAGATGAATCTGTTTCACCCCAAAAGGACTGTTTTATAGCTATGGCCAGCCCCACACTCCACACAGTTCGCGTCACTTGTGCAGACAGCCACTGAGTGTCTGCCCTGTTGAAAAAGGCAGACTAGCGCTTACTTCTCTGAGCCAAAGACTTGTCTTGGAAATAGAGAGGTGCCTGTTTGGAGAAGGGTTGAGGCCTTGAGAAACATTACACAGGGATACGTGCCCAGCCCTGCTGGATGTGGCTGTTGAAACCAATTTGATCTCACGTGCCTCAGCTCCCCCTGTGCCAACCCTGGGATGGACCCACACTGACGGAGGGTGTAGGGGGGGGAAGTAATAAAAGTGTGAAAAAACCATATGCCTCTTACTGCATCAAGCGTGGGGAATCATGTGAAATCACTGATCAGGCAACAAGGAATGAACACAAACTGAGGGGGAATGGGAAAAGCAGACAGATAATGCAAGGGGATCAGACATGCCAGCTGTAGTGACTTTCAGGACATTTATTTCTCAGTCAATGGGAACGTCTTGTTCCTGGTGAACCTGCACAACTCTGGATCTGGAGTTTCCTCTTAAGGCTTTGTCGTGCTAGCAAGACCTAATGAAGATCTTGGTAAAATACCATGTTGTGTTTCATAAAGCGAGCCTTTCTGCTGAAGTCACGGGGCCATACCAGTAGGAAACTGATGTGAGAAAGGAATTGGGTGACATGACCTTGGGCAGGTCCAGGGTGTGGTGGCCACAAAAGTTCCTCCTCCTGTAGCTCTCGTATCTACTGGGGTCTCAGTTGGCAAACCTACTTCAAAACGGGTATTACTCGATGCTTAAGCTTATTACGATATTTGGGGCTTTTTCCCCCCCAATTCACTAGAATGCAATTTAGTGTTGGAAAAGCTGCCATTATTCTGTACGACATCGAGCTGCCGGCTGTTGTTTGCCTGCCTGTGGCACTGGGCTGATCAAAGCCTTGTGGCTTTCACTGGAAGCACCACTTGTGAGTGTGTCTGGAAGTGCTGCTTAATCACAAGGGCTCACCTTTCAGGAAAACAGCAGGCAGGAGAGCTTATAGAAACGTGACGGAGAATCGGAGTTAACCATTAGGAGGCTCTGGGAATCTTCTGCCGAATACAAGAGAAAAGAAGGAGGGTGAGAGATGGAGTTTGAAAATCATGCAAGTCTCTTAGGAAAACCCTGATTCAGCAAAACACAGATTCCTCTAACTTCAAGGCTGTCTGAGCTTAATACAGTGGCTAAACGGACCCATAATTTTAGTTATGGCAAATACCGTAGTCTTCATTGAGACAACTCATGCACGTAGAGTTGAGTACACGCTTAAATGCTTTGCTGGGTTCTGAGCAAGCTCTCAGTAAAACAATCTGGTTACTGCATGCTCATTTAAAATTCCCAGATTGTGAAGGTAGGTACTTCCGGTAACAAACATCTATTCTTGAGGTGGTCTCGCATGAGATTTTTTGCTTTTTAAATATTGATGACAGGATACTAAAGATCTGTTTCTGCCCACGTAGCATCACTGTGGTGCTATCATGTGCCGCACACGTCAAAGTTTCCTTTGCAACTGTAGAATACTTTATCTGTTTCACATTTATTATCTGGCCTGAGAAGAAACAGAAACACCTTTAGGTTTGGTTTTACATTTCACAGAACAGTCACGTGAACACATTGATTGATTGAGATTGACAGAGTTATATTTAAATATAATTAGGTATGGTGAACTCACTTGTTCGGAAGTTTAGTTTTTGTAGACATATTTGTAAGCATTCAGTTTCTCGACACTTTCATACCTAATCCAACACAGACACAATTGCTTCTGCACGCTCACACAATTCTTAGGCAGAATTTCAGCAGAACCTCATTGCTGCCGTTGCCTTGTAGCTGTATTTTGTGGAAATGTGTTTTACCCAACATTTTTCAAAACTCTCACATTGGCTCCGTTCTGATCTGCAGTTCTCTGTATAAGCCTAATATTTAAAATTTCTTGGGGCCTCTCAGTTTCAGGATGAGCAATGATGTTACAGAATGAAGAACGTGCTTTGTTCCTACGGAAACTTAAGTCTGCAAAGTCAACGTGTTCCTTCAGTGCCATCGAGTTAGGCATGTTATTTTTTGTCACATGAGGTGACCGGGCACATCTCTGCAGTCTGTCACTGGTGAACCGTCACTCATTTTCCTCAAATGATGTCCTTGCTGAGGCAAGATAGTTCACTTTGGTACGTGATGCAGGAGGGATTCGGGGTAAATCAGCAAGAAAAAACCATAGTATGAAAACTCAGTCATATTCCTTCAGTATTAGTTGCAGACAACACAGTTATTCCTCTGTTTTACCTTTTCTTTCTGAATTGAACAGGGAACTTAATTCGTTGCATTTAAGCGCCGCGTAATTGACCTCTTCCCTGAGGAAATTCCCTGAATTTAGTAAGCATGTTTTTTCTGTGTCTTAGATATGAGTAGAGACTTTGTGTTTCATATTCTTCCTACGTTGGACGTGTTGATTCTGAGGAAACTAAAAATTTTTTTTTTCTATAGTGTCTTGCATTTCAGATTTAATTTAAAACTTGGCTGATACAGTTTTCCTTCTGCTGCATACCTAATGAAACAATAGTGCAGTGGTTCACTGGAATTTTTATTGTGATTAGATGGCAGGGTCACCATGATAGCAGTTCTACCGAGGCACAAATTGAGGGAAGGAAATTTAATTTATTTACTTAGAGTCTAAATTCAGCAGTAGAAGCTTCTGTGGAGGAATACTTCAAAATACAGGATAAAGTGAACTGATAGAAGAGGCGATTTGCATGCGATAGTTACAGGAAATTGCACCAATTGCTTTGAAGGAATTCAAGTTTAGATTCCTGCTCCAGGAGCAATATATATGAGTTGGCTGCCATTGACAGAACAGAAGTTTGATTCCATCTTGAAACCTTGACTGTTCCTTATTTTGCAGAGTTATTAATGTCATTAGCAAGGTAATGAATGCCATCTGTTAATAATGGACGATCTTCCTTATACTCAATTTTAATATTTGTTATTAAATATTCCAGAGGAATCATTTCTGCTCTCACAGCGGCGCAGATGAGCGCTGCCTTTGGTGGGGAGGCTGCTTCCTAAACGCCTCTTCCTCCTCCTCCTCCTCCTCCTCCCAGGGCCGGCAATGCGCCGGGGTGCCGGCAGAGCACCGGGAAAAGAATTACAAACCCCGTATCTGACAAGAGGATGAGGAAGTGAAATCAGACGGCTCCGCCGCCCTACGGGAAAGAGGCGGAGGAGCAGGGGGGGAAGAAATACAGATGGTGAGTGTAAACACAGCGGAGCGGCGCTGAATTCCTCCCGGGAACACTCGGACTTTCCCCCCGCCCACCCGGGTTCGCCTCTCTGTGTGTCCCCCCCGCCTCACCGCTCCGCCGCGGCGGGGGGGCAGCGCCGGCAGGTGGCAACGCGGCGCGTGCGGGGACGGACGGACACGCGCGCACCCCCCGGGCCGCCCCACCGCCGCGCCACGCGTAGGGTCACACTCACCCCGCGCTCGCTCGCTCACGCACAGCGGGAGGCGGAGAGGCCGCGCCGCCCCGCACCGCGCCGCACCGGCACACGCGCGGAAGCGCCGCCCCGGCCCCCCCCCCCCCCCCCC
>VZSF01006303.1:1289778-1342845 GCA_013398295.1 Chionis minor
GGCCCGGCGCCCGCAGGTGGCACCCGGGGCCCGGCCCGGGGCGGGGGCCCGGGGGCGTTGTGGGGCGCGGTGGGGGCAGCCGGTGGCTGCGCCCCTCTGCGGGAGTCAGCTCCGGCCTCGCTGCCGCAGGTGAAGGGGAAGAAGATCAGGTCCTTTTTTTGTCTGTTTTGGGCGTTTCTTCTTTCTTTTTTATTTTTTCTTCCCCCTCCTCTTTGCGCGCGTTCAGTGGGCTGCAGTTAACCTGCGGGGATGAAGAGGTTTCAGCCATGGGCATGGGCCGGGTCACTGGTGGTGGCGCGTGGCCTTTGCCGTGGGGTTGGATTTGGAGGCAGGAGCTGGAGGATGCTGCCTGCGCTTTCCAAAAAGGCAAGGCGCGCTTAAAAAGTGGAACAGCTGGTGATGGTAGGGCTTGTTACGGAAGAGGTTCATGAAAATCCCGTGTTTCCTCTAGATAGTTCTGGTGTTGCGTTTCCTGGCTGAAAGAGGTTAGCGCTCACTTTTGGCAAGGAGAAGAAAGTTGCAGCGAGCTTTCTCGCAAAGGAACAGGGTAGTTCTCCTTTTCTACAGAGAACGGACCCCCCACGGCTTCGTGTCTCCGTCTTGCCTTTGAGATTGACAACGGTGAGCATCTTGGCATAGAGGGAAACTGCAGCACGCTTTATTTTCTCATTGCGCGCCTTTATAGTTGAATGCAACTAAAGGAGGACTCAGAATCTCCTCTTATCCTTTTCTATGCCAGATGTGTTTTTCTATCTAGTATATATCGCGCTTGAAGTGTTAAACTCTCAGGGGGCGTGGAGGTGGGGATGTGAGGCAAGGTCTACTAGTTACTTCAAACAATTCTCCTTGCTCATACTTAAGAAGGAGAGAAAGGAACACGATGTAAAAGCAGCTGAGGAATATATAAAAGTGAAATATTAATGAACTGGAAAAGCTTAGATAGCAAAGACATTGCGCCTAATCATTCAGGAGGGTTCTCGCCCTCTTTACAACTCCTCATTGTGTGTGTCTCTGTAGTACAAATGTAACTGGTATAAAGGCCAGCAATATTTGTATTTATGTAACTAAAAGTAATAACAGTATATAAAAAACGTTTGTCTTGGGGAGCATCTCTGCAGTGGCTTGTTCTAGCCGTGATTTTTGAGGCTGCTGGAGGACAGAGAATTGTTGCAGAAACAGCAAAAAATATTTCAAGAATGTTTTGTTAGAAATGAAAATGGGAAGGGCTGACTGGGTCCTGGAATAACCCAGAGGAATGACTAGCCTTAGAAAGGCCTCTTGGCGATATGATGATGACTCGTTTCACCCTGCAGCTATTATTCATCTCTAGAATCCCAAATGGAGAGCAAAGTCCCCTAAATAGGCAGCGCTGTCTCAGGAGAAAGGTAATACATGGCTGTTTAGGGTCTGTTGAAAGCGTGTCATACAAACAAGGGTTATTTTCTGCAAATTGGGGTTCCTTTACCCCTTGGAGCCTGCAGTGCAACAGTCCCTGTAGTTTGAAGAACACCCCAGTCTGGCTTGCAGGCTGAGTGCAGCAGCTTTCTGGGGCGGTTCGGTGGGGGAATTTAGCTCGGTGAGGAAGTTGTCTGTCGGCCCACAGCCTGAAGTCCTGTAGCCCTGGCTGTAGCCCCTGGCAGGAGTTTTTGAAATAGCTGGTGCACACTGGCTTGAGGAAGGCCTGCCCTCTGGAGAGCTTGGTGCAGGCCTGCGTAGGGGGATAGATAGGGGGAGCTGTACCAGAAAGAGGACCTGGAACAGTATGTAGGGTATGTACCGTGCCTGGGTTACAAGAGGTAGTGTTTGGTATCTAAGTCTCTCATTCACAGAAGATGCTGAAAAAGCATCTTTTCTCCTCACGTCTAAGCATATGGTTGTGTGAGAGCATGATCTCTCACGCTGCCTAAGCTGTATGTGTGTGGTTGAACTAACTTCTCTTTCCTGATTCAAGCCTAATACCTTGCGTAAGCCTTTGTAGTTAATAGCTGGGCATTGAATAACTTAAAATAAATTTTGCAATGTTTTTGTTTGCTAGATGGAATGTTTCATAAACTGCAAGGAAGGTACGGAGATGTTGCTCCATCTAGACAAATTTCTGTTCTTCCACTAAGGTTCATGGGAGGTACTACGGCTTTGTTGGATTAGCCCATCTGGAGAAGTTGGAAGGTCAGAATTGCATAAGTCAACGTATGGGTTTTATGCGTTGTTGTGAATTACGCAGATGCAAGTCAGTGAGAAAAGTATTTTATCAAAATAAGCTTAACGGTAGATTTTGAAAGACAAAAATCCTCTGCATTCTGAAGGAGTGACGTTTAAGTTAAGTTCCTGGATTGGTTTCACTGTACTTGTGGAGATGTCCTAAAATAAGGAGGCTGTGTATTTACCAGGTGTTACAGACCTCTGAGGCAAGGTAACAAATGAAAGCTGCACAGTTGTTGTTCTGAGGCTGATTAATACAAGTAAATCATGAGAGGAAATACCATTCATGTGTCAGTGAAAGTATTACTGGAAAAGAAACCCTGTCGACACTTCAGATTAATAAGTAGCGCATACTTTATTTTTGGAATAACTACTGGCTCATTAAGGGGAAGAACTGAACTGTATCCTGTATCTTGCAGAAGTTACTGTATGTTACTAGATTCGGTACCTCAGGTCTTCCCCTCGCAAGTAGTTTTGCTGCAATTGGAGGAGCTCTTCACGGATAGGAGGGGGAACTGAAATGTGCACGTAAATAATGGCAAGTAGGGGCTGGGTTTATTTCCTGAGAAATAACTGTGCAGCTTTATCAAGTTTTTCTCTCATTACTGCAGTTATCTTCAATGATAGTAAACTGGGTTACCTTGATAAAGTAAATACTTTTGGTTTAGATTTTTATCTATTGAATGTGCTGGCTGTGTGAGATGGCATGTGAAATACAGAACTTGTAAGCAGTTAAAACGTGTAGCGTGATTTGTGCTTGTAACATTCTGTGTATATTCCTATGGTTCAGCAAGGGCCTTTAACTTTGAGATTACAGAAGATGCAGCCATATATTTTACATGCAACTGTGTTAACCTTGAATAGCTGTTCGCTAGTTAAACATGTGGTTACTTGTACTTGCTGTTTTTTGACTTGTTTTCGCTGCACTACACAACAGAGTGTTATTGCTTAAATAACATAAACTCACACACTCCCTGACTGCAGACTTTAGTATTATTTCTCCATTGTATGGCAACAAAATGTTAACCTTTCCTACAAAGTCTACAGCTTTTACCTGAAATGTGATCTGTCCGGTACAGGATAATTGTTTTATAATAAAATACAACAATAGTGTAAGGCAAAAGAAACCACAGGCAAACAATAAGTAAAAGTAGAAAAGCTCTGGTTGTGGAAAAAGCAAGAAGTTTTTAGAATGTGTGTTTTAGTCTGTTGCATGAAAACTTAAGGAAAAAAACCCACAAAAACCACCAAACCCCCAAATACACTATTGATGTGTATTATAAGATCTGAATAATGATGGTTTTGTATCCAAATGTTCTAAACTGATTATAGATTATACTATTTTTTTGCCCTGGTTATGGCTATGAAAGTCCCCGTGAGCTTTGAACGCGTGATTATTTTCTTCGTAGATGGGAAATTGAAGCAGTTGATTTGTGATACAGAAAGACAGTTGAAATGGAACATACATCTCAAGTCCCACAGTCTTATCTTAGTGACTCAACTGTGTTAGTCGAATTTTTGTAAATTGGCATAGATGTGGAAACTTCTTACAGATTCAGTTGAAGGATTTGTGCGTAAAGTTATGCAGCATTTTCTCTCTAAAGATTAATTGCTAGCGGATTACTTTTTTCAGTCTAGGAGAAAAAGCTTTTCCTGGATTTTATTTTGTTGTTAAGTAGGAGAGAAAGCAATTCAGCACTCCTAGAATGTAATGACACTTTTACATTATTTAAGGAAATACCATTTAATTTTTTATAATGCTCTAGCATATCAGGGATTTGAGATCTGGCTCAGTCGTTAATGCTTTTGAGGGTCACAGCTATCTTCCAGTGTGAAGAACCAGTTGTGACAGACTGGTAGGAAGCTTTAGGGAATATTCTTTAGCTGTATACATTTTGGTAGTGCACATCATTGCTTCTGAAAAGACGTTGGTTCTAGTGTACTTCCAGCCCTCGCTTTTTTCTTCTCTGTTTTTGCTTCTTCTTGCTTTCGAGTCTCTTTTCTGCTGCTTCTTTGATGTGCCACTTCTATGTGAACTCTTCAAATGTTGCAGCGTGAAAACAGCAGCGCTCAGGTGATTTAGTGGTTTTGTGTACTAGAGGGAGATTTAGATTTGGTGAGAGTATAGAAGTATTCAACAGGTTCCTTGTCTGTGTGTTGCTTGTAATATAGTCGAAACCTTGTCATTTGAAGCAGAACCTGCGAAGCAATGACACTTGTGCAAATGTTGCTTTCCAGTGATGTTAACCTGTCGTCGCTATCTGTGCCAGCAAAATCTCTGACCCTGAGAATGATGGAGTCACCTAGTACTGCCAGAAGGCGGTAGGAGGGCTGTGCGGTGCTAAGGCGGTAATGGCAGCTTCTGCCCTCTCTGCCCGTGACCCAATACACCAGCATTTTGTGCTTTGTATTTTGCTCTGCGTGCTAGGTAGTCAGTGCAAATTCTTCAGTGTCTTCTAGCTATATGTAGTGCAGTCACTACACTAGGGGTATATTTCTGAACAGTCCTGGTCCACGTATTAATTCATTTAAAGTGTTTTGTATTCATTTTTTACTATATGACGAGTGAGGAGAGAGAGGAGTGAAGTTTAGCTATCAATTCTTGAAGTTTTGGCCGTTTAAGCCAGTAGCAGAGCTGCTACTGGTTTGAATGGGAGCCTTGGTGACTGTTTTAACAGGTTTTACAACTGTAAAGTATGCAGGCTGCATTCTTGGTGACCAACTAGACATATTGTGGCACGAGTAATATGGAAATAGAGTAACAGTCCTGCCAAAAATAAGATTGCCTTTCATTTTCTTTATTATTTGTCACCATACTTATTACTTCAGTCTGTGCAAGAAAAATAGTATTTATTCTGCTGTTAACACAGAAGCTTTAAATAAGAACTTAATCTATATATTGAAAGGATGAAAGTGCTAATAAGCTAATTTAATTTGCAGTATTTGGAAATACTGAAAACTGCCTCAGTAAGCAAATTCTATTTTTTCTCTCTGCTGCTGAAGGGAGGTGACTTTCTCCATACTTACTTAAAGTGATGCTGCAAGTTAATGTATATTCTTTCAGACTCACAGACCTCTCAAGTACCTTGAGAGCAGATCGTGCCTTCAGCTGTGAGTGCTAAGTATCAATTATGCTTAAAATGGTAAAGTAGCTGTAAATAATAAATATCAATACATATTAAATTTTTAATATTTAAAACAAGCATTGTTGGTACACACAGCATCTGTAGGAAGTGGTATTTACAGATTGATATAATGTAATGCAAACATTAGTTTTGATATGCATACAGGAGTGCAAACGTTGTGGTACAATCCCTTGTTGCGCGACTACTTGGCTATTGGGAAAAAAACCCTATGTAGTATGTGAAAACACACCTGTACGTCTTCCAGAGGCACTCTATGAAGGTGTTCCAATTGCTCCGTGTTTTCCTTCTGTTAGAGGCTAATGAGCTGCCAAGGATCCTGGGGTGGGAGAACCATGTGGGCACTTTCCATTCTCCTTTGGTTTTGCTGTTTCCGAACGTAAAAGTAGATGTGGTATAAGGAATGTGGTGTGCAAAGGTGATGGCAGGCTCTGCCCTCACTGTGAGTAGCAAAATAATGTGGTTATGTTTTGTGTGAATTCTCTAGTGTTTTGTAGCTATAGTTACTGCAGTGATTATACTGTGGGTAGAAGACACAAGCATCCCAATTTGGTAATGCTTTGAACCCATTTTTGTAGCAGCTACAAACTCTAAAAAATGTTGGCCCTGTAAGCCAGTAGCAAAACTGCTACAAATTTTAATGAGGCCTTGATTATATCCTTAAATAATACTTTTAGTGTCTGTTAGCTTGCTTTGTAAAACACTTACTTTTGTCAAGGACTGATTTTTCAAAAGTTACTGAGCGTGTACTTTTTTTTTTTGTTGCATCATTGAATTCTTAGTACCTCGAAAAAAATCAGGTTATCCAAATTTTTCTTACAATGAGTTGAAAGTCCAGAAGAATAGCAATTTCAGAACAGTTAGGGCACCGCAGATACAACTGGTGTGAATAAGTTCACCGTGTCTGAAAATAAACTGTTCTATAACTATAGGCACATATTCTATATTAATGGTAATTATGTGAGGGCACAATATCAGGTGGGAAACAAAGCATTTAGAGTTTTTACAGAGTCCATCTGGAGCAGGGGTTAAAAAGACCAGGGATGCTAAAATGATTGCCTGGATTTTAAATATTCAGAGGCTGATGAATAATGGGAATGTGGAAGGAAGAATAAGGGGTTTGGAAGAACTGTATTTCAAAATGAAATTGAGAGGAGACTTGCAGAAAACATGCATATGGGGTAGATGACGAGAAAGTAAAATGAATACAGAGACATTAGTTTGTCAGCTGTTAAGAGCTGACACCACAAATGGCTTCTTTTTATCTGCTAATCTTTATTTTATAGCTAGTAAACTCTAGGGCATCTGCTGAGATGGGGGAAGAAAAAAAGATGTAGAGGAGAGTTGGTGGGGAATGAAAGAAAAATCAGCTGTTACGTTCTCCCAGCTCTGTGCCTTTGTTCTACTCTATGGCAAAAAGGCTGTTAGAAGAAATTCAGGGATTAGTCACGTTAGTCACAAGGTAATCTCTATCCTCTCTAAGCCCTCCTCTTAACATCCTGATCTTGGTCAAATTTGGTTTTGGTGGGTGACTGTCAGCGGCAGGGTCTCAGCAAATTTCACACCAGTCTTTAGTACTTGCTCACGGCCCTTAATAAGGGAGTGACATACAGCTGTCTGTTAATGATAGGTTTTGTTACAGATTAAACTTCTAACAGGCAGAAATCAGAACCAGAAGCTACAGGGCTGTTTGAGACTGTCAGATCTGCAGCTCTGATACACTTGTGTGTATTTCTGATATACAGAAAAGTTAGTTTGAACTTTTTTCATTTAGTGTTTGACATAAGTTAAGAGCATACAAACAGCCACCTTATGTGGCATAGCTAAAGGCCTAATTACCTGATTATGCATCTGATCATCTTTGTCAAGAGACGCATATCATTTATACCTATAATAGTTTCAAATTAAAAGTGTTAGCAGATGAAGAAGACTAGGGCATTAATAAGACTTCGATGAAGTTTTTAGCTAACCCATCCTGTGAATTGCTTGCAGGGATACATAATATTCCCTAGACACCATAGGGATCAATTTTCTGGGGTAAATATTGCATACATACATATATATATAATACAAATATTCTTTGTGAAAGTCGGAAGGTAAGATGTGGTGCTTTCATTTGAAAGCTATGCTCTGTTCTAGATGCAGAATAGTGAATGGTTCAGAAAAAAAGATTTCTTTCATTTATTTGCTCTAGTACAGTAAAATCCAAACATAAATTCACAGCTTTTAAAATCTGCTCTCAGATTTCTAAATACTTAATAACCAGGCGGAGAAAATAACAAAACGAAAAAATGCTACTCATCCTGGTTTTAAGGAATTTAATATGTTGTGGGCAAGATGTTTCTGAAAAATGTATATTAGCAATACACAGGTATTTGTAGCCTTGGTTTAAGAGGGCCTCAGGATGATACTATTCATTGAAGAAGGTTAGCAAGAAGTTACTATTGGAAAAGGGTGTGAGAATTGGAGAGTCTGTCTGTCTTCTCATGCTTTCACTTGAATTTAATTGCAATCCCACAGTGTAGCTATTTTATTGTGATTCTAAATGCTTTGAAAATTGTCAAGGGAAAAAAAGTATGTATAAAGGAAGCAATTCTGTACTCGCATTAATGATTCTTTTTTCCTTATAGTTTGTATTGCCCATGACAATGCATGTGACTTCCAAAATGCTGAAGTTGAACACCAGAGAAATTGTAAAACACACAGCAGTATATCTTCATGCAGCATTTTCTAAATATAGACTAAGTCCTTGTCATAAAGAGTTTGCATAGTTAAAATAAAACAAGACTTGACATGACACAGAACAGCTTGAGAAGCGCATGAGAGCTATTGGTGAGGAACTGTGAGGAACTGAACAACTGTTTCAAATCAAGGATTTGAGGAAGGCTTGAAAGGACAGTGAAGATGGCCAGCCCCTGCCAATTAAAAACAAGCAAACAAAAAAAGATACAGGAGTTTGAACCCCTTTTGTTGGCCAGGTTTTTGTCGCTAACTTTTAGAAACGACTATTTCTTTCTAATTTAGGTAGTAAAAACAGTTACTATATGAAATCTGTGGGTGGTTTTTTAGTAATAAATATCAAAGGCATTAAAAGCTGCTTACAAATGTATGCTTATGGGTCTAGATCCTCAGCTAGTGTTATAGTACTTGCTTCCTTCAGCGGAGCCAAACACACTTAACTGCTTGTAGCTCCTGTTTGGCCTTGTATTTGTCAGGCTGCGCAGTGACTGATGATGGCGGAGGGAAAGAAGGATGGAGTAGACAGGCAATGCAATAGCTTCTGAATGATGCTGCCTTTAGCACCTCTCCCGTGGTACATTGTTGGTTCTCCTCTGTTCCTCTCGAAACTGGTTTTCTGTCCTGGAAGTTGGAAAGGAGGCTGGCAAACCTGTGGTAAACTGTGCTGCTCAGAGGATAGATGAAAACACAATGGGGTGAAAATAGCTTATCCTGATTGCCTCTGGAAACAATACTTGCTATCCTATTGTCCTGGTGTATTGTTTGTATATTAATCTCCACCAGATATTTTTGAACTTGTTGGTTGCTTTCAGCAATATTTGGCAAAAGAATGGAAGTCTTAAAACTTAATTAAAATTTTAATAAGTTTTGAGAAATTGGAGGAGGGGCGAGAAAGACTCACCTAAGTTCTCTGGCTGAGAGAAAAGCTTCCTAGTGAGCTCATTCTATGATCAGTTTCAAAGAGTCAGCCTAGGAGAGCAGTCTTGTATGCGTCATGGCTGCTGGGAGCTTCTTAGACACTAAAATGAACTAACCACAACATGCAAATCTGTAGGTAACTAGACCTTGTTAAATCTGGTGCTGTCAATGATGTGTGAGAAAAAAGCCTGAGGGGTTTTCTTAAGATTTTTTTGTTGGTTGGTTGGGTGTTTTGGGGTTTTTCTTGTTGTTGTTGTTTTTTTGCATTATGTTCCTCCCTCCCTCTGGATTACTTTTGTACCACCTTTTCCAAAAGCATAGGGTGGAGCACACATTCAGGGCATTGGACTGACGCCTGCTTGATGTGAATTGTTTTGGGTTTTTTTATGCCTATGTGCTGTATCCATTTATACCACCTGAAGATTTGGCTTTGGTTTTGCTTTTAATACCTACCTGCCTGAAGTCCACAAGTAAGCATGCTGCAGGTACGGGGCTTTTGTTAAACTCAGCTTTTGACTGAAAAGGTAACAGGTATTGTGTTCTTAAGTTAGTCAGGTTTGCTGGATGTCAATGAAAGCACTCAGCAGAAGCAAAGGTGGCCAGACTTGACTTCTTTATGTTGTGTGACGTCAGAAAAGGATGGGGAAGGACCAAACAAACCCTGCTGTCAAGAAGGTGCAGATTAATTGGTTTTGCTTTGAAATAATGCACCAAAGTGCTTGGAAGAATAGAAGACATGCCAACGTAGTGAATTGCGTATTGGGCTGGCCACAGTTCAAGTAACTGAAGGAAGGATCCCAGTTCCAGATACCCAGCTGAAGATGGGAAGCTATTAAACTATGCTCTGTTGCCATTCAACGTAACTCTGGTTTAAGGAGGTGTGTTAAAAGCAGAGAAGGTACAGAAAACATCAGATAGAGACATCTGTTTTTCTGTGCAATAGCAAAACACTTACCAATTAGTAGTGAATACAAAAATCCCAATATTTGTATTCAAATAGTGTGCAATCCTACCCAAAGTGTTTTAAGTGGTTTGTTGCTCTAGTAGAAAATGAGCTTAGAAATAAAGCCAAGGGAGTCTTTGTGTCAAGAGAAGCTGAACAGACATATGGAATGGTAAGTTTCGGTATTTCAGTCTTTGTGCTAAGATTTAGAAAGCGTATTACACTTCTGAATTGTAGCTGATCACAATTTCTGGTGGAGAACATACAGAACAAATATTTAAGAGAGGCTGTGAAAAATAATGATGGTGTAAGTGTTTAGCACGGTAACAACAGCAAAAACCTCCTTATTCATTTTGGAAAACAGTTTGGGCAGGGCACTCTAGTGATTATTCAAGAGCGTGTTTAGATATAAAGTGAACTTGTTCTGCTCTGTCAGACAGGTGTGCGTTGCCTGTAAAACCATTTGCTGAACTTTTGTGCAGAAAATGCGCCTGTTTATTGGAGTGAAAATTTCAGTTGAGATAGACGGGTATGCAACAAAGTGACCCAAGGGTGAAGGGTCTTCGTTAAGGTGGGATTCTTGCTTTGGCACTGTGGGAGTTTTGCCTTGTTCGTGTTGGTTGCACTTCGGCTGTGCTCTGGTCACTGTGTATGCTTATTAGAAAGGCCTTTCGTAATTTATTAATTATGAATGATTGTTATTCAGGAAAGTTGTTTCAAGAGCTACTTTATTATCTTGAATACCGCAGACCTATAATACTTCGGGGTTTACCAGCGGGATTTAATGAATTGTGACAATAGAAACAATTACAGGGGTGGTTTAAAGCATCCTTGAATGTATTATTTTTATTTCCCTGGAGTTAATCTTCACATATCAAAGTAAATTAACCAGAATGTGCTGCTTGGATGTCTTCTGGATTCCCAAGTCAAAAGCTATTATGAACAAATGTAATTGTCTTTATTCCCTGTCCTACAGTCCTTACTCAAAATATGCTCCCAGTGAAGTCAATATAACTGAACAAAGTAATATTCTGCATATATTCGTTGTATTAAGGGAAACACTCCAGTCACTATGATATGTATAGGTGAAATTATTTCAGGAGATACTTTGCCATGAGATTTTTTTTTTTTTTTTCCCTCTCTGTTAACTAGATTTTTGCCATTAGTTACTCAGCACATGAAAGATGAGCAGGCATTTTTCCTGTAATGAGTGCTAGGTCATAACCTGTCATATCATTCTGGGAAGTTTTTATAAAAGGTGCAATGTTTTGTCATGAATCTAGTTTTCAGAATCAATTGAAGACCCACGGAGACACGTGCTGTGCTAGAATGGAGTGTTTGCATGCCTCACTTTGTCCATTTAATACCCTGAGGGTTTTCCTACTGAGTGGCATTTGCTGGAGAGGTCAGATTTGATGGAAATTGGAATCATATCCTGGCTGGATATGAAACAGACTATATTTCATATTTGTTTATTTGTCTAGGAATGGATACATACAGAGATGAATTTCAGTGTAATCCTCAAAGTGTTTACTATGCTGTGCTAATCTCTACAGCTACATCTGATTACAAAAGAAAAAAAAAAAAGCCACCAGTAGGCTTTAAAAGTTTCTGCCATCTGTCCTGGTGCTTACCCTTCGTTCACCGTAAGGATGTATTGTGTGAGCAGCTTGACAGGCTCCCTGCGTATTGCAGCCTTTTATGCTGTTTTTGCCTTCTGTCTCTCTTTTGGGCTCTGTTCAAATGGAGCAGCATGTGGGTCTTCTGTCTCACCAGAACAATGCAGATCCGCAGATTCTCTGCTTCGGTTGCTCAGCCTGGCAGCTTTGGATTTGGGTCCTTCTTTTTATACTGTCTCTGAAACACCACCTCGTGCAGGGAAGTTGTCACAAGGAGCGGGTATTCCAGCAAGAGGAACCATGCGCTTCCTAGTTCGTTCATCCTTGGGCTCTTGGACCTCATGGGCTGGTTTTACCCTGCGTGCCTTGCTGGCTGACTGTGTCTCCAAATCTCTACCACGTAAATGACTGTACCCTTTAGCTAGCTTTCTGAATTTTGCTCGCCCTGTATCCTCATCTGACTCTTCACTGTTTCTGGCTAAGAAGATCTTGCTAGAATGGAATCCACAGGAGGAGGGGGCTGGCGGTGTATACTTCCAGCAAGACAATAGCTTTCTGGCAGCTCCTGGCCTACTTTATGGCGTGTGTGAGTTAGTGTAGCTGAAAGGAATATGATTACTTGTGATTGCTGTGGAGGAACAGGCTGGCGTCTTTTGAAGAGCTGAGTAAGGCGCGCATTTCACAACAGTGTTTTCCATGCTGAAATACCTCATTCATCTAAATCGCGTTTTGTCAATGTCCTGAATATAATAAACAATATATCGTTAAAGCTAGTCATGACCTCCATGGGCTTTTGAGAAAATACTATCATTACTGAAAAGCTGGGTTAATCTCTTCCTAAATCCATAAGTAATTCAGGCTGTTACTGTGGTTTCAGCACTCTTCCCTAGAAAGCACAGACCAGTCAAGTGATGGAGATCAAGAAAATAGTTCTCAGATTTTGTATCTGTAGATTAATCCCAGTATTTTTAAATATTCAATGAATAATTTATTAAAAATATTTTAAATATCTTTAATATTTAAAGTGTATTTAAAACACCATTTCAGCAACTCTTGGTCCTTTGGATTTTTCTTTCTCTTTTTTTTTTTTTTTTGGCTCATGATAAGAGGTTTCAGGTGTGACGGTGTTTCCTCCCACCTTACGCTGTATTGAAATGAAGTATTAGTTCAAGATGTGAAATTGGTGATGTCAGTGCTTGGATATAGGAGGGCATAGATACCTAAAAGATTTAAAATTTCATGGTGGAAATTCCTTAAAATAAAGTTGTGGGTTTAAGAGAGAAGACTGTACTTAGAGTGAATTATTCAAACAACTTAATGGAAGGAATGAGAGCTCTCAGAAAATGTAATTACCAAGTTTTAAAGATTTTTTTTTTTCTTTTTTGATTTTGAAGATTTTTGCCTCCTCAATGTATATTTTCTCTAGATCAGTTGTGTTGTGAAAAATACAGTGAAAAACAATATTGGTAAGGTGTTTTGTATGCTTAAAATCTGATATCTGTGTTTATTGGTTGTCATTGGCTGCAACAAATGAAATGAGGTGTAGCTGGTTTTAAAGAAATACTATTTCCAAACATGCTCTTTGTGCAGTGGGTAGGTAAACTTAAAGCTTCATGCCAAAATGTGTGGTGAAGGTGAAAAGTCTGGATGTTCTCAAGGGAATGCAGGATGAGTTAGAAGTGAAATCCATTAAGTGCTTCCAAGTATGCAGAAATTCTGAGGTGAAATGGTAGGAGATGGGAAGAATATTTTTGGGGGGCAGAACCCTCTGTTCTTCCTGGACAAAAGCGTTTGCCCGTGCCTGAGGCAGATGCCCAGGCTGGTCGCACCTTAGGAGTGGCCACGCCGGATCAAAGTGCTGCGTTCCCAAAGTGTCCTCAAATGGAAAGTGTTTACAATTGTGGAAATTAAGAACTGAAAGTCTTTGCAAGAGCTGGTTATGTCCGCAGTGCCCAAGATAATGCAAATTGCATGAGCTGACAGTCTTACTCTGTGAGCTAAGGGAACGCTGCTGATCTTCTTTTTGTTTTTTGATCTTCGATAATCCACTGTCCCACGTGGCCAAACAAGGGAGATCTTGCTTTCGATGTATCAAATGATGGCAACAATTTCTTGGCAGCTGAATTAATTTTGGATTCTGTATCATGACTTAATGTTAACATTAGATTTTGCATAGTTAATGGTATTTTAGCCTCTCCACTCTATTCACAGGAAGGAAAAAAATCCTTTCTCTGAGGTATTTGTGTTTTAAAATCTCTTCTCCCCTGATTTCTTGCATAGCATGTGTGTGTTGCTTTTTTAACCCCTTAACAGACACTGTGGCCACGACTAGCATCACTTCTTTTCAAAAATTGGTTCTTAAACTTTCAGATTCTAGATGAACAAAAAGGTTGTTAGTGTATACATAATAAGAGGAATTCAATTTCAAAGGGTGATCTGTGCTGCATAATAAGATGAACTCACTTGTAAAGGGTTCATTTTAATAAGCTAAATGAAACATCGCATGAATAGGAAGCAAGATTTAGGTCAGCCTTAAACTACATTAGAAAAACACCGAGTTACGGCAGTAGTGGGTAACCAATCCCTATTTCATACAGGGGATGAGGCTACAATATATCTCTGCAGGGGGTAGCTCTCAGCAGAACCAAAGGAGGTGTTTTTCCTGCTGTATATTTTGTTACCGTGACTGCTTGCTGGATGGAATGAGTCAGTTTGGTGTCTTACATCAAAAAATATGGTATTGGCTTGTGGAGGTTTTAAAGAAAATGACGGAAGCTTATTCAAAAGTCAGAAAATGTTTTACCCTGAAGGATTAAATAAGGTCTGCTTGTTTGAGTTGACGGGGGGGGGGAAGGGAGCTAGATAAATAAGAGATATGGTGTCATGGTTTGGGCAATTGCACGTAAGAGGAATACTGCCCTTCTTGAAATAGGGTGGTATTTAGTTATAGTTTAGTAGTTGCAAGTACAAGAAGAGCTTCTATAAAATCTGAATATGAAGGCACTGATTTGTGTAGAGTTTTATATAGGAGGTCTGAAGCGATGCTCATCTTGGTTGCTCCATTCCTAAAATCTGAGAATAATAGAGTTATTCATGGGGTGCACACTTTCACGTGGTAAAATTTATGTTAAGACTCTGTAATGGATGGATTGAAAAAGTGATTATTTTCAA
This sequence comes from Chionis minor, assembly GCA_013398295.1. NCBI lineage: Eukaryota > Metazoa > Chordata > Aves > Charadriiformes > Chionidae > Chionis > Chionis minor. The sequence continues at coordinate 1,304,511 of VZSF01006303.1, forward strand.
AGATTTCTCAGTCCAGCTATCTTCTGTTTAACACTAAAGCATTTTTAATATGGAAACATTTTTCACTGCTCATGCTTGTTACTCTGATTTTTTATTTTTTTTTTTTTAGAGCTTAGAGTTGGAAAATGATGTAGCCTCCTCCATCTTTGTGTTTTTGTGCACTAGGACAGACTTAATAAGAAAGTTGATGTAGAGAGGTTAATTAATTTAATTGGTTTCCATGGGAGTTAAAAGAATAAATATGGATACAGTTCACTTTCTCACAGAAGGCTGTTTTGTGTAAGCCTGTGTATTGAATTCCATTTGGCTTAAAATCTGTTTGGAGAAACTTATTTTGGTATGATTTAAGGGCTAGGAAGACTCAAGTTTTTGGGGTAAAAAGAGGGATCCAGGACCTGAAAAGTGCTTCCTTCCCTCCTTGGCAGCAAATGTCATCCCCCAGGCCACAGCAGAAGTGGCATCTATGTTGTGTGCCAGACTGTGTTGAAGAGCAGGTGTTGAGCCGCTGGGTCTGCGATCGCTGCCCGAGCAGCTGTTCTGCGTCTTCTCCAGGTGATGGGCCAGATGGAAGTGTCCCATGTGCCTGGTATGGTGCACAGGCTGTCCTCTGGATGGTCCACGTGGCTAGCCAGGGTTTGTAACTCTCATGCTAGGTTCTCCTGAAAACTCCTAAGTGGGTTTTCCAAAAGTTTGCAGTTGTGTTGTGCGAGGCTACACTGAAAGCCTTGTTTCCTCGAGAATGCTGGGTGGAAAAGATCAAGCATTTTTCTAATTAGGAAATCAAGGGATTATGGATTTTGCTAACCAGAAACTTAGGTTTCTTCCCCCCCGCCCCCAGCTACGACTGCAGCTGCTTTCCTTGCTACGTACTGGCCTTTTGCCTTTTACGTCTGTGGACGTGTGCAGTTACAGCCGCTCCCGATCCTACATTAGCAGTCTGTGCCAGGAGGAGCCCTCGGAGACCATGGCTTAACTCTGCTTAGGCTTTGCTGTACAAGCCTGTTGTTAGACAAAGCTTCACACTGAATTCACATTTTCATTATGAAAATGTGCATCTAATTTGTTCTTTCAGCGAACTGAAATGAAAGATGGGTGGCATCTGTTTAATAAAGTCCATCATTATCTGGAGATTAAAGGGGGAAATGTTTATACTTTCTTCTGTCTTAGCATATTGGCTCAGTATTTCTGCAGGGGTTCGATGCTGACCTGGAGTTTTATAAGACACTTTATTTGGTCAGTACATGGCTTGAAACTGTTATGAACACATTTCCATATTGACATTTTCTTGGACTCTAGTGGATATCTAAATACCTCACCCATAAATTTGAAGCTACGGAAAGTGAAAATGAGCTTTACCAGACTTTTGTCTGAGCTGTCCATTACAAAGACACTAATTTAACCATGTTTCTCTCACTTATTTCCACTGTGGTTCTCTCTTACAATAAAATGCTTTGTATTTTTAGGAATTTAGTGTACAATATTTTTTCTTTCTTTTTCTTTCTTGGAAATGACAGTTCTCCAAGGAAATCTTTACGCCAAGAGTTATATTCAAACACATCAGGAGGAGTTTCAGGAGGAAAACAAACTGAAAAAGTTCGTAGGTGGTTGAGGTGTGCTGTATGTTGTCCAGCACTTTGCTGCAGCTGGATTCTTCAAAAGATTGTTGTGGTAGCATTTCATGGGGTGAACTGTATGGAGGACATATGGCATGTTTCTTGGCTGACTATGAACTTCTGACGTTCTTGTGTATAGCAAAGACATAATGCTGTTTTAATATAGATTTTTGTGTGTGTATATATGAGAGAGTTGATTTATACTGCAATATCGTAGAGTAGTGTCATAAGGCATAATTAGGCAAGCTATAATTACGCTACTACTGAGTTATATAGTTTAGGATGATACATTATTTCCTTTTGGATTGAGGCCATTTCTTTCATGTGGTTTCCATGTCTGCGATTTCTTGTTCTTCAAAATATGATTAAAGACTCAGCACACATACAGAGCTAATGACGTAGTGGGAAGTTTAATATTTTAATGACTTTGAGGCATAAAGTGCCCCCCCATGTTTATTTCTTTATTAAAAATGTTATTTAATACTTAATCATGTGAAAATCTGTGCTAATGAAATATGACAAAAATTAAACAAAAAAATACAGCATCTGGGGAGAAGCTGAACCTTGGATAGCTAGGATATTGCAAGTAAGGGACGCGTTCAAAGGCTCTTTTGGGCATCCACTAAAACTACTGGGGTGCTGTGTCACAGTAACAGACTTTAGTGGGAGCACTGGTTGCTGACCAAGAGGCTGGTTGTGTTTTGGTGACTGAAGGATTTGCATGGGGGTGCCCTGTTTGTTTCTGGCCAGTCAGCTGTGGTACACAAACTCCTGGAATGATCTGGATCGACCACTTCAATACCATGTTCCGGTTTTGGCTGTAGCAAAAGATCAGAGGGATCCTCGGGATTTCGATGGTGCCTGCATCAGAGGTGGAAACGTGGCCTCATGGGAAAATGTGGTTGGTGAGTGATCTAGGTAGAGGGATAGCGGTAAGGGCCTGTGAGGAGGGAATGGAGAAGTCTGGCGTTAAGGAAAGAGTGGTGTTTTGTGTGTACGTGTGCAGGTTGCGTGCCAGGATCTTGATAGTGTGCTAGAGGATGACAATAGGACTGCTGACCTTGAATGATGCTCCTTTTGCCATATGACAGCTGGACAGCTGTAGCTCTTTCAGATGAACCTGTTTGGCTGGGGACCAGGAGAGGCTTTTGGAGAAAAGGCAGCAGCACTGCTGTGTCAGGTGGGCAGTCTGACAGTGAATGCCGATTTGCTTCTCTCTTTTTATGAAAAAAATATTTCTGAGCAAACGTAATATACACTGTGTTTGTGCATATATGCAGTGTAAAACGTACATATTTACATAAGCTTCCATCCTTTTGCATACATGATTTCTATCATAAAGGTGTTTGCTGCTGCCTGGTGATAATTCTTGTGAGTTCGATTGGACTAAATGTTGTTGTTGAGAGATTTCTGTAGCAGTGATGGTCTTAAAAATTGCTTTAAATTTCTATGATTTTTTTTTTTAGTTTATTTTTCCCTGTGAACTGTAGTATAAGTAAGATGGATTAAAACTTAAGAACAAATCTATGTTCTGCTATAAGAATATATAATGCTTTATTAAAACTAATAGCATATATTTTTCAACTACTTTAAAACCTTTTCTATCTCCTTACCATAGCAATACCATTTAGTGCTTACACAGTGCTTGACCTCTCTCAAAGTTATTTACAAGTATTAATTAATTGTTTTCTGAGGTTGAAAAAGCTGCACAGTGCAGAATGTGGTCAGGAGCAGTGGGGACAGCCAGACCAGAAAGCAGAGTATGTCTTGCTACACCTCATTAATTCCTGTTATAAAGTCTGTTGTCAGAGATGCCAGCGCCTTTCATCATTCTTCCCTCTTGATAGCTCTTATCTTGAGGAGTCCACCCTGTGTATTTCTTACCAAATATCTCCTCTGACAGTACAACATGAAGTTTTGCCTCCTGTATCCTTACAGGCCCACTGAGGTTTTCACTGGTAAATAGCTAATACAGCTATATTCTCTTAGTATGCCTCAAACTGGGAGTGATTAGCATTTGTGTGGTACTTTCCAAATAGCGATCTTTGAGGATCTAACAAAGTTGGCATTTCCCCATTTTGCAGATGTATAAAAAATTAAAGCTAAGAGAAGACAGAATTGGAAATAGCATATTGGTCTCCTGGCAAATAGCTTCTCCTTAAGTGAATGAGTAAGATTGTCTTAATATGGAAAGGAGAAATGCTTTGAATTATGAAAAAGAATGAGATTACAGAACTTCAGAGGTGCAGTATATTTCACATCCCACGCTTAAGTCAGAGGAAAGGAAAAGCCAATATCCATGCATGTTGAATTGGATTCACAGTAAGATAGTGCATACACCTGGGATTTTGTGTAGAAAAACAATTGTTACCATTGTTATTTAATTTCATTAGCAGATTGATCAGCAATGGCTAGCTAAGCTGAGTACCAACCACAAAAAGTATTCTCTCAGACCATGCACTTTAGTGGACCTGTGCTGATTTTTGTCAGCAGAGATACTGACACAAATACCTGTTTAAATCCCAGTTTTGTTACCAAGCACATTAGCTGTGTTCCTCCTGAGTGCTTCAGAAGCACTGAAATACTTCTTTTCCAGTGCTGCTTTTCGCTGTGGTATGTCCAAACCAGGACCGCTTCTCTTACGGATTTTCCTCACCTCCGGCTGCCAATTACAGGCGTAACTTTAGTGTTGTGCTCCTCTGCCTTTGGTGAGGTATGACTACAACGTGTGCCCTGGGGTCCCGCAGCCCTCTGAGCTTCCATGGTGGTTGCCTGGCCTGCAGTTTGCCAAGTTCAAGTGCGCTTTTCTTTGTGTGTCTTGCCCCATCGTGTCCAAGGAGAACAGGATGTCATTTCCAGGGATCCCGCAGGGGCTTGGAGTTGAAAAATCAAATATGAAAGGGAAGAAGGTGTCAAGAAAGGAGGAAAAAGGCAGATGAAATCAGGAAAGGAGATTAATGTTAAAATGTTTTGGTTTTTTTTTACCTGGTATTAGGTTTTTATAAAGCAATGTCTGCTATAGTTTCAGGAAATGGTATCGGCATTTAAACATTAAAAGCAAAATTACTTTGTTTTTAAAGTCAATTTTTTTGACCTTGCAGAAACAGAAACTTGATTAGCTGATGATCATGATGATTATTTCCTGAGAAGTCAAACGGACTCAGCTGAGATGATAATTATTTTTTTTATCATCTTTCTTAGCTAAGAATAATCAGTCCAATATGCTATTGCCTCTCTTTGCTATTTTTCACTGCGTATCTTAGTTAAGGTTTGGAGTCTGTTAGGCGTTTTGCAAAGCAAGGACACAGATATGGCTCGAAATAGATCGGTCCATGACCTATTTAATCCAGTATCCTGCCTTGCACAGTAAAGAGTGGCAAGGCCTCTGTGAGGAGCTGCAGATCTGACTCCTACATAGGCATTGCTTTTATTCCTTGCACTCTTGAGATTTGCTAAAGCTCTGAAAGTTGAGATTTAACAAAATGCTTGTGTAGGATGGTGACATTGAATACTGCATTCACCAGCGTTGCCTTTTCCATAAAGTTGAACGCAGTTCTTGATTAATTCAAAATTCTAGTCTTTGCAACTGATAATGGACCAGGTTTCTGCAATCTTTGGTACGCCTCAAGAGATGAGAGCTGGGAAGATAAATCACTGTGGGATAAATCATCTATGAATGTGCCAAAATCCCACAAAATTACAGATTTTTATCATTATGTGCAGCATATTGACTACCCTTAAATAGCAGAGGGATATATATATATAAAAAATTTAAAAAACCCCACAACACAGCTAGACCCTAACAGCATAACTGGCATAGAGTATCTTCAGTGTTGGTCTGCTTGTGCTTTTACTTCAAGAGACAGCTAAGAATGGATGAATATCCATTGTTAGAGGCATCTTGTTGTAGTAAAATCATAACCACTTGGAAAGCTAATGTATGTGCATAGGTTAGTTGTAAGTAAAAGTTTACTTTGTACGAGTTGTCACCTCAGTAGGCAGCAATTCCACTCTTGTTCTGGTGTCCCATTGCACTGTGTCTGGTGGCACTTGGTTAGCATGTTATCTGAATGCTTTATCTGAACCGATCAGTGATGAAGTTCTTAAGTTGATACTTAGATTGCTAAGGTAATGCATTGTTTATATGAATACTAGCAATTCAGTATCACACATAGGCCTGTAGTTCTAGTTTTTTCTTGATACAGAGAAACAACTCTGCGCTTTTTTTTTTGTATCTACTTGTACTGAGAAACCTAGCTCAGAAACAGGATTTTCACTTTCTTTTCTTGGCAGCTTAGGTCTTACAGGAATGGTAAATCCTGTGATCAGAGGAGGAAGCCTGAAGTTTTTTGAAAATGTGAGGTCCTGATTGCTGCTTACTAAGAAAGCTGAATTTCCATATTAGCTAACAGGAAATTAAAAAAAAAAAAAAAGTGACACGATGCTGGATCTCTTAATTATAAGCCCAAGGTTTTTAATCATCTGAATATCAGGTCTGATTTGTTTTACAATTTTTTAGAATATTATCACAGTAGTGTTGTGAACAGTAGCTCTAGCAGTTTGTCAGATGTTAAGGCATCTGTGCAGCCTAAAAAATATATTCCAGAATAGTGGAGTATTAGAGATCTCAAAAAACATGCTTGGGCTATTGCATATGCAAATAAAGTTAAGCTTTCCAGTATCTAAGTAGGCATGGTGTTGATCGCTGGTCAATCGGGGGTCACTTGTAACACCTCAGGTAGTGGGTAGACTGATAATGGGTAAAATTTTGATCTCAAATTTAGGCTAGTATGAACCTGCAGGAACTCTGCTACAGTAGGACAGTAGGGTTATTCTATGTTTATATCCAAATAGATGATTATCCAATTAGTTGAATAAAAGAAAAAGACTAGAAACCATTGAACTGAAAAATGTTTGTCTTTATTAAGACGTTGAAATCCATGTCAAATAATAAAAATTGAATGAATGTAGAAAGACGAGTGATAGGAACAGCCTGTTTTTTCTAGCCATCTGGACATTGCTATCAGTCTAATGCTGAGGTAGGTGTTTTTCATCTGTATTGGAACAATCTTCCTGGAAGCACTGAATGTAAACACTGTATACTCAGGCAATTTTTTGCAATTTAAATTGTGGCATGTATTCTATCAGGAGATGTCACTGCAGACTGCCTGCTGGAGGTCAGAGAGTTAAATATTGGAGCTGGATTCTAACAGGGCCAGATAATTTAATAACCCGTAACAGCATTAGTAGTTATGCATGCTAAGATAAAGGTTATCATGCTTTGCTCTATAAGCTGATTGCTGTAGAGACCTGTGGTGCCGCTTTCCTCCTGTACTCGCTTTAGAACAGTGCAAAAGCTGGTGGCATTTAAGGGATAAAAAGGTTTTCTTACAGTCAAATCATCTGTGTAAAAAGATAGATAGTGGTCTCAACTTCTGTAGTGAACGCTGTGTCACTTCAGCTATAGCAATGAGATGCTTGCAATGCAGCAGTGTTACACCAGGGCTGGTGCAGCACCGTGGGGAGATAAAGTGCTGTGCCTGACTCTATTGCCATAAACATTATTAAAGTAAAGTAATAATAGGAGCAGCTTCATACGAGTTAGAGAATTTAGAAGTGGATTAGGAACTCTTAATCTCTGTGTCAGTATAGATGGATAACTCAATAGAGAGATCTGGTAAGCTTTTGGGAAAAGATGCGTTGAACTGCCATACTGAGGCTACTATAAGAGCTAATCAGAGTTGAACAGCTTTAATCTGTTTGTTTACTACTGAAAGAATACACACAAGTAAACATGGGATAAAAATTGAATTTAAAAGTAATATGTTTCTTGTTTGTTGATTTTTTTAGCATACTTTTAAAAATTCACAGTGAATTAGTGATGTGAGAGAAGGCAGAGTACATGAGCTGGATACAGTCAACTAGGGCAAAAAAAAAATCTGCTCCTTAGTATCTGTTTCTTCAGGACTGGCTGCAATTTCAAGTATGTTCTCTGTTGATCTGGACTTTATGAATGAATATTGAAGAGAAAGTACCATGATTTTTGAGAGATTATTAGCTGATGCTCAGGCACACTGATTCAGCAGTTGAGTATGTGCTGAAATGTATTATACTCTGATAACCAGCCTTGGTATATAGAAGACTTCATCATAGTTAGATTTTTAATGTTGAGGACAAGCTGTTAACCTCAAATACCTTTTCACTCAAAAAATTTGTTCTTATAGTCTGTTTTGCTACCTTTTTTACCTACATCTTACTGGAAATCTATCTCCTCTTCACATTTCCTTTTTTATTCTACATTCCCTAATTATCGAGAAGGGGGAAGGAATATTGGAAGTGTTCTATTAGTGTTTACTGTACGTTGTCCTTGCAGTAAAGTGAAACATGGGTTTCTTATTAAAACAAAGCAAAACATCAACAAAAATCCTGCCTGTGTTCTGTCTCAAGCCACTTAGGGTTGAAATTCATCCCTCATTGTATATTTAACCCGAAAATTGGAACCTGCTTAGGCTGAGATGCTTTACTGAGTAAATACCTGAACTCCTGTGAGCTGTTGCTCTGATCAGAGCAGTACGTCTGTCTTCACCATTTGCTGCAGTGGGGCTACAGGCTTCTGCTTAACATCACTCACTGTCCTGATGGACAGATACTTCAAGGAGATCTGGTGTGTGAATAAGGTAAGCTCCATGCTGTACACATCTAATGAATAAGTGAAGAAAAAATGTGCACAGTATTTTTTTTGTTTCATTTTACAAAAAAATTGGCAGAGGATTGAAGAGGGACTTAAGGTTGTTTGGGTGTCTGTCCCGTCCCCTCCCCCCCCCTTCTTCTACCTTTTTTGATCCTGTAGTCGTACAAAAAATAGTCAAAAAAGCTAGAGATGTGTAGATGCCTTAAGCCTGCCAATAACAGGGATTCCCTCCCCCCTTCTCAGCTGCAGTCTGCAGAGCAAAAAACAATCCCCTCATCTAATTGAGTATCTAACTCCTTTTTCATGCTGGAGGTTACTGTAATTCTCATGTACTGAAATTGGTCTAGCGGTCTGTTATGGGACACAGTAAATGACTCCCTATGTAGGTGTTGATTGATCTCTCGGAGAGTATGTAGTTTGTCTGGCGCCATTGTGAAATGTCAGGAACAATGCACAGAAATCAGGGTTTCAGCAAGGATTTTTACCTAAGTCTTTGAAATTGCGGAGACCTTTTAAATCTGCTTAGATTAGAGGCATAGAAGACACAAGGAATGCTTAATTTTGAGTGTAGCTGCATTGGTATGCATCAGTCCTCCCATAATATAAACATTTACACTTTTATTCTCTTTGATTTGTGAAAACTTGCTGGAAATAATGATTAAAAAAACCCCAGCCCTTTAAAAATTGTAAAGACTTTCAAGCTCCTTTTGCCTCATCAGGAGTGAAGAAACTGACTGACTCATCCAGGAAGGAATCGTAAAGTTACTTTAACAAAAGTATTACATAGCTTTGAAAAGAACAAAGCATAGCTGTATTTATGTATAGTGCTAGGTGTAACTTCTAAGCATGTATTTTTTTGCATCAGAAACATCTTTTACTATTGCAGTTACGGTATTAATGTTGGAAAATACTGAGTAGAACTTCTATTAATTATTGGAATAGGTGGTGGTCTGCTCTTTGTTTACGCCAAATGTTTCTCAATAAAGAAGATTAAGTCTGGTATCTCAGTTGAAGGCCTGTGCAGGAGATGCCTATCAGCAGGTTATTTGGAATTTGATGGGGGCGGTTGCTAAGCTTCCTATGCAGAAGTGCTCATCCTTTGGAAATGATATTGATGGCCCAGGGACTAGAGAGTTCTCTTCTTTTCTAACCTGATCAGAGATGAAAATTACTGCATGGTTGCCACGCTTGGATACAGCCTAGCATTTGAACAGTAAAAACTGTAATTCTATACAAGCTCATTGGCAGGAAGGAACCCTGCCTGCCTTGTAGTGGCTCATATGATATCTGAATTCAGCGTGAAGGAATTGCCACTTGTGGAGAAACAAACTGGCTTCTGGAAAATGGGTACAGCTAGTAAAAACTCTGGCTAGCACCGGTTAGATCGGAGTCAATTATGATAAAACATGGAAGTTACAGGAAGGGAGGCAAAACCAAGGCAAGATGTTGGTTAGCTTGTCCTACAGGTGAAATCAAAATAAGATGATAACCCTTTCCTTTTGTTTTCCTCCTAAAGTATCTGCTGTTGTGTTTTTCTTTAAAATAAATAAAAAAAATCAAGTGAAATTGTTGCTTGAGAATTGGCATGAAATTCTTTGTTATTTACACAGAAACAGTCTCCAAAAGGAAGCTTTACAGTTTTCTACCAGGGAATTCTATTTTCTTGTGTTTTGTAATTGCAATGTTGTTAATTGAAATGTTTTGGCAGGAGAAATGGGTTTTTTTTAATAACCTTATTTAAAATACTTTTCTTTGTGTGTGGGCAACAGTTCCAAACTTTTATGATATGGGTTATATTATATTTTCCTACGTTGTGGCAAAATGGTGAGTATGGATTTATTTTTTTCACATTTTAGTGTGTTTTTAAATTTTTCCTATTGGTGAAGGACAGCTGGTTAGTTTAACACTAATTAAGTTTAATATGGCCAAATGTGTTAATTTTCTGGGTGTAATCGTCAGGAAACTTCTTGAGTATTTCCCGCTACCCTTAAGATAAGGTGGGCCATATTCGTAAGATTGCTAAAATAGTATCTGTGTAGCGTTGTAGATAAAGAATAATTTGGGAATAGTTGATCAGCCTCCTGGAAATGATGTCTTCTCCATAACCCTTTCTAATCTCCTGCATCGGTAAATGCAGGCTATGAGCTTCCACCTCTGTGGGGCTATGATGCTTTACAACAACTACAAGGTTAGAATGATTTTGATACTTTTCAGCCAGGAGAACAAAAGACAGTGAGTTTGCTGGTGGTGTTTTAGCTTTATTGAATTAAAATAAAGTGTTACTTCAGAAAGTTCGTGGGGAAAGAGGGAGCTTCTTGTTGCCTCTACTGTGTGTTTGGGCTGGTGTGGATTGAGGAACAGGTGAGAACAGCATTTCTGCTAACGCTACTGGTGAAAAATGAGTGTGCATAGTAGAAAACTGGTTATGGGTTACCTGCTTGGAGGAGAAAGCAGGACTTTGTGCGCCAACTGTCATCTTGGCTTATGAGCCAGGGAGTGAACTGGTTCCGTGAGTTATTAGTGTGTTGCAGTGCGGTTGCCGCAGATCCTGTTGGCATTGATTATGAGGAGGGGGATACGACATGCCTACACCACTTGGTTTCTTCTTCAGGGAAGGTGAGATGTGATGTAGGGATGTATCTCGTCAAGATGCATCTTCAGCTTCATGAATAAAGCAGTAAAGTAGTCTAAAATCAAAACACATTCTGAAACCTAAGATGGGTGTTTTTGAGGGGAAGAAGCATCCACATCATCTAATTTCAGTCATGTAACTCGGATTCTTATGTTAGAAGTCTCTTTCCCCTCAGTGGTCACTGGAGATGGAGAGGCTTCTCTGTAAATCAATTCAGAACATCTAAATTGGATTACTTCCCTGATTTGCTCCCTGATGGAGCCCAGCATGCTTCATAAGGGGAGCACAGGGAAGCTAGACTCATAATATACTCTCAAGTCAGATGTGGTGGAACTCCTCTACCCAACTTCATTAATAATAGGTATTTACACTATATGATGGAAAACCTGAAATTCAGTATCGTGATACTAAGCCTTTCCTTTTCATTTTAGAAAAGCTTTTCCATAAAACATTGGTGATAGTCAGCAAATATTGCAATTACTATAAAATGGTGCTTTCGAAATTTCTTGGTGTTAGTGTATTTATATTGTCATCAAGACCAACAAGCTCCAGATGCTTTTGAACATGTCATTCAAGATGGAATAATAAAATACAGTATTGTGCTACATGCTTGGCAATATTTATTATGGCAAGGGGGGCAAAAAGAACTTAGTTGTAAGGAACATGTGATTCTATCTCCACAAAAATAGTCTTAGTGCTGTGACACATGTATTTCAGCTTTCGATGTTTTGCAATTGAGAGGGAGTAATGGCCAGGCACACTTTTTGAAAGTGTTTTATACTATACTATGCTATTTGAAAGTATTATATGCATGCTTTTGTTTTCATATAAACTAATCAGTTGACTGACAATTAAAACTTCTCTAGTGTGCAGGTTTTAAGGATGTGTGTTACAAGTGTTTGCATTTGTTTGACTTATTAATACATTAAAATGGTGACATTTACAGTGTGTAGAAGTGCTGCTTTTAGATCTCCATTGCTAGCCAGCAGAATTGGCACACAACTGCAAGACTAATTGCAAGCAGTCAGGCTCTCTCCCCGGCTGACAGTTAAGCAGATTTTTTTAATAATTCTGTTGAATTGCGTAGGATCACGTTGTGTACTTGAAGTTAATCATTAGCCAAGTACTTTGTTGGATCAGGGTCAGCGCGTTCACTTCCTCAAAGGATCACACCTCTATTTATTATCATAGTCTGTTTTTCTGTCTTTCTAGAATTTCCAATTTAAGGGGGACATGGTATTGTAGTTCTTTGTTTGTTTTTTAAAAAAAGGATTGAAAGAGGTAACCTCAGTGTCAAGACATTTGCTTATAGTTTCTTTCAAATTGTTCTATGTTTCCTACATGGCCAAGCATAAAGTTCCTAGCCCCAGGGACTCGCAGCCTGATAGGAGGCAATGGGAAACAGGGAGGGCAGTGTTCAGCTGGCCAGGCCTGGGAAGGGAGCCCAAAGGTTACTGCAGTAAGATCACAAAGTTACTGAAGTTACGCATACACGCATCTTGATTCAGTTACTTCGGCGTAACAAAGGAATTACTCATAAAGCTGAAAAAAACCCATACTGAAATGGAATAATACATTCTTGGAACATCTTGCTTCAGTGATTTATTTTTTTTTAATATGAAATAAGAAATGTTAAAAATTAGTCCCAAATTGACAATGTTCATATCTGTTGCTCCTGTCTCTTGCAGCAGCATATTCTTAGCGCTCTTGATCAAACAGCTGGTGTTTTCATACAAAAGAAATGTGCCATGGAGAGCAGCAGAATGGCCAGAGACACTTCAGTTGAGATTGGACAACGGTATTAAATGAGAAAATGTTTAGAAGGCTATGTAGTCTATTTGAAATATGGAGTTACATCTCTTTATAATCCCATAATGAAAGTAAAATCAAATATATAAATCAGAGAGCAGCATGTTCAGTTGACAAGTGTGGCTTGTCAGAAAGGACATAAAATAGAAAAATATTTTAATGAACTATAACTCTTTCCTGGGAATATTTGGGTTTACAGTAGAGGCAAACATAAATAAAATATTCTTAGAATAATTTACGTGGTACTAAGCTAGTGAGCTCAGTGGACTTTCAAGGCTTCATCCCTTCAGGGGGTAATACATAAATATACCTGGAGATAAAAATACTTACACTGTCTGAATGACTGATTTTAGGAGCTGTCCCATTGTCAGAAGCACAAATCTGCAAAATCGGAGCATTCAAACCAAGAAAGCCACTGTCTTACTGAGAATATTGAGCTAACTATAGACTCCACAGGCTCTGCCTTTATTCTTTGCTGCCTTCCAATCTGTGAAACCCTTTACACCCAAAACGCGGGATGTATAACGCTGGAAAAGAGCCTGAGAGCTCCGACAGCAGCATGGCAGTGACCTCTAGGATCCTGGGAGCTGAGAGAAGCCCCCGCAGCTCGGGAGTGGGGCTTCACGTGAGTCAGTGCTCAGTGAAGCATCAGTGCCCCTTTCAGCTCGGCACAACCTTCACTTGGCTTCACTTACAGCTCAGGCTTGAGCTGCCATGCTTTGGCCGGAGTGTTGCCTATGCGTTCATAAAAACAACTTTTAAAAGTTCCCAAAACAGTCCAGATTGGATTATTAGTGGTCTAGTAATGCTGGACATGGCACACTTAGCGTTTGAAGCAGTGCAGAAGTATCCTTGATCTCACTGTGTCTGTCTGTAAGCTCTAAGATGATAAGTTCACAAAATTATGTCTACAAACTCAGATACTACTGCTTGAAAGTTGCCTACTGATAATATACAATGTCATACATGTAACTGGTATTCTGTGACATTTATAGAGGCATAAGTCTCTACTTAATATACTTCATGCATAAACATGACTTAGAAGAAGACCGTTAAGGTGGCAAGCTGTTTGGTTTTTAGGTATCCGTTTTTGGTACCACAAACACTAATTTTGTTTTGAAGGACAGCACGTTACACAGTTCCTTTAAATGCCTCGGAACCATAGTCTGCTATGTTGGATCAGGAAGCAGGGTATAGGCTTGGGTTGCACTTTTCCAGAACGTTTTGGTGGAATCTGTTATTTTTTTGAAAACAGTTTTATGGATTTTTTTCATCTGTTACTTGAAAACCAATTATTTTAGGTTGAAATTATTTCCTTTTTTTTTAATAGAAGTGAAGGCAGATTGGCAGTTCTTTCTGTCTTCAGATTTAAAACATTAGTATTTTCTTGGGAACAAGTATTTTCTGCAAGTAATCACACTTAGAATTTGAAATGCATTACTTTGAGTACTTTTAAATGGAAAATTTCATCCCACGTCTGTGGAATATTCTTTTCTGTTCATTATTTGCAAAACTAGTCAGTCCATATAAGATTCAATTGTATAGACTGCTCCTGAATTTATGCCAATCTGAAGGCAGAACAGGGAGTGACAGGGCTAATTATAGTCTCTTGTGCTTACTCATCCACACACACTTACATTTGCAAGTGTAAAATTCAAGCTGCTGTATGTGCATCTCATTGTGCTCAATAAAGATATATTTGCTCAGAAATATTAAATATGTGCCGAGAGATACTTGGGAAATGTTGGGGGGGGGGGAAACTGGGAGAAAGAATGCATTGCGAAATCACTCGGGTCTCTTACTGATTCTGTCTGTGACAAAAAGTAGGGAGGATGAAAAGTGTGCAAGCTTTTTTCTGCTCTTTGGAGAAAGAGTTTTGAAAAGCTGGTGGTTTTTTTCAAGTGAGCTTTTTTTTTTTTAAGTGAGTCCCACAATTTATGACAAATTGTAGTATTTTTATTTTGTTGTAGATCAGCTGTCAATAAGAATTTGGAATGCTCAGTTTACTATTACTGTACACTAGTACACATACTGCATAGAACGTTGATGATTAGCAGATTTAATTAAATCTAATCAAGAGATAATGTCCTAGTATTGTGTACTGAGTTTAGCCCATTTTTATGAGTTGTTTAACAAGCGTTTTCTCTCTCATGGACATGTTTTAATCTTTTACCCCTGTGTAAACGTGCTATGAAAGGCCTCTGAGCCGTACTGCAGAGAGACCAGCAGTGAGATGAGTCCACATGCTACAACCATATTGTCTATGCAGTGCAGGACTAGACCTTCACAGAGCAATAGCTAAATTCTGATAAAGCCTGAATTATACTCGGTGTGAATGTTTGTACCCTGAGGGCATCTGTCCCCTCCTTGAAGTGTCGTATCAGATCATATCTATAAGCATATGTAGCCAGCATGCATTTTGTGAGTTCTCTCAATCTCAAATTGAGAGCGATTTGTAATCCCCTTGCTGGAATATATTTCCGAGTTATTTCTCTCGTATTCATTTAGTTTAAAGCTGTGTCTATTAAATTAAGTTGCCTTTTCTTCAAATGCATTTTCTTGGCTTTGTAAGATGAGAATGAGTGAAAACTGAATGTCATGTTGTGACCTTCTAGCTTTCTGTTTAGTGCTCCAAATCAATCACAAAGATGTATGTTTTGTATCAAATACATATTTAAAATGCAGTCTGAACAGAGAGATGTGATGGTGAAATGGTGCAGAGTCAATAAAAAATAAGTGACAGTGCATTGTATTTCAACACTGTGAGATAAGAGAAAGCTAAGGTCCTCGTTTTATGAAAGAGGGAGATATTAGCACGGTAACGGTTAGAACATTCGCCCTGCAGAGCCCAGCTTGTGTTAAATATTTAGTTCGTTGCCCTGTAGCTCCAAACCCATTCCTTTGCAGGATTCTTTCCCCCTCAAGCAGCATTTGCATCAAACGATGTCAGTTCTGTTTGGTACAATACGCCAAGTTGTGGGGTTGATCAAGTGTAGTTAATGATGCGAATTTGATAGCCAGTTGGTGGAAGAATCAGGCTTCTCAAGCATCATTATAATATTTTATTTCACTGAAATGTCTTGATACAATTGAAAGGCATGTGTTTGAAAGCAGGATCTTACAGTTCCCTGTAATGCTTTGGTGGGGTCAAACCAAGTAACTGTGTTTCCAACTTGACTAAAAAATGTCTTCATGACAGGCACTTTAGTCATGGGGCTGGTAACCCTCCTTCAGAAGGAAGGTGAATGTTGAAAGTAAAGGCACTGTCACAGTAGATACAGCTTTTCTGTACAAAGAGGGAGTTTTGGAGGTGGAGTATTGTTCATCTGCTATTTAGAACACTCATTTGAATTGATGCAGGTTTTTAGAGGCATTCAGGGACCTTATTTCAATATTCTGACAACTGGTGCCTTCCCGCATTCGGTGTTCAGGGCAAAATGGCTTCAAATGTAATAAACTTCAGCCTTCTTAATGAGAGCTATAAAAAGTAGCTTGTAAACAGGATTGAACATGTCAAAAGAAATACTTTTAAGAATCTTACCTTTTAATGTAAACTTTTAATGTAAACCTAGCGTGGATCCCTCTGTGCGTGTGCTAGGTCGGAGGATGTAGAATCCAGCACGCCAATAACAAGCTGTAGTGCTTCCAGAACCAAATTCAGTGTCTAGTTCAGACAGCTCTTTGTACACTACGACTGGATTTGGGTATATTTAGTTATTTAAAGTCTCATGAACAGCAACATGTAGTTCTTAGCACCTGTTAGCTTTTCAGTGATCAGTATAAAATGAGCTGATGCTTCTAGCTTGTTTCTTTGCATGGAAGTAAGCTTGTGCTGTTTAACATCTCTGGTGGTATCTGCTCTTAAAACTTATTTAATAGAAGCATCTTGTCTTGGGGACTTTTCTAATGCATATTAGATGATGATCATTGGGAGTCCTGTATTGTTACTTCATATCGCACTAGTTGTCAACAAAATACCTTTGAATACTGGAGTATTTTTAAGAAAGAAAATAATGTGGTAGAACTTTTGTAACTCTTTTTTTTTTCTTTGAGTAATTGCAGTAGAAGTGCTAAAAGCATAGATCTAGAATAAAAAAAAATAGTGAAAAATACAGCAAAAAAAAAAAAGCAGAGTATTTAAGAGATAGTCATAGGGCTCAGAATTAGCCTTGTTTGGGTTCTGTTTCTCTGACTGAAAATACTCTGAAAGCAAGTATTCAAAATAGTAGTGGAAAGACACATATATACTGGTTGTCCTTAAAGATTCAGTAGAAGTGTAGGGAAGTTTCATTTACAGCACTGCTGACAGAACAGGAAGAGGTATACTCAGGATATTTTCCTGCACTTCGGAGCGTTTTTGCCATACTTCTAACAGTAATGTGATAAAAGCTTCCAGACGTCTCTGTTTGAAACAGATGTTTCTTGTGCCATCTTCCTGGCCATCCTCAGGATGTGCCAAGGGGAGCCGAAGCTTTGGTGACAGCATGGTTTTTTTCCCTGCGACTTTCTCTGGCAAATGGCCCTTAAGAAAATAGCCTTCATTTGTGCTTTAGACCCACAGCCAGCACGTAATTCATCAAATGCATCGGTTATTGAAGTGCAGGGGAAGGTAGGGAAGAAGGGAAGGAAACAGGTGAAAAAAGTGGTGGTTTTATTTTTTGGTGTGGGTGTTTGGGGTTCTTCTGGTGTTTTTGTTTGTGTTTAGAATACATGTATAGAGAGATACGTGTATCTCAAAATGCTGCTTTTCTTTGTGGTGTTCCTTTGCTCTAGAGAGCTGATTTCCTTGGAGGATGAAGGTTTTGGAAAACTACCGGGTATCATGTAATAAACCAGTTTCTTTATCCATTCTGACTAATGGCAATTACTGTTTCAAGATGTGAAAACAAATTCTGTGGACTACTTAAAATTAGAGGCAACAGAGGAATTACTTTCCCTAATAGCTTCCCAGAAATTTACTTTTTCTATGAAATGATATCCAAGCATTAAACATTATACACTTCTCTCCTTCAAATCTTGGGAGCAGAACTGCTCTGGGCAGTTCTTCTGTCCCTTCTTGTAGAGGAAGCGCAAGAAGTGAGTCACAAAATCAGACTTGGAAGACGCAAATTCCTCCCGTGTTCATCCCTAAAGGAAGGAAGGCTTGTAATAAGTGTCATAAACCCTCATACATTGATGCTTCACCCTGTGTTTAAGGGGATAAATACTGCTCTCTCGAGGTAGCATGAGCAGATACTAGCCTAAATAGGAAATGATGTGAAAATTTATGAAGTCTTCCCCTTCCCCCCCACCTTGGAAATCCTCATAGTGCTATTGAGGGTGCAAGGTAAATGTAAAGGATAAGATTTGACAGACACTCAAATTATGATGCTTGGTAAGCGCAAGGATCTGTGTATCCTACATTTTGCTAGTGTTGGCTGCAGAGTTATTGTATCTGGAATGCAATTAGTGGTGACAGGGCAGCCTTCCCCTGTGCAGTTCAGTTTGCAAAACAGCACAGATTAGGTTGCAGAAACCTCTCTGCTGCAGAATACATGTGAAGGAGAGAAAGGTCTGTGTAGTCTTGCTGCTACAGGAAAAAGGTGGTGGGAGCAGTGTGAAAGCTTCCTGCAAAAATTTGGAAACATGTAAAGGTTCAAATGTTATCCTTTACTCATTTTGCAAGAGAATAAATTTTAGCCATTTGCTCTGAAAGGAAGGAAGGAATAATCTGTTTGAAACTCTGTGGAAATGGTAGAGCTTCCTTACATGTACACAGGTGTTTCCTGGATAGAATGTGATATATCCATATATTAGCATATAGTTTTGCATATCTTTGGGCATTTTCTGGAGCCAAATATGTGAAGGAGCTTTTCTTAGGCTTACAGTTAGAGGAGTAATGAGGAGCTTTTCAGCCATAGTACCTACTGATTGTTTCTAGCACTAGCATTACTCATTTTGTTGCAAAATCTTTCTTCAAGTGCATTGCGTAAAGACGGAGAGGGCAGCTTTTCATAAGGCTAGCAAATTAGCAGCGAAGCATATTGATCTTCAGTGCTTTTGACAAAGCCTTGCTTAAGTCATCCCCTAGAGGGTGAGGATGAACAAACCATTGGAGGCATGTTGTAAAACTAAACCAAGCAAAATTATGACAAGACAGTGTACTGCCGCTTTATTTTTGACTGTTGGGCATTATTACCTGTTGCAGCCATGGTCAGAGTTACTCAGACACCACAGATATCCATGCTGCCACCAGAGGGGTGATCCTGCCATCATCTTTGTCCCAGGCATTAGCATTGTGTGGCTGTTCCTCACCATGGCTGCATCATAACAAAGCCTGTGGAGAATTCACTTTGCTTTTGTCTGGTTAGTTTTCAGCTAGTTAAGTTCACTGACTGGATTTAGTGTGTGCCCTAATAGCACCTATGCCAGCAGGAAAGGATGAGGGGGCAGTGAGAGCCAGCTGGGGGGGGGAGAGGAGGAGAGAGCCCGTTTGCAGTGGCAGGGTGGGTTGAAGTGTATTGTCTTCACTGGGGGATTTGGCAGGCCTGAAAACAAACAAAAAGGAAAATAAACATTAATAAACAAGGAAGCAGACCTGAAAACAAACAAAAAGGAAAATAAACATTAAAATAAACAATAATTTTGTTTCTACTGTTAAGAAAGGAAATATTTAAAAGGGAAAAAAATCAAGAGAAAATATTAATGTATTTCAATACTGAAAACAAGGAACAGATTCATACTACTAGATTTGGTTTGCAATCGCTGCTCCTTTACTTCTAGAATATTGTTGTGGCATGCACATTTATGACTGATAAGCTTTCTTAATGGAAAGCAGTGTGTTTGGAGAGCAGTGTGACAGCCAGGAGGAATTTCCAGATGGTGCAGGATACGTTGGCGCACCAGCGAAGCAGCATAAATTGCTTAGGATGCAGGTTGCACCCCCTGCTCCAGATGTTGTTCTGACTCCCTCTGTGATTCCAGACTGGACTGTACTCCTAAGTGCTGGTCTTTAACCCCCATCCCTCAGCTCACCTTGTGTGAAATATTACAGCAGAGGAATCTGAGGCTCCATGGGAATTTCCTTTTTTAAGACCTCAGGGCTTGTCTGGCCTCTGCTTTTGTGTTTTAGTGTATTGCCAGGCACGTAACTGTTATCCTGTGTGGCCGGTGCATTGCTGTCAGGTAGAATTCCCATTTCTTTGTCTAAGGACTCCGTTTCAACAACGCAGTGAAATTGTATAAAACGTACCTAACACTTAGTAGACAAGCCCTTAAGCTAGCTCATGTATTTTTCCAGTTAATTTAGTACTTTGCTAAGCACAGCTACGCTGTCCATTTCTAAGTCTGGTATGCATTCTGTATCTCTTTCTGTCCATACAGCACATTTGAAAAGGGTTTTGCTAATTACAGTTCAGTAGTTCAGACCTATTGTATGTTGAGATCATTCTAATTGCATTCTCAGAGCATACATTGAGCTTGATGGTGATGCTTATTAATTTTTGTTGTTGAAATTGCTACCTCTCATCCATGGAAATGCTTTCTCTCTGGAACACAGCTGCATTATGATTTGCTATGATAAAAGTTAATTGATAAATGATAGTCTGTTGTCTGAACCTTATTACAGATTCCAAGTTAAGACTTGTAAAGTGTTTTTCTGGATGCATGGATCATACAAGACATGGGGAAAAGTAGGTTTTAGAAAACACGTAAAAGATCCCACAAACAGAGAGGCAAAACGCTTTACATGTTTTTAGCACGGGAACGATTCCTATGTTAATCATTAAAGTGAACACTAAAGTGACTCCTTTACTAATGGATTAAAGCGATACACTTAACCACTCATTGATGTGTGAAAAATCTTTGTTTCCAGCTTTTGTTAATATATCTAAGAATGAGGTGATTTATGCTCCTGCTACATGCAGTTTTATTGCAACTCAAAGCTGCAGCTGCCATGTAAGTTCAGCAAACAAAATCTCCAAGTAAAGCTTAAAAGCAGTTTCCATGTGTGGAAATACAGTAGTTCCCGAATTGGGAGAAGTCTAGGTCCCAGTTCTAGTGACCAGATTTCAAAATCATCACGCTTTAGCCGGAAGTGGGAGCGCTCTGGAGGTGATTTCTGTTTGCGTTCCCACGCGTAGCTAATATTTGTAACTTCATTTTGAACAGCCAGTGTAGCTGATGAATGTGTGGTCCACACTGCCTCACAGTCAGGTCTTTACACGTTTATTTGCATTAGGAATCTTGTAGTGGGAGTACAAATGCACTGGGATCAATTCAAAGACTTACGAATTGATCCAGCAGTTCTGGTCTGTCAATCCATTTCATTATGTCAGTAGTTGTCAGTGCAAGATCTGCTGGATTAATATAAAGGTGTATTTCAATACCAGATTTATTTAGAAATGGTCGGAAAGTGAATTTTTACAAATGTGTATTGAAACTCTCCTGGCTTCAGGCTCTTCTATTGATTTAACTTGTCTTAATGCCATAATTGATTAGAACTAGCTTCATGGATACACATGCAGTAAGTGATACTTTGTACTGAAAAGTGGAAGAGAGCAAGGATTGTTTTCTGTTTCTGTAGTATGTGTACAGCATGCACAGGTTTGCTAATCTAAGTATCATTCTATGTATATATGGATCTAACTTAAAATTGATTGTTAGATGAACAGCTATTGCTCTGCATATTGGAGCCTGTTGACTTCAAAAAGTGTAATTGCGTGTAGGAATGTTCCACAACCCTTTCTATTTTTTCTTTCTTTTAGAAAAGGGTGCTTTATCCCAGCCTGTGTGATAGCGAGGTTGTTTTGAGTTTGGGAGTGTGTTTAGTATATGTGTTTAGAACATAATGTGTATATTTTTCTGAATGTTGACGATGCTTACGTATTGTATAATGAGCATTGTGTATTTTAAAGGTTGGGTAAGAGGATTGCTAGGTTTTGAGAGTGAGGTGGAATTGCTTCTGTTGGTGCAGCAGTGTTGCTTATACTTCCTTATGCTTCTGTGCATCATATAGATTTGTCTATTCTAACTCTCTTACCTTATTGTAGAATGTGCTTCTTCCAAAAATACTTGTTAGAGCCAAAAAAAAAAAGTCTAATGTGCAGTTACACAGGTAGGGCTTTCAACAAATAATTAATCTTTGGCTTCTAGATGTCTTAGCCCTTGAGAGCTTTAGGAGTTGGACTAAGGTACTAAAACAAAAAGTCTAAGGTATGAAGTTTAATTGATGCTTAGTTTGGAGGCTGAACCATAAAACAAATTAAAAAAAAAAATGGCTCGGCCAACAGGAATTATTACTTAAATATACACCAGACTGAAATAAACTAATTTAGCTTAAAAACCATTTTGTTAAGACACAAAATAAGTTTATGATTTTTGGACAGTTTTTCAATAAAAAGTAAAGATTTAAGCTTCCTTTTAGTTTGCAGGAAAAGATTGGACTGTTGATACTTACCTCCTCCCTCAGGTGTCCTGATTGATTTCTGTGAAGTAGGCAACTCTGGGATCACTCACTTCAGTGGCACAGCTTTCTTCCTTCTCTTGCTGAGTGCATGTTTATGTATTTGGTACAAAATGGAATTGTTTTGATGGGAGAGACTGCTGGGGAGAGTCCCCAGGATCTTCACGCCTTGTCAGTGAGGCACAGCCTGGGAGTCAGTCCTGGGTTCACCCCTCTGCTAGGAATCGTGCAGAGAGGGAAAACTCAGCCTGGGTCTTCCCTGTCCCTGGCAGTCGGATCAGGGATTATTGTAACCTTGCCAAGGGCTGGCTTGTGCTTCATCCTATCCTGAGACCTTTCTGCATCCCTGCTGCCTTCTGTTACTGGATTAATTACACCTGGAGGATAAGGCCTTTCGCCAGGGAAGGTGCTGCATGAAAAGCAAGAGGGAAGGGGCAGGAAGCTCATCACAGAGCACGGGTGAGCGCTTACAGGTGTAGAGCAAGGCAGAGCGCTGTGAGGTGAGCAGTGCTTGCTGGTTTCCCTCCTAGGCAGTGGGCAAGTTTTTCAAAAAGGGTTTTACATCTTCCCTTTTTACTTTAAAGAATTACAGCCTACGCAGCAAAGCAATCTCTGCTAAAAAACTGTGATCATAAGACCACTTAGCATATGGAATTTAAGGGCACAGGAATGAAAGGCTAATTAAAATTCATGGGCTGTGAGGATGTGGGCTTGGGATGGAGGGGAAGGAATGGGTGAATGTGGCAGGCGAAAAAAGAGGAGGTGGATAATATGGGACTATGGAGTGAGGTTATTTTGTTCTAATAATATTTTAATGCAGTTTTAATAATGCCTTCTATGCCTTTAAAATTGATCAGATTGTTGTGGATTTTAGAAAGTGAATCAGGCTTTGTTTCTTTGATCTAATCTGTACAGATACAAAAGTGCGATGTTCAGTTAAATTTGTGAGAGCTCCAAGTTAAGTGCTGAGATCTGCATAGGCAGCTGAAAGGAGGCAGACTGGAGACAGCCGAGCTTCTAAATACATAGTAAGGAAAACAAAATTCTGCCTCTGTACTTCTTTGTTAGCAGTAAGGTTTTTTCTCTCTCCAATGTCATAGTCTTTGTTTCTTCTAATACTTGTCTGTACACTCACTTCCGTCTTCAAAACTTATTTCCCTTATCATCATCTTTTCCTCTTTTTTTTTTTATTAATCCTCTTCCTTAGGGTTCTTGTAGGATCCTTAGCTGTAACCTCTTGTGCTACCTCTACTGTCTTCGCTTGCTGTTTTGTGATTGATTGACTGTGCTTCTGATGCTTACCCTTTAATTTCTACAAATGTAGCTGACACCACCCAGGAGCACCTTTGAATTGCTGGAGCTGAAACCTGGATGAATGGTTCTTAGCCTGTTTGCCTTAGGGTGGCCATAAAGAGACCATAGTTGGTGGAACTTACTCAAGAAGCCCTGTTTTTCATTGGTGTGCACACCAATTTGTGTGGACTAGAAATGCAGCAGCATATTTTTCCATACCCTGCTGCTTCGTTTATTTATTCATCTTTTAAAATATGTTTAAATTTAAAACTCTGCTCCTAGGAATGTTCTTTCCATGACTTTCTTTTTCTTTTTTTTTTTTTAGATTCCAGCTACACTAATTTATTTCTTCATATACTGTCCTGTTCTGCTAAACTCTGTAGTAAATCTTATGACAGACAACTTGCTTAAAAGAAATAGAGGTAAAGCAGGCTATGTAGTTCGAAAGCTGTTCCCTTGCTTTATAAGATTTTGTAACTTGACATATGACAACATTTACAATAAAACTTCGAGGTTGTTTACTCTTTTTCTTATTTGAAGTAGAATGAGATTTTGCTTGAGGAAACTGGCTTCTTTACAACAATTGAGTAGCTATCACTTTTAAAAGTATTCAGTATACACATTGACATATTACCGAGAGAGTGGAGCAGCATACAAAATTTAGCAGCTGACTAGTGCCATTTACAGCCAAGTCATTCTGCAAATAATTGGTTTATTTTCTTGCAGGTAAAAAATGAAGATACATTAATTTTTTACCTGGTTAAATCCAACTTTCTTTGCCAGTATGGATTTTCTTTATCCATATTGATTTCAGGGAGATAGACCTCTTACTTCACTTGCTTATGGAAGAGGCCAAGTAATACATATTGACCCATTCCTTCATTCAAACTACAGTTGTAATTTAATAGTGAGGTTTGTAACGGACTAAACGAGCTGTCTGAACTTTGCATTCGCCAAATAAGATTCAGCAAGCCTTCTCCTAGTTTTTAGAAGAAAGAAAATATTGAAAAATTGAGAACTTCATGTGCTTTGCTGTACAAGAAGCAAATTTAACTTAGAAGATCCATATATAGACAAGTAGATACAGTTGCTGAAGTTTTGCTCTTATTTTTTAACAATGAATGAATTTGATTCTAAAAATTCCCAGGTTTTTGCAATCTTCCCCCAAATTCCAAAGTGGGAAACCGCTTTCAACTCTGACACTGTTTTGGTGTTTGCCCATCAGTTAGAACTTTGTATCCTTTTGTCTCAATTTATCTTTCTGTAACATAATTATTTAACATGGGCCTGTGGCTTAGATAACACCTACAAACCACCCCAGCATATTTGGATTAAAATTTCTGAGAAATCTTTGAACAAATTACGGTTTTACAAAGCAGTTTGTAAAATAGCACTTTGAGGTTTGAGTGTTTGGTTTTTGAGGCCTTGGTTTGTTTCTGTAAATTGCTGAGTTATCTTGTTTTATTATAATATGAAACTGTTTGGTAAACTCTTAAGTTAACTCTACTTTAGACCAAGTAGAGAGAAGGAGAGTGAGTGTGGTGACAGCTGCACTTTCTGTTTTGCTTCGATGGTTGGGTGAAAGTGCTAAAAAGGCTCATACAAAGTCATGGTCTCCCAGGTTCTGCAATATAGTTCACACGATCTACTAAGTGCAGGATTCTTCATTGTGTAGTGATGGAGTGGTATATTAACACCAACAAGACTCTATTAAAATACATGGCATTTCAGTTGAAAGAGAACAGGTAGAGGACCTTCAGCTTTTTCAGGAAAGGTAGGTGTCATCATTTTATTATCGAGGCAAAACGAATACAATTTAATGTTGTCTTTTAACCAGACCCTATTGTGGATTTTGTTTCAAGTTGATCTCTACTCAGCAAAACACTGAAACCTATGATAGATTTTTGTTGCAAACAGTGGCTTAAGTGAGGGGTTTTTTTTTGGTTTTTTTTTGTAGTTGTTCTTTTATGAGAAAGTAGAGATGTAAATGAAAACAGGGGTGTTTTTATGTATTAAAGAATCCTGAACTGTTATACCACCTGGTGGTTTCCCTGTCTGCCTCCTTTGGTTCCAGGCTTCTGAGGAGTGCCAGAAATTTGGATATTCAGATCCTCTTATGTGGCAGGAAGGAGTACTGAACTGTGAGCTTCTTATCTTTGCACTAATCTGAAGTGAAACAAGGAACTTTTTTTTTGTTTGTTTGTTGGGTTTATTTGAAGGAATAATGTAATCATAGTAACTTTTTTACATGTTTCCTGTGGCCATAGTTATAGGCAAGTATTATTCTTTCTCTCTGAAGTGAGGATGTATGTACATTGTAAGTGGGGGTACTGGTACAAACAAGTGTTAATTTCAACTGTTTCACATGTTCTGATTTCTGCTGTCATTTAGCTTGTGCCTTAAGTACTTCTGGAGCAGCCTTCGCCCCCCTTTAAAAAAGGGTACTATTATACTTTTGGAGAAGAAGCATTGCAAGTATTGAGTGATTGTGAATGCGGTGCCAGAGGATTAAAGCCCAAAGCTCATTTCCCCTGTACAGATTTAACGTTTCTTTGTTCTGGTCAATATTATGCCATGGGTTAGTGATACCACAAACCTCGCTGACTGTGAATCAAGTCAAGCAGAGAAAATACAATGTTGAAGAGACTAATAACTGCAGTATCTCTGTTCACAAACCGCCTCAGATTCTGTTGATGGCATGATTGCAGCATCAGGATTCAGGTCTCTTGATGCAAGCCCTTCTGTTTAAAAACCCTCAGGGAAGAAGTATACCTATGAATACTGCTTAGAAGGGTTAATTTGTTGAGTTTTGAAAGTAGGGCAATTTTTCTAATTGTGCTACTTCCAGGAGCTGTTCTGTTGTTGGTTTACCTTCTATATGTGGGGGATTCTGCTTTTGAGAGACAAAAGCTTCTCTTGAATTTAAAAAGATCAGTCTTTATAACACCAATTTATGACCGGGTACATATAAGGAGGTGGAAAAAGGTAATACCAACAGTGGTAACTTTGGAAAATCTTGGAGTGAACAAAAGCCTCAGTCACATTTTTTTGTTTCATTGAAAAACTTAGGTTTCCTGATAGTTATCTAACGAATGGTTAGGCTATTGTAGTATGTGCATTAAGCTCTCTAGACTCCCATGATTAAAGCTCCAACATTCAGGTGTAATCAGGGTCTTGAAATGTTGATATAAGCCCTCTCATTGATTATATGGGACAGGTATATTTATATTTTAGAACATCTGTAAGTGGCCTGACTTATACACACAGCACCTATGTGCGTGTGAAATGTGGAAGGTCTGCAGATGCGCAATGGTTGACAGTCACATATTGTATTAAAAAGGACCTGTTAGTTGTACATGTTCCCTAGGTTTCAGTGAGTGCATTTCATGTGTAGGTCATTACTCGAATTATCCTCCTTCCAGAGACAGGGCAGGTGAAGCACAGGGACATGAAGTTACCTGCCTAAAGTTACAAGAGGGTCCCCTGGCAGGAACTGACTTCACACCTCATAAATTTCTTGTCCTTGTTAAGTCCACCGAACCACAATAAGACATTTGTATTGAATTATTTTCTTAAGAATGCTGAAAGTGCTGCTCTGTTGTTATAGGCACTGTATTTCAGAATGCTTTCAGATGTTTTTAAGCATCATAATTGTCTATATTCAGAGAAAAGAGGAAAAACCCAGACCCCCCCCCTTTCTTTTTTCCCCTTGCGCAAATGTGTAAAAGCCATTCACACCCAGATGCAAAATCCCATCCCAAAGCAAATTATACAGCTCAATTATTAACCTCTGGAAAAGAGTTCATAATGGAAGTGCTGACAGTTCCTTAATTACAGTGA
This sequence comes from Chionis minor, assembly GCA_013398295.1. Taxonomy (NCBI): domain Eukaryota; kingdom Metazoa; phylum Chordata; class Aves; order Charadriiformes; family Chionidae; genus Chionis; species Chionis minor. Next base: position 1,331,831 of record VZSF01006303.1, read on the forward strand.
TTCTAATAGAACCTGTAATAATAAGGTAGCACCCAGGTTTGTTGAGCTGCTGTGTCAGCTGTCGAACCCAGGCTCACAAAAATCCCTTTCTGAGTGGAAATATGGTGTAATGCCATTCAAGGGCAACGTGCATCTGCTGTTCTCAGTAAGCACGTTGGCTAATATATGAAATGGGTGTTTAATTATGGCTGCATGGCCTTGCTGCTGAATGTATGTCTTAACACATTTGCAGTTACCTCTTGCTTCTTTGAAAGAAAAAGCCATTTCATTCTCAAAACAAGATAAAAGCCAGTGTTATTCTAGGCAATTGAGGAAGAATTAGCAGTGTTAACAATAAAAATAGTAATTGTTCTTTTTTGTTAAAAAGACCTTTAAGGCAAACTTTACTTTCAAGCACTGGTATTTCAGTTATGTATAGGTTATAGTGGCAACATCTTCGTAGCAATGCTTGCCCACACAATGTGGAAGACTGATACACCACTGATATACCCAATTTTTCAAGGTCTGTCCATTTTCCGTTCTGCTGTGTTGGACTTGGTGGGAGTGAGGGCCTTGATCTGGCATTGCGTGTGCAGTGCTGGAAGTTCATCTGGGGAACAAATCCTTTCCCAGGTAAGCTGCCATCCAGAAGTGAGCGCTGGGTTACGCTGACTGCTGTAGGTAGACCACGGTTATTTTCAGTCTCTAGGAACAGCTGATATAAGGACTTTTTTTCTGGATTGTACAGTACAGTACCTAATAATGCCAAACCAGACATCGTAGCATGGATATTTGAGAATTAGGTTTGCTAGCACTTCAAACTGCATAGACGAACAACTAGCATTGTATATGTGATTATTAGCTATTATATCTCTTTGTTTCTAAAAATATTTCATTTTGGGTTGGTGATGAAACCTGTCTTGTCGTTGTCCATCTAAGAATTGGTCTAATTGAGCTTTAACTGTCAGCCTCAGCTGCAATGAGACTTTGGGAGTAGGAAAAAGACAGAAAAGATTGCTGCTAAAACCAATCATCATGCGTGTTTGCCTATGATTTTTAAAACTTACTTTCAGTATGGGATGAAAAAATACCTTTTTAGCATCACTTTGTGTAGTAAATGGGGAATTTGAGGTAAGTCATGATAATGTTCATCTGTCTTCAGGCTGCTAATCTTCAAAATAACAGCCTTTTCTGATGGCTGCTCAGCCAATCATATTGATCACTTCAGTACTGCTTAGACATATATTGTGCTTCAAGCATTGATCCGTGACATTATGAGAATACTTTGGGTAAATAGGTATAAAATTAACTTCACTTTTATTTGTTAAGTTTCAGGAAAAATAAAGACACCTTCACCAATATAAAAAAAAAATCAGTTTTATTTGGTATTTATTAATTACAGGGTTTTAATTAGCATTACTTCATTTGTAAAAAATGAGCAAAATTGTATTTTTTCTTCCTGAAAGTAAACAGTTAAGTCCTAACTGAAACATAGTTCGATTTCTTTGTCTGTTTTAGGAATGGAAGGAACAAGTTGTTTTTTGCAGGTGGATTCATAAACATGTCTGTAATGTCTAATAATGCAAAGTCTCTTTTCTTTTTGTTACAAGTTAAGACAAATGCCAATATCTGGTTTTGATGCTATTGGACATCCTGTCCTGCTAATGTTCACTTAGGGGGAAAAATGACTGGAAAATGCTTAATAAAGATTTAAGGCCTGAAGCCATAGATTTGCATTCTCATAGACAGGTGCTCCTTCAGGTCAAGTCATTGAGAAACCCTCCGAAGAACCACCTCTGAAGTATCAGTTAGCTACCTTTGGCTTGCGACCATTTTTATGCCGTTACAAAAGCCAGTGGGAATACTGTGTTTACCCCTGGAGTCTAGCCTAGGAGCACTGTATGGAGTTCATTGTTAGTAACCTAAATAACAGTATTGATTTTTAGGCGCCAGGGAGCGTGTGTGCCTGCACAGTTCAATTTGATTGCATTCAGTCACTTCTAGTGCTTTGATACTGATATCACCAAAATTACAGTTTAGATAGAGAAATGAAAGTAAAAATGTGATCTACAACCACTTACTGACAACTGCTGCACAGTTTTCTTACTATTTTTATGTTTGTCATGTATTGATGCTTATGGTACTGTGATGGGTGCTATTAAAATCTTACCAATGAAACCAGCCCCAAACAAAGATGTTGCAGAAACCCACTTATTTTGTCGCTTAATCAGCAGACAAGCCATTGTGGTAATGTGGTGGGACAAAACTTCTTGTCCTTTCATGGTGGATCACAGCAAGAAAAACGTAAGAATAGGTTTCTCAGTTTCTTTCAGCGCTTTTAGCTAAAATATCTCAGTTATTTTAAAACGTTCATTTTGCGATCTTGATGATGATCCACGAGGCTGGGAAGGTTCTTAATTCATGAAATCAGTTTGGCTGTTGTGTCTTACTTTTCAAACCTAGCGGATTCAAATTTCAGATTATTTTCCCTTGCATTCTGTTCTGAGTTGCTCATTTTCTTTTGCTGATCTATGATAGAGAAGGTGGCTGAAATAAAAATAGAAGAAAAATAGCAAAAATGATTAATGTCCAGGTGATAAGGATATGTTCTTGCCCTTATCTCTTCTCCTCAGTCCCCCTCACCACCTTTAGCATCAGTTTTTTATGTTTCCCATGCTTCCAGTTTGGAACTGGGCGTTTTATCTTTTTGGCCTTCATTTTCTTCGCTTTACTTTCTGCCGTGCTCGGATCCTGGTTTTAAAGAGATGATGAGTCTTATTTTCAGCACTTGGTGATTAGTATTGGGAATTACTTCGATGAGGCACATTTTGCATCTGGAGTCTGTTCTCTGGCTCTTGCCCCAGTACAGGCTTTCCAGAGGGCTTCGTGCTAAATGTGCTGCTCATCTCTGGTCTTGGCACCTTTGATTCATTTACTGTCTGTTTTGCATTTGCTTCCCTATGCCTTCTTTGGTGGGATGCTGGCCTATCCCTTGCTATGGAACATATCCAAACACTAATACTGCTTGAAGTCATGTTTAGAATATTTAGTACAAGCAATTAGAGAGCTTTTTGGCCATTGTCTTTTTATTTTTAGATTCTGAGTGAGGCAGAGTGAGGGAGCTACCTCTAGTGAGGGCAGCCATCAGCATCTGTTTTAGATTCCATCTGTGAAAGAACTGAATTTCTGCATGGCTCACCAGACCAAACTTGAGCAAAAGGATTTTTTTCTAAAGAAACTCATGCTTTTAGTTCATGAGGTCTTTGACTCAATCCTGAGTAGGCTGGCAGTCATAGCTGCTGTTAGACTAGCAAGTGCTGGTTTTGGGTCAAAGAATGTTGGTGTATTTTATTCTCTTCTCTGTAACAGAAAGATCCAAACTATTGGATAATTAACATCTGTGTTTCAGGTAAGAGTTCAGTGTGCCTGAACTCGTAAAGCATGGACACAAAACAAAGCTGCTCCTGATTTTGAAGTGGAAGTGATATAACACATTAATATGTGTTATTTACTACAGTTAATTGTGTTAAAAGTTAGTTTTTTATATAATGTCTCATCTAAGTCTTTCACTTCGTCTGCCTTACTTATTTCAGCACTCCTGTTCACTGCATTGGGATTTGGTATTTTCATGGTCTCCACAGAAGCAGTATGAGCTGCTAATGTTATGTTATACTGGTATCACCCGGATACAGTCCACATTACCCTGAAATTTCAGTGTCTCAAAGGATTGCTTTTGCTTTGCCACAGTGCCTTCTGCCCCTACTGCCTTTCCAGTAGCTCACTGTGCTGCCTTATACTTGTCTCAGCTTCGGACACTGCAGAGGGAAACCTGGATTTGTGCTGTTTGGTCAGTTCTTCTGTCACTTCTGTTTCTGTCTGTCAGAGCTTGAGGATTATTGCTGTCACTTTGGCTATCCATTCGTGAAGCTTTTGCAGGTTCTTTAGATGTTACAGGCTGAAGCTGAGGAGTTCTTTTGGAGCAGGTCCCTGGGCATGGTGCAAAAGAGTTCTGCTGGTGCAGCGGACACAGGGATCAGGGCCAGACCAGGAGCAGCCACGCAAGTGGGGGCCTTGTGCTGCCGGCCCCAGCTTGAAAACTTTACGCAACATAAACTAGCCTGAAGAGAATGTGGTCAGAACAGGAGTTGCAGGGACAAAGAGGAATAAAAACATGGATTCAAACCACAGTTTATTCTTCCACAGCATCTTTAGCCGTTGCAGATGACATGTACACGTTGGCTGATCAGAGGTAGAATTAGCACTTGATAATTTGCTGTTGCCATGCAACTTCAGTTAGTCTAGCTTAAAGCAACCGAGTTACGTGTATTGCAAGTTCAGATATATGTAATAGCTTAAAATCAGCTATGAAAAGGCTGGTGTTAAGCTTCTAGATTTTTACTGGTATCTTTGTGGAAATTTTCAGCAAAGCTTTGCTTTCGTGGGATGAAAGTTTTATGTTGGGCTGTCTATATGTATATGCTGTCTATAATACTCAATTATATTCAATAACTCTTAGTTACATTTTCAGTACAGTCTGAATTGCATATCCAACCATATCATATGTATTTTTAGGAATACTTTGACAGTTTGGCTCCACCTCTATTTTTAGTAACCTTGTTCCTAAACCTCACTTTCCTTGTATTTTCCATTTAAAATTCCGATGTATTTTGTTCCTTGTATTCTAATAGCCACCTTCCTGAGCAAAGTTTAAAGTCTGAGTAGTTGAGTAGTTGGCTGCTTTCTCCACTTCATGGGTGTGTCTGCCTTTTGTTTTTAACTTTCCTCGGATCTTCTGTATAAAAGGAGCTTCTTAAAACGGCAGTCGTAATGGGTAAAGATGACACCGTAACAGTTAATGTAACCTATTGGCTTGAATATTGCAAATATTTCCCTGCATATGGTTTCCTCAAATCAGAGCGGAACAAGTGTGTGAAAGTGCCATGTGCATTGCATGCCGATGAAGTATTTGTATAAGAATGAAAACAACTTTAAACAGGCATGCCAGCATTTGAGCTTTGACCTGCTAATGACTTCCTCATTCAATAAATTGTGGAACACTGAATTCCTGTGCTTGGCAAATTCAGGCTGCTAATCTGTCAAAGCTGAATAAGAGGAAAATGTATACTTTGTAGTTTATTGCAAGAATGTAAGGAAAGCAGAAGCCTTAATAAAAGGAGCAGTAACATGCTGAATATCCTTTTTGTCTGTTGAAAGCAGGTGAAACACAGTAGGACTAATCCATACTGTCCAATATGTCCACTTGCTTTTGTGTCAGACTAGATGGTTCATCTGCCCAAATAAACACAGAATTGTCTTGCATGCTGAAGAATAGGTGGTGGTAGAGAACTGGAGTAACAAGTTCAAGTAAATATGAAATAATTTATACTCATTCATACATTTCAAACTGGTCAGCACACACAGTTTAGTTAGCAGTTTTTTGATGGGTGTATTTCGGTTGTAGAGTTCCATACAGACTTCCAGTACAGTTCATAAATCTGATGCTGGTACCCAGAAACTTAATATAAAAAGTTTTTTATCAAAACAAAGATAATTCTGAAAATATTTATTTTATCTGGAGGTTAGCCCCATGTTGCCAGCTAACCCAGAGAGTGATAGAGAGAGATGTCCTTTACTCCTGTATTTGGTCTGTTGGGTGGTTTTGGGTCCTAGCTTCATATTCAGAAAGAAAAAACAAATACAGATACTGAGTGAACAGTTCAAAACAGGCCCATGCAAACATGTTCTTTCATGTTTCATGCAAACATGAACTTTCATCCCTGGAAGTGTTTAAGGCCAGGCTGGATGGGGCTTTGAGCAACCTGCTCTAGTGAGAGGTGTCCCTGCCCATGGCAGGGGGGTTGGAACTTGATGATCTTTAAGGTCCCTTCCAACTCTAACCATTCTATGATTCTATGTGCCCAAATCCTGATACTCCGTGGCAGAGGAACTTGTATGTGGTTAGTGCAAGATGATGAACAATGCAAGTGCTTCTCAAGTTATGCTTTATTATCCAAATAAAATGCTGTATTCCCTTAGTCAGCAGTTCCCTTTACAATTGCACCATATGTTCTCAGCAAACAGCAGATGTATGGTCTAACAATTAGCAACAGAACTTTCTCACTTGAGGGTTTGGGACAATACTAAAATAATTCATAGTTAATTTGCGTTCCAGTTTTTCTTTTTGGCACTATTTCTCCTCACTGTTTGCTGTGCCCATTTGTGTTTCAGAAGGGTTTGCTGCTTAAAGATTTTAGAGCTCTTATGTAGACATTGCATTAAATTTTTTCAATAACCCTGAAAGGATTATCCATTTTAATGCTTGAATAACTAGGTGACTTCCCCAAGATCACACAAGGCACCAAAGATGTGCAGGGGGGGGACACCACAGGTGTCTTCAAGACCAATGTTTCTGCAGAGAGAGCCACAGCTGCAGGGTTGATGGGAAGCGCCCAGGGGCATAGCATCTGTTAAATGACATCGTACCACCTTGGAGGCAGTGCTGAAAGACACTGTCTCCTCAGTCTCCTTACCCCTTTTGAATACTACATATTTCATTAATTAAGGGAATTCTAGGTACTGGATGTTGATTCCAGTTTTCTTTACTGCGATGAGGTGCCTGCTTTCTAATACCATTGAATACTGAGGAGATGCAAAATAGGTATAAAGTTATCATAGAATCATAGAATGTTAGGGGTTGGAAGGGACCTCTGGAGATCCTCTAGTCTAACCCCCCTTTCAAAGATTATGGAGAGTGGACCAGCAATGACTTCTGCCAGCTCCCTTGGCTCTTGTGGGTGCATCCCATCAGGACCCATGGACTTGTGGATATCCAGCTTATTTAGTTGGTCTCTGACTTGATCCTCCCCAACTAAGGGAGAGTTTTTGCCCTTGAGGGGCAGTAGGCCTTCTGAATCTCAAAAATACTAGCACACTGCCCCACGATTGCTGGGCTACCATCCCCAGGTGCCTCTCTAATGAGCTCAGTTACATCCCTGTCCCCCTTCGAATCTAGTTTAAAGCCCTCTCAATGAGCCCTGATAACTCTTGTCCTAGAACCCTTTTTGCCCTGTGAGACAGGCTTTTCCCATCAGTTACCAGCAGGCGTGGTGTCCTGTAAATCAAGCCCTGGTCAAAGAACCCAAAGTCCTGCTGGTAGCACCAGTCACGGAGCCAGGCATTGGTCTGCTGGCTCTTTCCCTTTGCCCCATCATCATTCGCTGTAACTGGAGGGATAGAGGAGAATATGACTTGTACTTCTGATCTCTTGACCAGTTGTCCAAAGGCCCTGAAGTCACTCTTCATTGTCCTAGGATTTCTCCTCTCTACATCATCACTGCCTACCTGAAAAACCAAAAGGGGATAATAATCTGAGGGTTGTACTAAGGAAGGAAGTTTCTTCTTTACATCGGTGACCCGGGGCCCAGAACAGGATGCAAGATAATGGGAACAGGCGAAAAGGCCAGATTTCCACTGCAAGTTTTGATATATCTGCTCAGCCTTGGCGTGGTCTGAAGAATGTAATCTGAATTGAAAATCCACTACATCAGCCTTGCTGTGGGAAGTGGAAAGGGCTTGACTGGCTCTAATAGGATATATTTTTAAAAGTGTCAGTTAAAATTGTTCCCGTCTAGTCATGTTCGCTCAGAGGAATCTTGTATTGTTTGTTGTGAGTAGTGTGTTAGTCTTTATAGCCTCCTGAGGAATGCATTGATTAACTTCCTTTTTCCAATTCAGCCTCACAGTTTTATGGGGAAAATGTCTAATATGTGTGTAATACGTAGAAATGTGCATAGTATTTCCTTCAGTGAAAAACTGATGATCTTACAGCTTTCGTAACATAGCCCTTTGCTAGAGATATATGTAGTCTTATGGGACTTTGATTCTTAAGTTCTTGAAAATAGTACTAAAGCTGTAAGAAAAGGCACAAGACTTTCCTTTTATTAAATGTTTCTTTTTAACTGTAAAAGCTCTTTTAGCAGTTTTGTCAAGTGTCAAACTTGATCTGTTTCCTACAAAGTAGTACTGTGTCCTTCTACAGTGTATTTACAGTGCATTAGAAGTCCACAACTGATTTGTTTGGGTCTTTTCCTCTTTAATTCTGCTTAAGCCAATCAATAATTGTCAGATCATTCCTTGGTAGCAATTTTGCAGGCTGTAGATGTTTAATCGCTATCCCTTATCTAATTGAGAACCAGTCAAGGCTGAATGCTCATTTCTTTGTTTTGCACAGTTACCAAGAATGCAATAAGTGGGAACAAATGGTGTGTCTTTTGTATGTGGACAAATTTCTAATAAATTTCTTTGTTGTGTCTTGGATTATTTTCCCTTATTGGGCCATTGTGATATTCAAAGTGTCTTCTGAGGATAAAACACAAGCAAAAAATCCTTCTGTTGTTCAGTGATATTTCTTGATGCTATCTGGATGAGTGAACAAATTGTGTAAGACTGCATTAGTTGCACTAATATTCTGTACTGTCCTGAGATAGGCACTGTAGCTCTGTTGTGGCAAGGCATGGGTATTATTTTAACTAGGAAGACAGTCATTAAGTTTAGCGTTCAGCGCATCTTTCCTGTTGAGCGTTCATTTCCTATTTCTAATGGAGCTGAAGGAGTAGCCTCCCAAAGTCGTTCCCACTTTGGTCTACATCCTAACACAGTTCCAGATCTTCTCCCAGTCAGATTTAATTCCAAAGTGTACACTGTGCTGTTAGCTCTTTTTGCCCCAGGCATATCCAGTAGCTGCCTCTGGGGATGTGGACCTCATTTTGGCTTTGGAGTTGTCCAGTTATGAGGTTCATCAAAATTAACGGGTTTGTTCTTCAGTATCTCTGTTCTGCATTTGTCTGCAGCTGCATTCATTGAATGATCATTTTTTACTTCTCAAAAGGGTTTTTTTTTTCTCCTTGGTCAACCTGTCCAATGTCCCTAGAGGAGTTAAAAATGCACGTAATATACAAATAATGTGCTGCTGATCTAAGCTGACTTTCTCTCAGATGCAAACATGAAATCTTGGCCCTGTCAAGGTTTAACTCTTACCATAGGTAGAATGAAGTGCAGTTTAATGAAGGTCAGTTTTAGTGAAGCTAAAGTTGTTGTGAGGGGGAGAGAGTTGCTCTGTCATTAACTTTCCTGTCTGCTAAAGGCATCTGTTGACTCTTGCTGCACTCTTCATTTTTTGCCGGACAGTCAGGTAGTGATGGCTCTGAAACGCATCTGGTTTTCTTCTATGGCTTTTCTTCGAAGACAAAATCACTTTCTTTGTATGAAAGAGTGAAGCTCCTAGGTTTCAGCTTTGAAGACAACCACCTGTCCTACAAGTATGAAACCACTTCTCTTAAAGCAATGTTTATTTAAGAAACGGTGTCCTGTCTTTTCACCCAGAGTAACCTGCTTTCACATACTTCAGTACTTTGCTCTCCTTCCTAGCATGAAATACCTCCCTACAGTCAAACCACTTTTACCCTCAGAAGACTTTGGTTGGCCTTGGAAGACCACACACACATTTCTGTTACAGCTGTATCAATTGTTTTCAGGAGTGATATTTCAAAATTTCACTCTTTTGACCAGTGGGTATAAAATGATATTGGAGGGCTTTTGGGTCATGGCCCACGCAGAAGAAAAGACAGCCCCTTTCTTGTTTGAAATAGCTGTCATTAGTAATGGTGTTCTCTCTCTCAAACCAACTGGAATGGACGTATCTCAAAATAATCAGCTCTGAAATTAGGATTATGATAAAAATTAGATATTAAAAAAAAATGTTCTAGGCTTCGTCTTCACCCATTGCTTGCTGTGAGCTACTGAAGGCTTGATGTCAAGTGATGTCCAATTCTAATGAAGAATTCAAGTAACTGAACTTGAGGTAGAACCAAAAATCTTGATATATAACAAACTTGTACGTTAACAGCAATAACTCAGGGAAACAAGTTGCAGAAGGGTGTTGATGTGATAAAATTATTACTTAAAACAAAAATGTTGTGCGTATGCTTTTTCTACAGAGCTACTGTGTCACAGTGACAAAATCCCTGCTTTGATTTGTAGTCATACTTAAATCGGCTAAAAGTTGGTCAAAGACACGATTACAACACTGGCGACCTTGGTTGAGGACAAGAGCATGTTCTCTGTGAATGCAGAAGGATGCGTAACAGGGTGATAGGAACAAAGGGGGTGTTTTGGCAGTGGAACTAGTAAGAAGTAGAATTTTATGTTGGTCTGTGCAGGTATTTGGCAGTATTTAACTTAAGAGAGCAGCCTCACTTAATCCTGTGGGACTAATTATGGGAATAATGTTATTCACAGGCAGTGTACAGGAGCGGTCTTATTTTTGTGACTATGCTTGAACTGCTGATGATGCAGTCCTCCTAGCTTCCTGTTTTTTCTTTGGCGAACCCTGAACAATTAGCATGAATGTGGTTTCTCTTTGGTTGGGAGGCACTTTGCAACATCCCTGTGCAGAGTAACTTGCCTCTGTATCTTTGAACATTTATTTGATGCTACATTTAGCTTGCGGTTGGTTTCATATAAAACATTGTTGGAGATGTCCCAGTGCAAAGGGAAAGTATTGCTTGCTGCATCCTGTCGTCCCTGTCCCATCCCCCTTCCTTCCTCCCCGCCCCCCCCCAAGTCTTGCTGGAGCTGTGAAGATATGGTGTCATGGTTTAACCCCAGCTGGCAACTAGGACCACTGTCCTGGTTTCAGCTGGGAGAGAGTATTAATTTTCTTTCCAGTGATTGCTGGAGTCCAGTGAAAGAAATGTCAATAATACATACTGGTTTAGTTGTTGCTAGGCGATGTTTATACTTTTCAAGGACTCTTTTCAGCTTCCCATAGAAGCTGAGAGGAAGCATAGACAGAACAACAGAATGGCCAGTGGAATATTCTGTACCATAGTAGTCATGCTCCGTATATAAACGGGAGTTGACTGGGGCCAGGGAGGGAATCTGCGATCACTGCTTGTGGAAGGTACTGATTCACTGGGTGGTGAGAGTGACTTGTGTCGTGATTACTATTTTTTTTTTTTTTTTTTTTTTTTTTTTTT
>VZSF01006303.1:1343097-1505633 GCA_013398295.1 Chionis minor
TTTTTTTTTTTTTTTTTCTTTTTCAGTTACTATTAAACTCAACCCACAAGGTTGGGTTTTTTCCTTTCCACTCCTCTTCTCCCTCTTCTCCCTGCCCTTCTGGGGGGAAGGGGAAGAGTAGCACAAGTGCCTGTGTGGTCCTACCTGCCAGCTGAGATTAAAGAGAGAAAAAGGAAAAAAACCCAAACCCTGCCCCGTGGATTGAGATAAAGACAGTTTAATAGAACAGTAGCAGAAGAGAAAATAGAGTGATGCAATGCACTTGCTCACCACCCAATGATCATCCTGAGCAGTGATGGTGGATTCCTGCCCCCTGGCCAACCCCCATTTATATACTGAACATGTCATCTATGGTATGGAATAATCCTTTGGCCAGCTTGTCCTGTCTATGCTCACTCTCAGCGTCTATGGGAAGCTGAAAAAGTCCTTCACTTAATATAAGCATTACTTAGCAACAAATAAAACAATATGTGTTATCAACATACTAAATCCAACACAAAACAGCTACTAGGAAGAAAAGTAACTCTATCCCATCTGAAATCAGGACATAGGGTTAAGTGAAGAAGTGAGTCTCTTCCTCTTCTAAGCCTTCCTACATTTGCTTCTCTTCTTGTCTCTGGAGAATGTCCTCCTGCAGGTAGCAGTGGCACAGGTGCAGCAGGTACCTCTTCACCAAGCAAGATTTTCCTTCAGCCGGCAGATCAACTCACAGTTCTTGCAGGAGCAATCACCTTGGCAGTATGTCCCTGGAGAAGCTGAGGGTGTCTGTCCCATCCGGAAAAAGACGGGGCAGGGAAACACAATGAAAGTGGCAGGGGCCGCAGGGGGCTGAGACCTCTCTGTCTGGGCTTGGCCTCTCCTGGAGAAATTCAGGCCTGGCTGGTCTGGCACCCAGCAGGTTGGGTGAAGAAGAGCTCAGATCTGTCTTGTTCCTCCTGTGGGTCAACCTGCCCTCCTTTCCTCCGCTGTGGCTGAGACCCACCTCTGCCTCCTGGGGTTGGGCAAAGGGCTGGGGAAGAGGCAGAGAGGACCTTTGGTGCCTGCCTAGGCTTTTGTTTCCACATGGGCTGTTAGTCCTTCTCCTATGCATTACCTGCTGTGGCAAGTCCTGGCTCCCAGTGATCTGGCACCATCCCACTTTCCTGATCTCCATCACTCACCTCTCTCGGGTGTCTCTTGACTCTTCTGCAAAGGCAGCATGCAATCAAAACCTTGCTGAGCTGCAGGCACAGGGCTGAGCAGGTCCAGCAGGGCATCTCCAAGGACCCCAGGGTTATACCCAGCTGGGCAGAGCCAGTAGGAGTTCCTGTGCCAGCGCCCTGTTGCTCCAGGTCGTGGGCAGGCACATCCCACGTGATGATGTAGAGCATAAAAGCAGTGAGCTAGAGTCTTGACCTGAGAGCAGCCCCGTTCTGCTGCATTGCTCTAAGAGAGAAATCCAAGAGAGAAACCGAGACCTAACCATAGAAATCTGAGAGAATGTATATTTAATATTGTAGCAGAGTGAAGAATTGCGTGTTTTGTGTTTATGATGTGTATATAACATAGGTAAAGTAACTGGTGAGGATCAGGGCTTCTGTTAGTTGACTTTCCTAGAGCTACAAGTAATTTTCAGCTGTCTGTCTCTTCTAATATAGTTTGTGATTGGATCAAAAGAACAGACTGAAAGAAAATGCATCATAATATATTACAGAATGGCCTTTGGCCCACAGCCAAAAAATGTTGTAACCCTGGACATAATCATTAGAGCAGTAATGAGCTTAAGAGGTAACACAGAGTGCAATCTCTGCCCTGCTCTACAGGAATTCAGGACTAAAGGATAGGTGTTAATTTAATTGATGTGGTTATGGGAAAAGTAATACAGCAACAGTGTTAATTTTCAGCATGTGATGGAAGTTAAAGGACTCCATCTACTTTTCAGGCTGAAGACAGAAAGAGAGAGACAAAGAGAAGATGCATGATCTTTCAAAAACGTGCATCAAAAATTTAAGTTCCATACATGTAAAACAACTACAAAGTTTCTTTTTTATAAATTTGGTAATTGGGCATTAACTAAGAAGCAACATAGATAATTAAAGGCTTTAAAAGTACATCTGAAGGGACACTTTTGGAATCACTCAGGGACTGTGGTCTGCACGGAAGATTTGACAGGGAATGGCAAAGGTGAGTGAGGGGAAGAAATAGAGGAAAATTAGTGTTGCTCCACTGACTTGAGGTACTCGGTGAACGCTGATAGGAAGACAGAGACCAAAAGGTGTGATTACCAAGGGACATCCCCTGTATTTTGTTAAGCCTTTTGGTTAGAAAGACCTAGACCATAGAAGACCTAATAAATCCTAATTTGAATTGTAAGTCATGACAGAAGTTTCCTAATGTAAAAGGAAAGAAGAGGTTGTGGCTAACTAAAAACATTGCAAAATACCTATATTATCTCTAGAGCCAAGGTGGAGGAGAAGGAAGGCCTCTTTCTACTGACTTCCATCAGTGGTCAGTGCGATGTGTAATTCTTGTTTGTAAAACTAACTTGGAACCACAATAGAAAACTTCATACTGTGACAAAATAACCATAATTTTTATACCATTATTTTAATTTTGTCTTGCACCTTCATTTCTTAAGTTCACGTATCTGTTTTGTATTTGAGTTGTAAGTCCATTGAAGTATGGACCATGTTTTCTTAAATGTAGGTGTATCATGTACCATAGGGTGCCTGAGACAGGACCTGCAGGCAGTGATGTAATCTAAATAATAAATGTCTCCTGAAATAACGAACACTTTTTGTTAATACTAAATACTTCTGTCACCAGTTGAAGAAGAAAAAATATCTTGAAGCTTCTACTAGCAGCATTTTTTGTTTTAAGTAAAGACTTCATTTCCATTTGGTATTTTCCTTTAGTGGGTCACACTGGCTGGTCCCTGTCAGACAGTGGAGGATTATTACCCCATTTCTTAGTCATCTGCTCATGATACGTGTGAGACTTGCCTTTGTGACATATGCTCTTGACAGAAGAAAATGAGTGAGACTTGCTGTTGCCTTCCTATCTCATCCCTGAGCGTAAAGACATTGAATGTAACACTGAAATTATCTAGTGAAGCTCATGCAGCTTTTTGCTACAGCCTATGTTAGCAGTAGTCAGATATAGTGGATTTTTAAGAGTACTCATCCCTCTGCACAGGATTGTGATTTTTCAAAATATCTCAGTAAGACCGACTAGTTAAGACTGCCGTGCATCAGATGTTTTTGAATCTCTCACCGAAGCTGGCAGATGGCACACTGCTGTCGCTAGTTCAGTAACGCTTTCTAAGTTCTAGAAATTTCGTATGAAATACATCCTGCTCTGCTAAAGCAGAGAGGTTAGTTTGCTTGCTCTGAAGCTGGTGGTTTGCTGTCTGGCAGCAGAACTCTCCTTTATCGCTTCCAAACATTTCCCCTGGGTGGACTGTAACTCCTTCTCTCCGTGTCATTTTGTTGGTATTGTTTTTACAGTGTGCAAAGAGAGTCTGCAGCAGGATACTTGCTTAAATGTGTGATTTACAAGTGCAGAGCAACTGCTTATTTTCTGACATGTGCAGTTGACAGGACTAATGAGAGCTACTAGGCTAAGTACTATAATCACCTTCGTGGGGAGACTTCTAGACAGTGTGTGCTTGCTCCTGATTCATCTATCCATATCTTGGTTGTGTTCTTTATGCATATCCCTACAAGAAGAACAAGTAGGTGTACTACACCAGAATTCAGAAGGTTGCTTAGTCTGGCTACCTCGGTTGGAATTCAGCTGATGTTATTCTTTTGCATCTTCTCACAGAACCAGTGCCTGTTTATGCGTTTAATTAGTAGTAGAGTATTTTGGTTAGATAATTTTGTCTTCTTTTCTGAAGAAGATTAATCAAAGACCACATTCCATTTCTGGAAAATAAATTCATGAAAATACAGGGATAGCTGTAAATATGCAAAGAGATTTGCTGTTGAGCAGCTCTGGTCATTTCAGGTGTTAAAGAGTTCTTAACCACAGGAGCTGGTAATAACAGTAGTTTAAGTGTCCTTGTTCTGGCTTTTAACTCGCTAGTTTGCGCCAGTTTGAAAACTTCATTATGTAACAAAGAAAGCGATCAAGAAGTACATGAAAATTAGAATATATGGAGAGCAGTAGATGTTTTTGTATTCAGATGTAAATGTGCTGTGTTTTGGGAATACATTCACATGTGCTACAGTGTAAGAGGGCCTGGTTCAGCAGCCATGTTAAGCAGTTCTAAACAGAAGATGTTTTCATATGTTGCTCGTTTAGGGACTTTTCCAGAGCTACATGTCTTAATCAGTTTTGGGGCACCTTTGTGGGTCATCTGCAATTCAAGTTTGACACTAGCATACAGGGTCTCTTGCTTTGTGGAGTTATTCTAGCAGACTTTATACAGCTGACAGGCTTCAGATGCCTTTCCACACTTACTTGCAGCTCTGGAATTGGGAAGACTCACAGAATGTTTTGGGTTGAAAGGGACTTTAAGGATCATCTAGTTCAATCCTCCTGCCATGGGCAGGGACATATTTCACTAGATTATATTGCTCAAGGCCCAGTCCATCCAGATCTTGAATACTTCCAATGATGGGGCGTCCACAGCTTCTCTGGGCAACCTGTTCCAGTGTCTCACTACCCTCATCATAAAACATTTCTTCCTTAAGTGTCATCTAAACTTGCCCTCTTTCAGTTTAAAACTGTTGCTTCTTGTCCTGTCACTACAGGCCCTGGTGAAAAGTCTCTCTCTGTCTTACTTATCAATGCCCCTTAAGTATTGAAAGGCCACAATAAGGTCTGCCCAGAGCCTTCTCTTCTCCAGGCTGAACCACCCAACTCTCTCACTCTGTCCTCATAGGAGAGGGCTTCCCAGCCTGCTGATCATTTTTGTGGCCCTTCCTTGTCCAATGTTCTATCCACCAGTATCCTCGACTCCTTCTCTGCAGGGCTGCCCTTAATCCATTCATCACGTGGTATGTATTGATACTGGGGATTGCCCTGACCCAGGTGCAGGACCTTGTGCTTGGCCTTGTTGAACTTCATGAGGTTCGCATGGGCCCAATCCTCAAACCTGTCCAGGTCCCTCTGGATGGCATCCCTTCCCTTTAGCATATCAACTGCACCGCTGTGCTTGGTGTCATCCACAAACTTGCTGAGCCTGCACTCAATCCTACTGTCTGTGTCATTGATGAAGATACTAAATAGCATTGATCCCACTACGGGCCCTTGACGGACACGACCTATTAGTGGTATCCACTTGGACATTGAGCTGTTGACTGTAATGAATCAGTTGTTGACTTCACTTTTAGGTGCAACAAAGCTTTCTGACTAACATTTTCCACTTTGAAGCTGATACATCTGAGCAGAGTAAGCAAGCTAAAATTACTGAATATGTAAAAGCACGCCCTTATAGTGGGAAGGACCAGCCTTTGTAATACAAGCCTCAGTAGAAATAGTATTTACTGCTAGGAGTGTGAATTTTGTTATCAGATCACTTGAGGGCCATGGAGAAAGCATGAGTCTTGAATAAATGCTTTTGCAATAGCTGAGAGACTGTACATTGGTATTCACAGCACGTCTTCTGATATTTGTAGGCTGCCTTTAAAGTATGGAAGCACTATTGCTGTTTAATATTGTAGAGCGTGAATGTGATGGAGTAACTCGTGAATAGACACTATTACGAGCTAAAACTTAAAGCTGTCCACAACTTCTAGCTGTGGGCTTGTAGTTGCTCAGTGGTAAGTGCTTACATAATAAATGAGATCATATAGGTTAATTTTCTGAATTTGCCCTCCTGTTTACTAATCCCCTCCCACCTGACTTTCTTCAGACTCACCAGTGCTACTGAAGCAGCCAAAATATGCTTGTGTAAAACGACTCATCTCACTTATCTCAAAAGAGCATAACTAAATTAGCAAAGCCTGAGATGTGTGTTGAGTCAGAGGTCAGTGATATAAAATGTTGGTAGCTCATAAGTATGTATGAAGGAAATGGAGTAGTATGTGCTTCTGAATTCATGTTTTTACCTGAAATTATTAAGCTTTAAATAATTATTGTGCAAGCTGTTTACTTATTAAGAGTGATTGAAGTAATTGGGAAATACCCAGGCTTGTTTTTTGACACCACTTTTACGCATTCAAAACTGTGTTTAAAAAACTCAGGAAAGCATGGAGACCTGCTGTATTTAGCTGCCTTTTAATCAGAGTTTTGTGTTCACACACAAGTGTGTGAAATCTGCTTTTATGTCTCTGATTTTTGGAACTGAGAACCATACGGTATCTTGGTTTTGCATTTCTTAGATCTTCTTAACTGTGCTTGCATAGCAATTAGGCTTGTGCATAAATTTAAGAAAATAATATATTCATTTGTTCTTACGGTATAAAATATACTGAGAACTCATTTTGGCTTTTACAATAACCCTAAAAAGCATTCAGAATAGGGCAATTTGGTTTACAGTTACTGTGTCGTTAATTTTACCCTTTAAAATTTGTTTTACTATTCCGTCTTTGTTATGAAATGGCAAGACACAGGGTGTCCAACTCATCCAGTGAAGGGGGGCTAAATTATATCCTTATGCACTGATCCAGCAAAGCACTTGGCATTGTGCTTATGTCCCATTGAAGTCAATGGGACCACTCATGTTTTGAAAGTTAAGTATGTGCTTTTAAGTGTTTTACTGAATAGGGATGAGATTATTCTCATTCTAAAAGTCAAGCATGTGCTTAAGTGCTTGGCAGAATTGAATTAGTTAGCATCTGTGAGTTAGCACAAGAAAAACTGAGCCTTGTAGCTTGTTCAGAAGGTCCTTTTTCTGAGTTCCAGTTGAGTCTGACTGGCTCTGGGGTAATGTCATTAAGCAATAAGCGTCAGTAAACTGTTCTGCATGGTATCTTTCAATGAAATTTAGAAAAAAAAATAATCAGGATGACTTTAGGACTCTTCCTCGGTTAGACCTGGTTTTATCACCAAACTTCCCTGTTTTCCATCTTTGTCTCTTTTATTAAGTTTTTTTTTTTTTAACTGCATTTTCCGGCTGGTTTTTCTTTAACTATCTGTTCTAGAGATTTATCTTCTTTCTAGGTTGAGAGGGGAGTTGAACCTCTTCCTTGAGTTTCTGAGCAGTTTGTATTTCAATAGCATCTGTCCTGTTAGGATGCTGCCTGGCCTGTTCTCTATATGCCTCTGCCTCTCCAAACTGCCCACTCTGAATTGACAGAAGAGACATTTCCCGTCATCGTGTCTCTGTTGCTGCTGGCATCTGTGCTCACTAATTTTAATTCTTTTTTTATTAGCTGAACTTTTTTGTATGCTGAAAATGGTTGGAGGCAAAATGTGGGCTACTGATATGTGTCTCTTAGATGTGAGGGAACATGTTGTGAAGAAATAGCAATTTGTCTTCCTCACAAACTTGTCGGCATGGTGTAGTCATCTCTGCTCTCTGTCGTTCCAACCAGGAGGCAAAATACAAATGAATTGTACCCTGCTAAGAATTTAATTTTTTGATTGGACTTCCAGGACTGACTTGAAACACTGGCTTTCATAAAAAATGCCTTCAGGAGTGTCCCTGTTCTTTCAGACGATTAAACTAGCATTGAGAGTTATATTTGATGATGAAGGGGAGCAAATGATACCAACTTGGACATAATGATTAAAGACCCTTCAAAGCTGTACAGCTTTGTTTTGGTTAACAATGGTGAGGGACACCAGAGACATCCAGCAATGTACAGTAAAAGCATTACCTGAGAAGATTAACTGTCACCTGCTCCGATCAGTTTTGGGGATAATTGTTCAAAACTGTTGAAAATGGTGGTGGAGGGAGGTTCAAGTAACAGGTAATTGCCTCAGTCGTGAGGGGCAAAAGGCATTTGTAAAAGATTATTAATCCACTATCTCAACTGAAAGAACTGTTTTTACCCATTTTGGGCGTATGTGTTCACTTTCTTGTTTCTCAAGCTGAATGAAACAAACTTAGTAATTTGTTCCTAACAGCCACCATACATCTTTCCTTTTCTGGAAACACTCTCCCTTAACATAATCTGTATTTCTCCTTGCCCATTGTTCTTCCCAAAGGGTTGCTTTTCAATGCTCCTTGTCTCCTTCACCTTTTCTTGCTACTACATCTTTTCTCTTAATGGGGCTGCCTAGGAGAAGTATCTGTTTGGGAATAAAATTCAGTATTTGCATCCCAAATAGTACCTACCTGAGTGTGAAGCCTGGTTTTGACAGTAACTATGACAGGTTGCTTCTTTTTTTTTTTTAACTCATACAGTGCTGACTATTAGAATTGTCTTGTGTTTGTAAGGTGTTACGTTGATGTGAATAATTTTAATGAAGATTTATGAGGAAAAAATTATAGAAAATTAATTTGATAAACAATTTTGCTTACTTTTTAATTAATGAAATCCTCCTAAATAATGTTAGGTATCATCCCAAGGTCTTTATTTGGCTGTTACTAAAATATGAATTCTAAATGTGAAGTTAAAATAGATATTAGGCTAAAATATTCTTGGTTTAATACATTATAATTCTCTGATAATGCAGTAATACTTTTCTACAGCCTTCCATCTAGTTGTCTCAAGCTTCTGTTAGAGGACAAAACTACAATACTTGAGTATGGGCCACCTGTTAGATGAGAGGGATAGGTTCTCCATGGGTCCTTTGGTCGCAGAGCAGATCATGGTTTAGTAGGGGAGCAGAGCTGGTGGCTTTACGGAGCCTGACTCTTCCACTTAACATCTGGACTTTTATTTAGTACTTGAGGTAAATGGAAACTGCAATATACCATCTTTGTGTAGACTTTTCTGTGTTGAACTTTTTGGTTTGAATCCTAAGGTTAATGAAGTCTGTGTTGTTTTGTGATTACAAGCTGTGAATTTCCAGAGAGTTGGGTTCCTAAATCCAAAGGAAAGCAAATGAAAGTAGAAATGAAAATGAAATTTTTCTAGGACTCCTGTGAACTTCCATGCTTCTTTGATTAGGCAGTTGTGAGTTTGCAAGCTGGTTTCTTTTACCCCTTTTTGTGGTTGATTTGTGAGCTTCAGTTTTATGCTTAGACCTTCTTAACCTTTGGTTTTCAAAACAAAGTGCGGGTTTTTACTATGTGTGTGTAAACTTGGCGTATGTGATTCTGGACGTTGCCGCTATGGCACTTGATTTTCCTAAAGTGTGCTATACTCGTTGCTGCAGTGATGTGAGCCACTATGTTTTAATGTTTGATTAACAACTCACAATCAGTATATTTCAGTATATTAATATATTTGGTTGGCTTGAGTTTTCTTCTCTATCATTGTTTTTATTAGTAAGAAGGCAGATTGAAATGAATCTGATAAATATAACTATTTCTAGATTACATTTTCAGGATAGCAAAGGGGGAATTTTCTGAGTCCTTACTGAGATTCATGGAAGTCTTAAGTAGAACGTGATAAGTATTATGATTTATTTCTAAATGTAGTATGATTGATTCCTAAAAATGTATTCTTCTTTAAGTGGTGTCCAGTGGAGTATGCTGACATATAAAGAAACTAAAGCAATTAGTTTGCAATTAAAATAATAAAATTACACAATATTTGGGATGGTAATTATGAATGTATTTAATATTCAGCCCCACGAGGCACGCATCGTATGTGTGGTAAAACCTGCAGGGAACAGGAATCACATGGTTCCCTTTCATTAGAGTTTAGTAAGCTGCGAGTACCTTGCCTAGAACAGTCGGTCTGAGGATTATCAATTCATTTTGCACCACCAGACTTCTCTCGAGGCACGAGTTGGGAGTTGTTGTTCTCTTCTGTTGAGCTTAGGGGAATTTGGAAAAGAGCATTCTTGCTCCTGTTGCTGTTAATGATATATTATGTTGTGGTAACATAGTCAACAGCTGCTACAGTGATGTACTACGATTACCTTATTATTAATCAAAGACCAATCTGTAAATTAGTCTGCCTAATGTTAGAGAAAGCTTTCACAGTTTGCTTTCATGAATGCTATTAGCCCCATTGATTTATTTTATTTTTAAAATCCTTTTGCTTATCTGGATCCCCTGGGAGACTTCTTATTGCCCAGTCTTTGCTGTGAGGATGTAAGGTGGACCATGGCCCCTCTGTCTCAGTACTCTGTTATTAACAGCGGCTCTAAGCAGACACTTAGGGAGGTAGGAATGGAGCACAGGCGTATGGATCTTCAGAACTGCATGATTAATTTGTTAGGGTTTTGTCAATTTTCATTATAATCCATTATGGGATTCTGTACTTGGTCAGCATAAAAAAAGATGCAAACAAAATCGGGCCTTCATCCACTTAAATTGGGAGTCTGTGTACTCGTAGTGATTAGATCATACATGTCCAAGTGTTGCTTTTGCAAAAGTTAAAGAAGAATTACAGATGGGCGACTGAGGCTTATAGGGATGAAAGGCCAAATGGTTTAAATCAGCATGATTCACTTCAGTGGAGCCCCATGAATTTACAACAGATGAGGATTTCGTCCGTTTTAATGTAGTTAAGGTCACGCGTTCAGCTGGTGACAGAGGTAATAAATGACCCCAACCCTTGTTGTCACTGTGGTTGCCCTATATGCAGAAGAAGCAGGCAGCACTTGAGACTGAAAAGCAGCCAGACTGGAAAACGTGCAGGAAGCTTTAGCATAAAAAATAAATTACTGATGACACTGAAGTTGTGATTCTGGCAAATAAGAGGAATAGACGCGAGAGAGCACAGAACAAAGACTTGTGGTTCTGCTGGGACCAGGTAGCGCTGAGACAACGTGAAATGGTTGCCTGAAGTCAGCAAGAGGTACGCGTTTGTAGTACATTGAAAGACAGGTTTTAGAAGGAGCACGTTGAAGCAGAACTGGAATTCACTACGGACTTTGTAAATCAGCCAGATCATGCTTTAGAGACACCCAGGATGCCTTGTGAGCCAGCAGAATATTTTAAAGAAGTTGTTCAGGGTTTTTCATGGCGGAGCTGATAGAAATGCTTTGAATGCCTGTGGGGGTTGTAGCCAATACTGGTCCTTTGCTTTGTGCTACTGACAAATTTTATGCAGTGAACTGTGCACCGTTGGTACAGAGCTAGGGCCATGTTATTCCCAGTATTTTCCTCATGAGAATACCAGCTGGCTTGTGCAGTGGCAATCTGTTCCACTCAAATTCCAGAGCAAACGGCCACCAAGGAGTCTCTCCCTCTCTTGATATCCCGGGCTGAGGCACATGTTAGATCTGCTGTTTTCTGCCATGTAAATGAGGCAGTGCTCTAGCGGGCATGTTACACCTATGTTTCCTGCATGACGTAAAAAAGAATCCTTGATTCTTTCTAGGTTGCTTTCCCCTTTTTCATGAAAATAAAATACAGCTGACAGTCAAATGGTTGTCTATAAATGAACACATCCCATGTTTATGACTAAATCCTAGTATTTAGTGTGAAGTCCAAACACAATTATTTTCCTTGAAGCCTTAATTGAATAAGATTTTCTGCTATCTCTGAGCATCATAAAAAAATTACCATGTTCATCATGAGTGGGGATGAGGGGAGAGAAAGGTGTGAGGGAAGAGGGATAGCATTTGATCCTATTGAATCCTGCCCGGTTACCAGACAGACACCTCTATGTCCACCAAAGATGTCTCAACATTTGTCAGTGTCTTTTTGTCCCGTTACGGAATAAGTTCCACGTGCACTCAGGCGTCTGTGTAAGTCCACTTTCACTTGTTAAAAGTGAATAATTCATTTCTTACAAACACATTTGGGAAAGGTAATCAGGGGAGTGGATACCATGACATTTGAATCACAAAGCAAGCACATAATCTTCGATACTTCTATTTCCATGGTATTATTTATGCTTGTAGCTGTTTCTAAATAAACTGTAAGTACCGGGAATGCCAGATGTTGTAAGAAAAGCATTGCGTGCTTCTCCAGAATCAGAATAAGTGATAGAAGTGAGAGATACAGTTTCTCCTCTGTTAAAAAAACAGCACAACACACCAAAACCCCGTCACGTGAATGTGACTGCTGCTTCATTGTGGTATGGTCCTTGCCTTGTGTCTGATTGTTGAATAGGTGGAAGTTAGTTGTTTATCTTCTTCACACAGTCAACTTTTTACGGGTAGATGATCCCAGCTCTTACTGAAGAGTAACTGGCTGCTGGGTACACGTAAAGACTACCAGTAAGATTAGTTCACTTCTGTCCTGATATTTTGTATATTATACTGAAGTGCTTTGGATAACCTTTGGTGTGATACAGAGGCATGTGAAGTAGGCGATGATTTAAATGTAGGTAGGAGAGAACTGCAACTTGTAGGTTTCTAGAGATCAGTTTCCCTGGTTTTATTTCAGTAAACCTGCAGTTCGCCTGGTACAAGTGGGGTGAATTTGCATACCCAGTGATAATGAATGAAGAATGAGTAGCATGTGACCTGTCTCGTGCTAACATTTGCCTTCTGGCTAATTTAAGTCAAAAGAGGATATATAGATAACTTATCTCCAGTTTTCTCCTTTGGATGTTTGTTACACTCCTAATTTCATCCCAGCACTGGGAATAGCAGCTACAGGCTTATAAAATAGCTTTCTTCAACTGGTACAAGACCAGTCAAAATGGAAGATGGGGTTTTTATGTGTGTGTGGCTTCACTTATTGCAAATTTATCTGCCTGCTTCCTCTCCTGTTTCCTGAAAACATGGGAGCAATTGAAAATAAAAATAGGCCTGGGCTCCAGGACACGGTAAACTGAAAGAAATCTCATGTCTTGCCTTAGGATGCCTCAGTGCTTGGATTGTGTTCTTTTTTTCCAGATACATAAAAGCTATTTTCACATATATAAAAGCTATTTTGCCCAATGAGTTTTCAGTACAGAGGGAAAAAATGTGTGGAGCTTTACGTGTGTGCATGTATATAAATGCCTATAGTTTTTTAAAGGTCTAGCTCCGTATGTTGGGTGTTCTTTTGTTGATAAAAACGAAACTTGAAGCAAGTGCGGGCATGGTAGTAGCTTATACATTTTTGCACTGTGAATACAGCTGTGGCTGCTGTTCCACAAAATATATTCATGAGCTCTGAACCACGCTGCAAGGGTTACACGCACAAGGAAAGAAAAGGGAAAAGTGATATTCACAAAAGCAAATGGGGCTGTTATGTATTAGGAGGAATTGCACTCATTTTGTTTGCTAAAACAATTTGCTTCAGTATCAACAATCCCACCTTCTTAGCTAGTGCCTTCTGTTTTACAGGCATTTGTCTTTACTAGTATTTTCAGTAAGGCCCTATTAATCCGGTTACATTATCCTTGATAACAACTTAAAGCCTAAAGTATTTACATGCAGGTGTTTCTGTTTACTTTTGTTTTAAATGTAAAACGATATTTTAATGGCTTTTTAAGGCTCTTATGTTCTCCTTGTGACCTCTGGGAGCTATGCAGATGAACGAATCACAAATGTACTAGAGAGAAAAATAATACTGGAATAAAATTGGACCAATATTGAAGGTGGTAATGCTTAAATGCTGAGGACAATACAGTACTGGAATCTGAATGATGGAATTTTAATGATTCGAGAGGGAGCCACAGGCTACGATGTTACCCATTGGGCTAAAGGACTGCTCCTTACAAGTGCATCAGCTGCATTAGGACTTCTGTTGACTCACCGACAGAAATATTTATTTTCATGTGTTTTTCTGGGTATTTGTAGTATCCAGGGGTAAATTTAATTTCTGTGTAAGTCTGGAGCCAGCTACTCTATAGAGACTGTGTCTATCACCTGGTCCCTCCCTCCTGCTGTATGGTAGTGCTCACGGGAGGGATGGGGTATGTTTGCAGTCCACAATTCACATGTTAGTTTTGTGTGTTTTGCTTTATTACATGATTCCTGATTCAAAGCATTATAAAAAATGTATCATCTTCCTTAAACTATGAGTGCAGCCTAAAAATCACACTGGTGTGGAGGAGAGAGGTAGGGAGCAGATGAGTATTGATATGTTCTGCTCTTTGATTTAAGGTTGGGGCCTTTCAGATATGTGTCGTGTCATCTCCCAGTTTAAATTTAAGTAGCTAATTCATGGAAGATACTGTTTGGTGTTTCTGGGAGGTGCATCCTTAAGGAGAACATCTTTAGGAAAGCTTTGTTTAAAAAGTGTTGAGAGGCAGTAGCAGGTTGGTTATTTATAGAGTGTTTGTACTGGCCTATGCATTACAATTCTCTGTTGAAAAAGCTTATCTATATTACCTTTTGGTATGTACATGTAATTATGGGTATGTACATGTAATTATGATAATGGTAAAATTGACAAATAATTTCAAGTCCTAAATTTTGCCTCAAAGGCAATGCAAAATGTAAAAGGCGCTGACTTGCTTTTTATACTTGTAGTCAAACTTACAATCTACTTTTTGTAGATCCACGGCTCCATCTACTGGTTTACAAAGCCACCAGCAAGAGTTGCTCTTCATGGGTGTGCTGCACTCCGGCACACTTGTGTGAGGAACTGCTTGGCAGAAACTGAAATAAAAAACGCTGGGTTTTATTTTTCGGCTGCTGGATTGATGGAGTAGATTTCTCTGAAGACATTGGTGTAGTATTTTGACAGTTTTGCCTGTTTTAACACTTGTGGAGCTTTTTCTGCTGTTACATTCACTGTCTAAAAGTTGAGCAATTTATTTCTTTTGACAAGATACAGTAATATATAAAATATGGAGCTTGTTGTATAATTCTTACCCTGTTTATTTATGGATTTTATACTCCTACAGCTGCTGTAGGCAAGATAAAGGCCTGATACTGTGTAGTTGGATAGTTCCTCCAAAGATCTCCTATGCGGAAAGAATAAGCCCCAAGTATAAAAAAAAACTCGGCCTCTTTGTTTTCTCTGGCAATTAAGTACATGACTTTAAGCTATTTTTGAGATTAATTCGTATTTTGCAATATCTTGGTGCAGACCAATGTGAAAGGAAATTATTGCCATTTGATTAACCTTTTAAATTGCTAGTAAGAGGGAAAATGTTTTGTTCACACTTTGCCTGTTTCTGATTTGCATTGGTTTCAGCACAGGAGCTCAGAAAACAGGAAGTGTAGCCAAACTCTTGAGGAAGATCACATCCGAAAATAATTCAGCATTACTCTGGCTGCAATTAAATGTTTTAAAAATGATTTACTTATTTTCCTTTGGTACATCAAACCTTGTCTTGTGTAATACCAGATGCAAAAATGTGCAAAAGTCTGTTCCATAAAAAGCAGAATTTGAATGTCTATCTACTGTAGCACTGAGTAAACACTTCAGTTTCGTCAATAACTAGATTTTAGAATTAAGAAGTATTACAAAGTAATGATTTATGTATTTGACCAAGATTCAGACCTCTCTGCAGAATACTGTGTAGAGTATTTTTTGACTGTTCACATTATGTGATAATGATGCAAAATATATTTTGTTCTAAACAAGGAGCCTGACCTAATTGAAAGCCTTCCTAGACTGTCACTTTTCCTTGATCCTTCTTGTTTACTTGAGCTCTTGTTAGTATTCTAAAGACCTAATAATTTCTTTTAAGATACGCAGAACTTTGTATTAGGTCCTAGATTGACTGTGTAGGATCAGAATTGTTGTCCAGTTTAAATTCAAAAGAGTTGTCTGGAATAGCTTGATACCTTTACAAAGGTGTCTTTCTCTGCTGTTTTCTTTTTCCTCTGCTGCAGCTTTTAAGAATGATGCCAGCAGGGATGAGGATGTTAGATGCAGAAAATTAGTGGTTTTGCAGAGGGCATGTAGTTGGAGTGAATTTCAGTCTGTAAGGGTTACTGCTATAAAGTGATAAGCACAAGTAATTACGTTAAATATGGAGACTGAAAGGAAACACCTCCTATTTTCTTTATAATAGAACAATATGGCAGTTTATAATTCCTCTGCAATAAGTGAAAAAATTAATGAAATATATTATTTCATTAATATCTGAGGGTATTATTATCTTGAAATACATGTTATTTTTTCCTGTGTTGCAAGTAGAATTGGCACTTTAACTCAGTGCTGAACTTCAGCACTTCTATACTGCAGAATATAGATATAAAATAAATGGTATATGCAAATAATATTGAAAATATTCATAAAATAGTCATAATAGTCAAAGTATTCAAACTCTGTATGCCCATAAGCGTCCATATATATTCATATACTTATGTATGTGTACATGGATGTGTGTGTTTTGAGAAATGTCCTCCGATAGCTATTGTAGACCTAGAAAGAACAGTATATTATAATTAGCACCTATTTTATGGGTGAGGATTTCTGCTGCTTAGTCAAGAAGATAAATGTTCACAGTTTATTTGTGCTCTTCCTGCAAGAGGCAAGGAAGGAAGAATGAATGAATAAATGCCATTTTGTTACCTGCAGCTAGAGGCAATGTATTCCATTAAAAATTGTTACCGCCTGGAAAGCTAAGGCTGTGTATATTCACAGGTCAGTTATTAGGAATAATCTCTATTATTATTTAGACACAGACTTTGTATTCCAGTGGAAGTTACAATATGTGCTTTTTGCTCAGTTTTCTGCTTCCTTCTGCTCTGAACTCGGAGAATTTCATACTTACTGAATCACAGAATGTTAGGGGTTGTAAGGGACCTCTGGAGGTCATCTGGTCCAACCCCCCTGCCAGAGCAGGGCCACCTACAGCAGGTTGCACAGGATATAAACCAGGATGATTTATTCTCCATTGAACTGGCAATGAAGGTGTGGGCAAGAGAGTGAATGATGTGAGCAAATGTTTTGTCTGAGCATAAAATGCCCATGTGGATTAAATGTATTTTTAAAATGTTTTGCTCATCTACTGCAGTTGTAAAACTGCATTCTGAAATCTTCTTGCAGCAGTTATAGTGTCTCCTTAAAGTACAAGGAAGAACCCTCCCAGTCTCTAAATAATCTTGCCTTGTGTGTATCCATACGTATCAGCATGCCTGCAAGTACGCATTCACAAAAGCAAAAAAACCCCAAGCCCTAACACGATAGGTCTGGAAGTGGTTTAAGAAGCAGGAGAGGTTTGTATGGGGAGGGCGGAGAGGGTTGCATGCAGCTTTTCAAAGCACGTTTTCAGCAGGCTGAATTGTGGACAAACAAGCGGGCCGGTATAACTTAAGCCCCGATGTGAGTTGACAGAGCCTCAGCTTTGCTGTGCTGTACCTCTGCTTTTGCTCTCACAGCGGTGTAAAAGCAAACTGCCCGGCGTGCCGGTGAAATGGAACAACTGGCCATGCAGCAGGTCATTTGGTGAATGTAAAGTTACTCTGATGCCCTGTGTATGTGTGCGCCTGTACCTTCAGTTTTGTTGCAACGAAGCTGAATTCAAATTTGGGTTTCAATTGCAGGACCCGGGTATTGTTTAGGTCTGGTTTTAGCTTGTCATCAGAGGTCACCAATGACTTCTAGGAATTAGTGACCGTTCCCAAACCCTTCCTCTCATCTTAAACTACAAAATGGCTTATTGATTCCTGGTGCTTGTGAATATTGTGGCTGCTTGGCAGTGCATGTTCAGGCTGGAGCGGTACTAGCTCCTTAAGAAAAAAACCTTAGCAATTCAGGAAGTACAGTCCAATATCTAGTCAGAAATAGTCTCTGAACTTACTTGTTACCCTTTCTTTTACAGTAATATAACATATAGACAGGTTTTTTTTCACTCAAATATTCTGTTCCCATTTTTATATATATATGTGTGTATATACCCTGTATAAATATATATATTGTTCATACATATTTGTTGTAGACACATAACACATATTAAATTGCTCATTAGATGAATTAATTTGGTTTTGCACTTGGCATACAAACATTGTTTAGATAAACGACCTGATTTTTATTCCTATGTGCTGAACTCTTGCAGCTCACAAAGTTGCATTGGGCATTGTACCTACAGCCTCTCCTGTTCTTGTTATATATGATGTATTTTTATTGCTCCCTTCGTGATCCTGTCTCTCACAGCAGTAGTTTATTATAACAAGAACAAAAAGTAGATAGAACTGATATTTATTTCATAAAGATTAATTTTCTTCTAGTACATCTGCTGTGCTGATCAGAATAAGTTTTTATTGCTTAAATATTTATCAAAAGTGCCAAGTGTCTGCATACGGAACACTTTTCACTAATTTCAAAAAACTGCAAAAATAGTGAATTATAAGCAAGTAGGTTAGAAGAGAATTTCAGAGAAGTGTTCAAAGGAAACATTAAAGTTCAAATCTAGAAACATGATCCCATATTTTGACAGTAAATTCCTAAACTTATAGTTCCTTAGCAAGAATTTTTGGTGGTGTGTATTTTAGCTTAACTAATGCCAGCATTTTCTCTGCTGTAAGGTGACACGTATAGCCTTTAGCAGGAGCACATAAAGGAATTAAATATTAAACTGAAAGTTCAGTGAAAATTGGAAAACTTAAATCCTCTTCTTTTTTGCAAAAATCTGAGTGTTTAGGAACACAAATTTTTTTCTACTCACATCATGAAAAAATCAAGCATCTTTAAAGAGAGCTTACAGTTTGTAGGCTTCTATACTGTTACCCAGTGTGGTCGGCATTGTATAATACATCATATATAATACTGTGTATCTCATATATAGAACGTTTGATGCCACATCTTTGCTCAGCTGCTGGGTTTTCAGTGCTGCCTATTGAACATAGCTTTGAAATTCTAAAAATCTTAAGTAAAGCATGTGCAACAACTTGCAGCTGTAGATAAAACTGATGTTCGCATCTCATGTATTTAGACTGACTTAAAGCCTGTTGAAGTGGAATTTGAGGCTGAATAATTTTTTTTTTTTTCTTTTTTTCTTCTCATCCCAGATTAGTTTATTGGTTGTGAAGAGCCACGGACACTTTGTGCCCTGATGGGGGACTCGGGATCCAGACGATCGACTCTAGTATCTCGGTTGCCAATATTCAGGAGAAGTATCAGCCGGAGACACGACTCCCTTCCCTCCTCACCTTCTTCTGCTAATGCCATTGGTGTCCACACCTCCTCCCCATCTAGCACTAACTCCAGCTCAGGGAGCACGGGCAAGCGCCGGAGTATTTTCCGCACTCCTTCCATTAGCTTCCATAACAAGAAAGGGAGCGAGCAGAAGCCTGACTCAGCTAGTCAAAATGTTAACATCTCAAATGGTGCCCAGTCTTCTCTCAGTACTTTTCAAAAACTGAGCTTAGAGGAACACATTAAAAGCAGAGGAAGGCATTCGGTTGGCTTCGGCAGCTCGCGTAGCAAGAAGATAACAAGGTCTTTGACAGATGATTTTGAAAAGGGAAAGGAGCCCTCAGCTAATAAGAATGTCTTTATAAATTGCATAAGCTCTGGGAAGAATGAGGGTGATGATTCAGGCTTTGCAGAGGAGCAGAGCCGATACTCTGTCAAACAATCCACGCGAAAACTTCTCCCTAAATCTTTCTCGTCGCACTACAAATTTTCCAAACCAGTCCCGGAGAGTCAGTCGGTTTCCTCTGTGCAACAGTCCAGGTGCTTGCTGGAGTTTAAATCGTACGTGGAAAGTGAACCTGTGATTGCCAAGTCCTCTCCTCCATGTTCGGCTGAGACGACAGAGTGCCTGGGAAGCTCTTTGCAGTCCCCGCCGCTCTCAGCTGACCTCACGGCTGCCCAGACTCCCTCTGACTTTGTCGCCCTGACGGAGGATTCTGTTTCAGAGGTTGATGCTCTGCCCGGCAATGGGACTGGGGTGCTGCTCGCAGAGGAGTTTGGCCACAGCGTCTCTACCTCTCAGATCTTCTTTAATCCTGCTGCTGCTGCCCCTGCGAGGAAAATGGGTATCGTGGAAAGTACTGGCCATTCTGCTGGTGTATCTCCTGTGAGTCACGCAAGCTCATGTAGTGTTGAATCTAATACCTTATTCAAAACCTCAGCTGCTAATCAGACAAAAGTATTGTCGCAAGCCAATCAACTACATATTAATGATGCCAGGCACATAGGAGAAATTAACCCAGCAAATGCACGTTTAGAGACCTTTGTGTTACAGCACAGAGAAGAACCAGTGGTACTCTCTCCAAAGGCACAGGGGTTGACTGGGGACAGAGATGAAAGCACACCGTCCAAGCACACGAGAGAGGCAATTCCTGTAATGGCGTCTGAGATTGTTTCATGTTCTGAACCTCAGTCCTTTAAAACACAACAGGGTTATGAAACAAATCTTTCTAAAGGTATGTCTTATGTTGGGTTTGGTGGGGTTTTTTTGACTCTGGTTCTTCTGTAGGAATCATTTGGTTATAAAGTATTTTTGTAATTACAGGAATTAAACAAGAAGTCTATGATTTTTTGAGTTCATGTTTCACAGTTTGCTAACGCCCATCAGTGCTGTATGTAGAATATTGATTGTTGCCTCTTGTTGAAGGCTAAAGCTGGGGTTCTTGAGGCATGCCTATTTTGGACTTGAGCTAAAGAGTTGCATTGTTAGAAATGGAAACATTGCCAGAGAAATAGACCTTCTTTTAGTCTGGTTGTGAAAAATAACACAGTTTATCTTATATTGATCTGGGTTTTGAAATTTCCTGGCTCTTGCCTGCTCTATTCAATGATGTTCTAGAGTAGCTTTTAGTGGACGTTTCTGTGGCTGAGTATGAGAGATCCTATTTCTGCTTCCATCTGAAATAACATTGTGCAAGTTCTCATTATGTAATCCATGAAACAGAGACAGTTAATTACCATCTAAATTTCACGCTGGATCTTTAGCTTATGAAAAGGAATTTGGAAATATTAACAAGATTAAGTGAAAAGGCTGTGTTGAGAAATCCCAGTCAACAGGGATGCAGATGAATAAAGGCCCCAGACCCTTGAGTGAAGGACACCTGTCAGAAGACATTTGTCTCTAACAGTTTATTTTCTTAAACCAACCTAAAGACTGGTGCTTTCTTGCATAATCCTGAGACTCTATCGGGTGGGCCAAAATTTGCGAGAGTTAGCAGGATTGCCTTTATACTGTTTGTATCGGAAGACGAATTAATGTAAACTCATATGAATTCATACTCATCTGTTTGCTTGGACATTTATGTAGGCACGTAGATTATAAGCAATCAAAAGCAACCATACTTTTTGAACTATTTGTCACCGCAAGGCTTGGTTGGCTATCTTGTACTTAAATGGCAACATAAAGTCAAATTAATCCACTAAATTAGCTTTCAGTAGGAGCGACCTGTTTCCCTCAGAACTGTAGTCAATTGGGAGAAAAAAATATTTCCATTTATATATGTTTCTGGTCCTGCGCACTTCCTTGAAGCATTGGCTTATCTGTGAATGACTTCATCCTTTTGAGTCTGATTTAGTAGAGTGTACTGCAGAACAGCAAGTGAGCAGGTCAGAGTGCATTTGAAACTCATGCATCACCAGTTGTATGTTTAATCTGTATTTCTGGAAGGCAACTAACCAGAATTGAGGGATTTTTGTAAATGGCATTCATATTCACAGAAACAGAGCAGCTAATACTGCACTGTATAGAAGTTGATGATTAATTGTTAGGGTTTCATAGTTCTGTTCAAAATGCAATTATTTTTTTTACTTGTGTGGTGAGAAATGTATTTAAAATTAGAAGCTGGCTGAATGTACGAAGGGACCATTGAAAAAAAAAAACCAAAACCCAAACAAAAATCCTGTCATATGAAATGAGACAATAAAGACAAAGCTAGGTAGCATTCAGTAAGCTATAGTTATAAGTAGCTCTAACTGTTACAAACAGACTGGTTTGAATATTTAGTTTTGCTGAAACAGAATTTATAACCAGATGTGAATGCAAAATATTTCTGTGCATTTTCTTTGGTAATAGATATTTTCTCTTTCTTTGGTAATCGATATTTTCTCTTTCTTTCATAATAGATATTTTCTCTTCTGTAGCTGGTCTCATAGCTGATATCATTATAGATAGTATCATGAACATGACATTAATGTATGAGCAGACTTGATGTGCCATATATTTCGTAGTATACCTTTATATATATTTATGTGATACGGATTTTTTTTAAAAGCCTTGGAGAAAATGTCTATTCTCTCCCAAAAGACAAAAGGAAATAAGATTTTCTGTGTTACACTTATTATCGTATTATACTTTTCTCTTTCCCCATCTCTAAATTGGCCCTAACACCTCAAAATGTAATTTTTCTCCTCTTTTCTGATGTATTATTGTTTAAATGGAGTTGGGGCCTGGGATTCAGCCTGCAGGCTGGGTTTGGAGGGCATGGATGCAGAGCTGAGCTAGGAAGGCCAAAGAGAAACCGAAACCCATGGCCTGTGGAGTAGTAACAAAGCTGTGACCTGGCCCTACAAAACCTGGACTTGCCTTGGAATGCAGGATAAGGCAGGTTAGGTTTTGGCATCAGTGGACCAGCGATAGTTTCTCTGGTGTATTTTACTGAAGAGTGATTTGGAAATGTCCTAGAAGAAAAGGGGAGAAAGGAAAGGATGGAGCAAAGCTCCTTCCAGATACTGTGTGGGGTCGTGGA
Source organism: Chionis minor (assembly GCA_013398295.1). Classification (NCBI taxonomy): domain Eukaryota; kingdom Metazoa; phylum Chordata; class Aves; order Charadriiformes; family Chionidae; genus Chionis; species Chionis minor. The sequence goes on from VZSF01006303.1 coordinate 1,365,535, forward strand.
CTGTAGCGTGCTGAGTGTGCTAGTCACTGTTGGCTGAACGGTGAGCTGGTGGCCCAGGTGACGCTTTTATCTAGGTAAGCAAGATCTCCTTTCTACACAACTTCTCCTGTGATTGCCATTCGGTGTAAGCGTTTCGAGCAAAGCGGTGTTCTCCTTAAGAAAATATTTGTAGAGAATAAATTCTCTGTAATGATTGTTGACTGCTTCTCTGTTCATAGTTGATCTTGCCAATAGCTTCAGTCCATACCGAGAGGGCAGATTTATTGAGAAACGACTGAGGTCCTCGTCAGAAGGTACTGCTGGAGGCAGTCGGCTGATCATAAAACCAAAGGATGGAAACACAGAAGAGCTTAACAGCCTACGGAAGCAGAGAGCAAGCTCATCCTCTTCAAAAATGAACAGCATGGTGAGTTTATTCCCATATGCCAAAGTTCTTATTTTTCTGTGATTAGCCTAAGTATAATCAGAAGCAGCAACTTCACAAGTAATGGATGGTAAGAAAGGAGAAAAGAAAAAAAAACAACCCGAAAGCTGTTTCAGGCTTCCCAACTGTGATCCAGGCTCAGCTACAGGTATTAAAAGTATTTTTTTCAGCATGTGACATTGTGAAAAAGGTTTGTATACTTTCTGTAAAGAGATTCTTCATGTCATACTGTGCTGATTTGCCTGGGAGAGAGAACAGTAGCAAAATTCCATATTCCTGTTTATGAGGTTAAATACAGTGGGTTATTCTGTGGCAACTTTTCATTGTTACTGTGTTAGTTATTTCTTGAACTCATGTCTGATATGAGTGAGATGAGATTCAGGCCAGAAATCGGACAGAGAGAAAGTTGTCTGTAAGGAGGGTCACGTGAAAAGTCGAAGTGGTCCCTTTTGAAACTGGTGATAAGGTTGAATGCTTTCACTCTGAGCAAAAAGGCTAGGAGGAGAGGGAAGGATCTCTTCTGAGAACCATTGAGGATCCTGAGGACTGGAAAAGCTAAGGCAGATCAGATAACTGCAGGAGAATACTTTTGAATCTTCTGGTGAAATAATAGAAGAAACTGACTGAGAAGTTTGTGCTATCCTATAGCCAGTGAGAATAAACTTTTTAAGACGAGTGTAATTTATACTTGCATATGTGCTCTCCAGTGACAGGAATAAAGAAGATGCTAAGATTGAACACCTACAGCAATGGTATCCACTCTTCACTTTATAGAAATTACTAAAGAAGTTTTATGGCCATTATTAGTTTGAAATACTTTATTCAATGTGCTAGCTGAAAAAAGGAGGATTCATTTTGTACCTACATCTGCAAACAGCTTTCCATAGAAAGCAAAAAGCCACAAGTTTCTTCTTTCTCCACTGCCTGGAGTTGCTAAACAGATGTATACATAAAGGAGCTTTTCCTTTTCATGTTTACGTAATGGCCATTATATTATAATGTTTCAGGACCAAACACATGCCGGAGAGACTCAGATGCAAACTCAACTGCCTTTTGTAAGAGAATTTTTACAGTGTTTTGGAGATGTGAAACTGATTGGTGCAAACTGATGTTAGATGTCCAGTGACATATTCTTTTGGTATAGTTTCACAGACTAATACAAAAACTTGACGACTCATACCGTTAGTTAGACAGCTTTTATGACTGTGTGCTGCTTTGGCTGCCACTAAGTGTAATGTCTTCTCTTTCACCTGAGAAGCCAATGAAGGCTAAAATTGTCTTCCCCTGTGAGGTTCACCCATACCGGTTCCTGGTTGGTCATTTAAAAATAGGTCCCGAGAGAAGGATCTGGTTTACTGTGAATTCCCCTTGCGGAAACTGTGGTGGGAAATTGGGGTTTGGGGGTTTCTCAAGAGGATGTGAAATCTGTTTTTTCTCTTTGTAAATCTCACCCGTGTGTCTGAATGTGTCATCCAAACCTTCCTTTGTGGCTCACAAATGCTGCTGTGGATGGCAGGAGAAAATTACATCAGTACTGAGCACATTCTTGCTATGAATGGCCAAGGCACAGCAGGTTTTCCAGTGTACTCTTGTCCTCAAGAAATGGTCACTACAAATACTCAACTGAAATAGGGTTACTTGGTGTCTTTTACAGAAATACTTCGTGTAACCTGGGTGGACTGGATTACCTACACTTCAATGACATGATTATTCTCTTCTTAGCAGTGCCAGATTGTACAGATTTATCAGTATTCACTGATTAATTTTATATTACCTGAAAGGGCAGGAAGCAAATTAATTTTTGGAAGGAGAAGACTTTATACATCTGCCTTTCTTGTTTCTAGATTGTTGCCAACTTGTCACATGAAGTAGTACAGTAGTGCAAAATGTATTTAAACAAAAAAAAAACCCTTGGCTTTAAAAAATTTTTTTTATCTACTGAATTATTACATCCAGAGATACAGCATAGAAATAAAGGCATAGAATTGCTAAATAGTAGAAGAAACCTTGGTGTTATTAAAGTGTATAGTTACAGCATGTTTCCCTGTTTTTGTAGGAAGTTCACATCCAAATATCAGTGAGTGACGTCTTATTTTTCAAACCCAGAAAGAACTTGATGACATTTAAAGATGCTGTTTCATGCGGGCACACAAAGCATTTCACAGAGGTAGTTCCTGCCCTAAGAAGCTGGTTAACCCTGGCTGAAGCCTGTAAACCTTATTTGGGTTGTTAGACCCAAGCTATTAGGCAGATCTCTGCGTTCATTTAGATACTAGGCTAGACGGATGGTGTAGCACTTCATTCTATTTATCCCTGTATTAATCATGGGACTGGGAAAGTGACAGCACAGTAATGAGAGCCAGTAAGCAAAATGTGTGTGGAGGATAGGTGGTGATTTGAGTCTCTTCTTCAAGTTTTGTGTATGGAGCACACTAGGTTTTTTTCCCACTTCCATTAGCAAGATCTGCACAAATTCACAAGTGTTTGCTCGTGCTTATTTGTATTAGTCACAGACCAAGAACTTTTACATCAAGATTACTGTGCATACTTATGAGTGAAAGTAAATTTATTCCTGCTTTCCCCCCAATACATATGGATATCATCTTCATATGTTAAGAAAAATGCTGGATGAAAGCTTTTTTTAGTAAAGAGTGAGATTTAAGAAGTAGTAAAACAAACAAAACTAAAGCCAACACCACCACCTTCCCCCCCCCCCTTCCCCTTCCCAAACAACCATAAGACAAAAGAATAAGCAGAGCTCCCTGGAAGTAGAAGGAATTAAAAATAGAAGAAATTGAATGTTCATAATAGCACACATCTGAACAGTAAAAAGGCTCCTTCAAAATACTTGTCACAAGCAATTAACGTTTAATGCCACGGTAGCAGATTGTTAGCAGTGAATGATCCTAATGAAGAATAAATACTAGGTAAAGAATAGGAGTTGTTAAATGAAGTATTATTCAAAACCTTAACCTGACTTTCTCGTGTGCCTAGAAAAACAGTCACTCGTCTGTGGCTATCTGTATTTATTTTGTCCAATTTTGAAAGAAAATGAACCACAGGTGTCTTACGGGATGCCAAGTTGATGGGGGATTGCCAAGGCCTCCCTGGCGAGGGCAGCGTGGCTGTTCAGTTCTGCTCGGCGGCGCTGAGCGAGTGGTAGTAGCTGCGGATGCTGGTTTTCTGGCATCATCCAGCTGTCGTGTTAGGCTGAAGAACCTTTGTAGTGTGGAAGATAGCCTTTCCTTGTAAACTGTAGAAAGTCTTCCAAGACCTTGTTTGTTTTCTTTTTCTTGTTGGCAGGCAGTGTGGGCTGCTTCTGCTGAGGGGCTGGCAGGAGTGAGGAACCAGAACTGAGGGGAGGCTAGATTTTTCTCGGGAGATGAGAAGACGACAAAAAGATTAGCATCTGAGAAACTGTTCTTCCTCTTAAACAACTTGCCCAGCAGAATATTCTTGCATGATTGGCAGTGCTGGTTTTGAAGGTCGTAGGTAAAACCTTGGATAGGTGGGTCTCCTAAATACTGAGAATATAGATATCAGACCTACAAAGATGGTCACCACTTCCCCAAAGAGTGACATTAACTCACTCGTGAAATGCCAAAAGTAATTTATAATCTGGACAATTATAATCTTATGCTACTCATAATGAGATGTATGGAAAGAAGACAGTCATTCAGGATGACTCTGCAAACTTGCCAGTTTCATAGTAATGTAAATAATGAACTGAAACAGACGCTTGAGGTTAACTGCTTAAAGCTGTCATTCTTGCAGTGACCAATTTCTGCCACAAGATGCCACCATTTCCCCGAGAATGGTTTTAGACTGTGCTAGTAGGTTAATAGAAAAGGTGACTGCAATTCAGGACATGATTTTGAAACAGTTTAATGTTGATTAACAATAAATATATTAATATGTTGATTAACATTAAACTGTGCAGTGTAATAGACCCTTTTCAAATGAACATTGTTGATACTGATGCAATTTAAAGACAGTCATATTCCTATAGAAACTCCGGTCATTCGAATGTTCCAACTATGAAGTCATCAGTTACAACTTTAAATACGTAGACATAACATATAGACCAGTTAACTATATCTTAGAAGATCGATATAAGCAACGACTGACCTTTGTGTTCTCCAGCTAGGTGGTTCTTCTTTTCCAATGTGTAATAGAGGCAAAAATAAAGAAAGAAAAATGCAAAGCAGTGTGGTAAAAGACCAGAATGATGGGAAATATGCCGCACTGCAAGATCAATGAAAAGGAAAGTAAACCTGGGTGGTTGAAATGTAGGAGACAACTAGAATAATTACAGTGGAAAAAAAATAGGATCAGACCCCCAGATCACTTGAAGATCTTTAAGAAGATTAGGAGACAGAACAACAGGAAAAAAAGAGTTGACATGCTACAGTACTTAGAATTAACAGTAGAAATTGAGGGGGGTGTGTGTGAGCAACAAAATTATCTGTCACTTCTCATAGTAGTGGCTAATGTGTAAAGATGATTGTCCTAAATATCACCTTTACCAGTACTAAAGAGGAAACATGAAAAGAAAATAAAATTGCTGATTTTTCTGAAGTTGCTTATAGAGATTTTGAAATGCTAACAAATTACAGTCAGTCATTAAAACCAGATAGTCATGAACGTTGATATGAATGAAAGTAGCTGTATGTTACTACACGTTAAAAAAGGTTCAGAGGATTGCTGGAGCCCCTAGATCACAGTGCCCGGCTTCAAGATGTGAGCTGGACTGTGCTGTATGCAGACATGTGTTTTTACTCTGTCTAGAAATACGACTGCATACATGTAGTAGAATGAAACTGCTCACTTACATTTTTTGTCTCTCACAGACCTGCCTTTCTGCCTCTCTGCAATTATTTACAAAGAGAATTATTGTTTGTCTTCGTAACTGCTGCCTTGTCCACACCTGGCTGTCAGCATATTTGCTATATGACTAAAAGAAAACTAATTTTTCAACTGTTTCCCACCTCAGTGGTTGACCATTACCACTGTTCTTTCTGTTCCGCAAGCCCATGTTCCTCTGGGCACTCTCTTGAGCACAGGTTTTTCTTCAGTTTCTTCTAATTGAATTTTCTCTAAATGTTGCCTGGTTTTTGTTTCTTAAATTCAGCTACAAGTTTTCATCCTTGCAGGTAAAAAATGTTACGCTTGCCCTCAGTGCTGCATCGTTCTCTCCTTTTGCCTAGTAGGCAGCCTTGCCTACTTTTGTCAATCCAATTACAGCTGCACAGCTTATTTTTCCAGGTTGTTGCTTTGACTGTGCCATTTCCTTCTTTGCATCTGTCCTGTGGTTCCACTATATTAGATAAAACCGCTTGTTGCCAGTTAAAGGACTTTCATGGCTTAAGGTCATCCCAGCTTTTTTCTCTCAGCTTTAACAGTGATACAAGTCTTCATTGCCCACTTGTCAAACTGTCAAATAGTTGCATCCATGTTTTCTCCCGCACTGCCTGTTGTGCACTAGAGGAGCTGCAGTTACCACAAAACTTTCTTCATTTCCTTTCTCAATTTTTATGTTATTTTTTTTTTGTGTTGCCTACAAGTAGCAACACACTTCCGAACTAAGATAATTTTTTAAGATGCATGCTGGTACTGTATTACTGAGGTTTTTTGCTTATCTATCCAATGCTGATACTTGGGCAAAATCCCCTTTTCCTCATGGTTGTACTGAGCTTATTATATGGGGATGCTCTGAGTACCTAATATCTCAGTAAGTATATTTACAATATAAATTAAGAACTGTATATGCAAAACACAGTGTTGGAATACAGGGTAATATCTCGTGGGCTACTGCAGGTTTCTATTTGATAATGGGAGGGGTTGAATGTGTCAGTTAAACATAAAATTTGCAAAATTAATAATTGACTAATTTAGGGTAGAGAGGGCTGTCTGAGACTTTGGGAAGACATAACAAAGGTAAGTGATTGACACAGAAATAATGAGATGCTAGCAAGAGATATTAACTGCAAGTATTTGATATTCCTAGTGTGTATCTGGAGGGAGCAGAAAGGCAAAACATAGGTCACTTTAATGGAAATGTGTTATCACCCCTGCTTGGAATGCCTGTTTGTGATAATTATCTAATTAGCAGCTGGTGCCTAAATTCTACTCAGGTGTCCTGAATATTCTGTGTGAGTAACTGTACCTAGATTTTGTTACTTAGGTGGTTTGGGGTGACTTAGCATTTAATAGTCAGGTTTCTAGTGTCCTTCAGAAATGGTACTTGCAATGATGGAGCAGTTATCCAAAGCACTGTATTCAAATCTATCCTTGTGTTTGATATCGTGCGTTATGAAGCACTATCCAAATGCACAACTCATGGAAGTGTAATCAGTGTTTCTCACAGATGACTTTATTTTTAATGTTTCCCGAGTAGTCTTATTATCAAGCACCAGTTCTAGCATTGTTGCTACATCATGAGAGAAACAACAGGATCCTGTGCCCCCACGGTCTTCACAGAATGTACGTGAATAAGGGCTAAAATGTTTTTTATGTTCCTCTTCTCTGTGCTGAACGGTATGACATTTTGCTGGTGTCTGATGAAGCACTGAACATGGGTAAAACTAGATTGGCTGCTAGAGAGGATGGAAGTGATTTTCATATTTGCTCCAGGTTGCTTTAACATTATTTTCTCCCGCGCTTTTCCTCCTTGAGTATGGACTTGACCGTCTGCTTCACACCCTCTGACAGCCTATGCTGATTCTATTTGGAAGCTGAGATTTTTATGCAATCTGTGGCTAACACATTAGGTAGAAGATGCTATTGAAAATAAGGAGTTGAATGGTTTATGAGTTACAGTGGGTGACCAGTAGACTTAAAAGTGGAATTGAAGGTGGTTGGTTTTGTGACCTGTAAATGTGACCTGTAGAGGCTTGAGAAAACCCAATGGGGTACACTCTCCATCTACAAACAGAAGACAAATTAATGATTAATGTCCTAACAGCAGATAAGCTTCTGTCTTGACAGGCTGCACTGGAAAGGCAGTGAATAAAAGGTTATGGAGAGGGCTTGAGTCCTCAGCGTTTCAGTTCAGGTTCAAAAAAACCCCAACCCAAACAAAACAACCTTTTTGAGATAAACCAAAAGTATTATAAAAATATGAACCAGGTCAGTACACACTCCTTTAATGTTCTCTGCATAACCTTCTTTAGAACTAACAAGGTTATGTTTTCTCTGAATGACTGCAACCTGTTAACTTCCTATACATATGTTATTTCTGGTATCTGTGATGTTCATGAAAGTTTTTTCATAGTTAAAATAGATGTCACATTTTGTTCTATCACTGAATTATGGGATTTTTTTCTTAATTTAAATTCATCTCTGCTATGCTGGGCTTCTCAAGGGAGAATATTTAGGAACATCAATTCTTATTGAACTGTTCAAGCAAACCCTGTAAGGCAGTGGTTCACCCTTCATGTGAAGTGGACTTGACAGCATTCATTTATAACTAGCTTTGTACTAACATAACAAAATTTCCTCTTCTGCAATGAATTTGGTGTTTTGTTCCTTTGTGGAAAGAAACTGTGGAAGCCAGTTAAAGCAAGAACTGCCACACTACTTTGATAGTATAAGGCTGAACAGTGCTATCTAAATAGGAATAAACTGCTGAATGTAGGTAAGTGGAGATTTGGGTCTTATATTCTTAATTTAGCATGGAGAAAGTGCCTTTCACATACTATTAGCATGAAAAAAATAGAAAGGGCAAATTGGGATTCAAGCATTTTGTCTGTGATTTTTAGGTCAAGTCAACTAGAAGCTTTACAGCTAAATACCCTGTGGGAAATTAATGTCTGCAGTGTAATATACATTTCTTAACATATTAAGAGCTTGTAAAAATCAGATTGCAGTTGTTGGACTTAATTTGAATTAGTTCTTCAGATGAAGTAACTAACAGAAATCAGTTTAGATGTGACAATGCTTATGCTATAATGTTCTATGCACTTCTTTAAGGACATCATCATTATAACCTAAAAAAGGGCTGGTGTAATTATTCCGATTGAATAAAGTAATGTCACTACAGGTAGGAGATAGTCAGTTACTAGCAATTTTAAATCCCACAGTACTCCTGGTAGTGGATGGATGTGTTGCTACATATTGAAAATGGAACAGAATTAGTTCTTTTGGTTCTGTCGTGGCTTAACCCCAGCGGGCAGCTCAGCACCACACAGCCCCTTGCTTACTCCCTCCGGCAGGATGGGGAGGAGAATCAGAAGGGTAGAAGTGCGAAAACTTGTGGTTTGACATAAAGACAGTTTAATAGGTAAAGCAAAAGCCACACACTCAAGCAAAGCACATCAAGGAATTCATTCGCTACTTCCCATCGGCAGGCAGATGTTCAGCCATCTCCAGGAAAGCAGGGCTCCATCACATGTAATGGGTACTTGGGAGGACAGATGCCATAACTGGAAATATCCCTCCTTCCTCCTTCTTTTCCCCAGCTTTCATTGCTGAGCACAACATCATGTGGTCTGGGATATCCCTTTGATCAGGTGGGGTCAGCTCTCCCGGCTGTGTCCCTCCCCTGTCTTGTGCACCCCCAGCTTTGTGCACCCCTACGCTGGCAGGGCGGCGTGAGAAGCAGAAAATGCCTTGACGCTGCGCAAGCACCGCTCAGCAGTAATGAAAACATTCCTTCCTGTGTTATCAATGCTGTTTTGGTTGCAAACCCAAAATATAGCACCGTACAAGCTACTGCGAAGAAATTAAACTCTCACCCAGCCAAAATGAGTACAGGTTGGATATCTGTTTTCTTCTGAAGTTCTAATGTAGGAGTACTTGCTCTGAGTATTGTCTAAACTAATTTACAGGAAACTGGACTTCAGAAACTACACATAGGTGTTCTCTGTAATGTATTATGTTTATTTTTCTGTTCCCACATTTTTCTGTTTCCATATTTTTCTGGAATGCTTAACTGTTTATTGAGACTCAAAAATGTAAATCTAAACCACACCAAATTAATGGATTTTTCTAACAAAACACATTTCTGTGCTAGTCTCACTAGAGTCCCCAAACATTTTTGCCAGTTAATGTTAAGAGAAAGCATGTTCTAAACCTACTCATCTTTTGAGTTGATGTTTTTAAGGATTTATTTTCACATGTGAAGGGAAAGATTTCTTTCTACACTGAAATATCTGGCAAAGTGTTAAAATACGCAATAATAGTCAATGTTGTTTAAACAGATAACTATATTTGTCAAGCAAAAGAGCTTTGTTCTTTTTTCTATTTTATTTTGACTTTTGCATTTTACTTCCCTACTCACTATCACATTTGCCACAAGCCTGACATGTTCTGACTACAGGTGAGTACTATAGCAAAATTGTTATGCAGTATTGTTGGGGAAGAAAACCCTATTCTATGGTCTTCAGTCTGTTTGTGCATGTGGGCTACTAAAAGCTGCATGCCACTACCGACGTGCCATGTGCACTACGGCTCGTTTGTAGTGAAGACCTTTACCTTCTGCTCAGTGCCTGTCAGGCTGTGGAGATGTCAGAGAGGTCAGCGATTTACCAAGGATTAAGCAGTCCTGTGACAAATCTAATCAATATTCCCTACCAACTCTCATGATACATTAATCAGTAGTAGAAGAGGAATAGAATCACCAAGGTTAGAAGGCACCTCTGGAGATTGTCTGGTCCAACACCTCTGCTCAATACAGGGTCAGCTAGGTTTTTTCCCAGGGGTGTGTGTAGTTGGGTTTTGAATATCTCTGAGGGTGGAGACTCCAGAACTTCTCATGGCAACCTGTCCAGGCGTTTTTCTAGCCTTATAGTTTAAATAAACCCAAAGCAGGGTTTTTGTGTTTCAGTTTGCACTTTCTTGTCTATTCACTGGGCACCACTAAGAAGAGTCTGACTCTGTCTTCGTTATTCCCTGTGACCACCCTTGTATGTCCAATGCTCAAAGCTCTTCAATACTGGGAAGAGTAATGAGAGTCCAAGAACGGGGACCTGCAGGGAATACGAAACAGAGCTCCTTTGACCGCCTCCCTTTGTGCTCCCAACTCATTGGTTGTGCCAGTGAGCTCTGCTCAGTCATGCTCTGCCTGCAGACATGCTGGGGTGGGAAGAAATCCTAAGCTCCCAAGAACTGGGATCATCCTCATGTGTACATGTACCCTCTTGTATTTCCCCATCCTACCGTATAGACCAGGTGTGCCAGAGAAAGGATGGTGGCCAGGGAGTTCCTGTGACATGCTACGATGGTGGATGGGAAGGTAAAAGTATAAGGGGGAGAGGAGGCAACCAGGACCCTAACAAGTGTTTCTGAAGGAGTTGGAAGAGGTAGTACAACCTGATGTACCCTGTGTGCTTGCGTGCTGGGGTCCCTTTCTCATGTTGAAGGGACACAGGTCAGGCTGACCTGAGAGTTATCACTGGTGGAGGCAGGTTATAGGATTATGTGACCTAGTGTGGCTGATCTAATGTCTGTATTTCAATTACTACACATGAATTTTAAATAAAGGGTGGTCTTTATGCAGTAAGTAATATACTTATTGCAGAGTGGAAAAATCTTTCTATCCACTATCGGTAACAGACAGTACTTCTTAAGGAAAAAAAAGTAAAATATTTTAGTTTAATTCCTTCTATGCACTGGAAGATTACTGTCACATCTTTTATCTTGGGAGATGCCCTTAGCACTGGCAGTATTTTTGCAGATGTTATGTATCTTCTCAGGTTAGCATGTGCAAATAATGCATACAATAGGAAAACAGAAATCACTAGGTGACTTCTCTAAGGGAGACAGTTAATAGAGAGCTAATTCACTGAAGTTGAAATTTATGACTAGTGAATACAAATTAAACAGTGTCTTGAGTTTTTCATCATGTAGGTCAGGTGATTCACAGGTATTTTGCACTCACTTGATTTTTATGAAAACAAAAGTTGAAAATTGCCCTGGCCTTATTTGTAGAGTGACTAGCTACTGTCATTTCTTGTGCACATCGTTTCCTGCTGCGTAGGTCCCTCAATCAGTGTGACCAAGAACTGTCTTGTGGTGAGAGTCCTGCAATGCTTTCCTGTAAGCTGCCTATTTGTATTCTTTTGCTTATGTGAGAATAAACTCAGAATAAATACAGTATTTTTTCCCCTAGGCTATAGGAATTCAGGGTAGGGTGCTTCTTCCAGGCCTTTGATCCCTTTGATTGGTAAGAAGAAGGTAATGGGGTGAGAAATGGAAATGCTGTTGGGTCACTTGTTTGGTCATTATATTTGCAGGCCTTCTTGTCTTGCCAGTGTGTTGCTGGAGGCAACACTAGGTGAATCCTGGGTTAAGGACGTGGCAGTGGCTGGAATGCTGGTTGCAGAGCCCAAAAGCTTGCCATTTAGAACAAGAGTGTTTTCTGATTTAGAGTCAAGCGCATGCTAGCCTGTTAAAAGACTCAGGATCACATTTTGCATGCTGTATTACTGATTGATACATGGGAATTAAGTTTGGGAATGCTTATCTAGGTTAATTCACTTTTTAATGGAGAAATAGGTTAGTATATCTCATTCAGGAAAGGAATGAGATGTTAAAACATGTTATGTTGCCTCAGATCATTTTCTGTATTCATAACATTCAGTAAAACTAATAAAATTCATTGAAATAACATAGGCCTAGTGAATAGCTTAATATCTTTCTTTTTAAATTTTCATAACTCACTGAGTAGACGTTTTCATTAAAAAACCACACACAACCCCCCAGACAACACAAACCTTTCTGAAATTAGTACACTTCAAATTCACAACAGGAATGTGTGGTTTTGTATTTGAATTCTTGATAAAGAAACAAGTATTTTGCATTTTTGTGCTTGGAGAAGCTTTCATGATTTTGAAGAATATTGGTGTCAGATAATTGTCTGGGATTTATACTTGCATAAACATTCTGGATAGCTGTTGTGATTCAGAGCTGATTGGCAGTCAGAGGAACATTGGTACTTGAGAAGCAGTAGTTAGTAATAGCTGCAGCAGCTCACTGAATGACAGTTACTTAAAAGCCAGTGTTTGATACCAAAGAAAACCTTGGCAGGGAAGTTAAAATGTTTAGCAGTAGTCTGCCTCAGGATCCTGAACATCTGCAGTGGGATGGGGAGTTTTAGTCAATCCAAGGCTAATGGAAGATTGTTCACCAAAGTCAATTTCTGCTGCTCAGACAGATATCTTGGACAAAAAGAAAGGCTGCAGCTTTTCTTACTGAATTGTTTTTTACTCATGTGCATGTTTTAAGTCACTCCCACATACCCACCTTGTTATGTCTGATCCTGTAAAACAGGCAGCACTGTAGCAGAACTCATGTTGTTTCCTAAAAATGACTCCTACAAGATTCTTCACTGGATAACTTTTTGGAGTATATCAAAAGAAACGAGGTTAGTTTTGACTGCTCCAAAAATCAGAAGTTTGCATTTGCATGAGAAGTCTCTTGTCATCATTTTTGGCATGTTATAGTTGATAAAAGTAAAAACCCACCAGTTTTGACTTACTCAAAACTGAAATGATCAGATTTTAAGTGTTTGGAATATATTTTGAAGAAACTATTCCAAAATAAGCATTGCGAAACTTGTGTTGTGTGAAGTAAAATGAGTAAATAGAGAGAGGGAACGCTTAGTTAAATGAAATTATCTTTATAAATCTGCAGAATTTGCAGACTGTTACCCTGGCAGACTTTTGTCTTTATGAATTTGCCAACCTTTGGAATCTGGCGCCTTATTGGAGTGGGGGAAATGGGAGCGGGGGAAGTGAGGACCTGATACAGAGAGGAGCGAGGACGATAAAGAAACATTAGGACTTACTGAAGGATGGGCTCTGTTCCCATTAGAAAATGAGGAGGATTATGAAGTGCTGATGATAAGAGAGGAAGAGTTGAAGGTGAGAAAATTGGGATTAAGCATGGGGTGGAGTTCACTACAGATAACGTGGAAAAGGAAGCATTGGGAGGGAAAAAAGTTTAGAGGAAATTTGGGGCTAGTGAAGCTCTAAAAGTTAAGAGGATGGGGAAGTAGGTCAGTGGAAGGAGCTGGAAAGGGAGGAGAGGCTTCTATATTTTTGTAAATCAGGCAGGAATCGAGGGAAAAGCTGGGAACTAAACAGGTCAAGAGCTGACAGAACTGGTTGCCAAGAAAAATTTGTAGCGTTTCTGTTACCTGAAATATTGAAATCCAGGGGTTAGTCTTATTTTCTATGCATATTCCCCCTAAGGGATGTTGTTCAGAGGAAAATAAGGCAGCCTGTAAAATATGCATTGTTGGCAACAACCTGTCAGGCATTTTAGCTGAAATTTTCCTGCTGTAATTGTGGCGGTGTGCGTGGTAGTATAAGTCTTTTTGTATTTTCATTAGTCACACTTTAACAGAGTTTTTCCTCCAGTTGAGAATAAGAAGTTGTCATTTTTGTTTTTACTCTTTAAGGACAGATGTGACATGGAAAGCAATTTGATCTTGTTATCAAAGCTGTACCTTCTCTTTTGAAAAACTCTACCTTCTCTGAGCATGTAAAAGGGGAAAGAAAAAAGGAAAAGGAATATTTTTGCGTCTTGATTCATAGAGATTTATGCCTATAACTTCCATTCATATTAACTCTGGTCAAAGTTAGATCACAAAGTATCCCCGGCACTGATATCTTCTTAATTTGTTAATTCAGGTCTTTATACAAGGTACATTTTCTCCTTTCTGATGTGACAATTATGCGCTCTTTTTTGCAATAAACCGCAATATTTCTCTTTCTGTATCTTTTTCTTCTTTTGCCTGGTATTTGCCAGGTGCAACTACTTCACAGCTGTTGTTTAGACATCACTGTTGCGTTCCTTATTTTGCAGACATATAACATGGGACTTTTTTTTTCTTTAATCTGTGATTAAGGCTTATGTGGTTGTTTCCTTAAATAATGTGGCATTCTTCAGGGCAATGTCTAAAAATATAATTGTGACACATTAAAATGATGAACAGTTTCAGAACAAGACTGAGGCTGTATTAAATAGGTTTAGACTAAGGGGGAAGGGGGGAAGTAGTCAGTACGGACCAAAAAATGTTTTATGGACAGAATTGGGTCTAGAAGAGCATGTTATACCTGCCAATAGAAAAGCAAGTTTCTGAAATGAATTCTGTGTGTCTAATGTGTTGATACGTCTAAGGGAATTCTGAAAAGATGTGGTGTCACCTGTTTATTTATACTGTACTCTTACTGTTTTAACCCTAAGCTGCAGGACTTCTGCTGGTCAGAAAATTCTGTGGTCAAAAATAACCAAGCAACAGCTGGATCAATTGACCTTGATTTAGTTCCCTGTAGTCATGGCCCACACTGCAGGGAGTGATGTGGGCTTAGCGGAATTGCTACTTGAGGGGTGGCAAGCAGAGAAAATATCTTTTTTGGCATTGCTGTTAATTTAAAGTACATCTCAAACTACAGCATTGTGCTGGAGATTAGAGAATGGTACTGTCGTAATTAGGTGCATCTCGAAGTGATGCAAGGATTTTCTGAAATGCCTAGTTAATATGCCTTGTTCACACCTACGCTATTAAACTGATCACCAGAGATGGGGAGTCAGGACAATTTTTTTCCCCCCTGTATCAGACAGAAGGTAACTTTAGGGAAATTTTGCTTTCCCCATAGCTTGGGATATTGTTCTTTGTATTCCCCATTCCTATGCCAGAGGAAGTCTGTGCTATCATTAAAGATTATGTGGGAAGAAAAATTAATAAGGGAAGTCATGAATGAGCTTCAGATGCTGCTTGCTCCCAGGTACACGTTAAGGGTGTATGTTTTATGTAACACGATGTCTACTTAAAGTAATTTAGTTCTCAGAGAACTACAAAATAATGCATAGGTTAACTTGTTTTTGCGGTGAATCGCTTGTAAAGTTTACTGTTGGAAAAAGGTTTAAAAAAAAAGAGGATTATTTTCTATGATGTGATCACAGTGGGAAAATTTGTATGTCTTTTAAACAAACAAGAATCATCCTTAATGATTGAGAACTACCTCTATTTCAGAGACAAGCTGTCAAGCTACTCATACTGCTTTTCAGGTTTTATGAGAGCAGAAGGGAAGCAGAGGTAAAGTTAATGCCTCAAAACAGTACAGTTTAGTGACAAGCTGTGATCAGAACTGCTACATTTACATGAAATGGAGTCTTCCTGAGTTCTTGTGAATGTGTATAGTCACATACATATATTTTTATTTATTTTATTTATCTTGGTATTTCTAAAGTAAGAAAGCAATGGAAAAAGTGAACTGCCTTTCATACTTTTCTGTGCCCAGATGCAGAATCACGAGTAAAATAACCCATTGAGAAGTGAGTAGCGACCTACAAAGCTTATTTGTGCAAATGAAATCTTCAGAAAAGACAGATTTAACATGGGGGTTTGTGCATGTCAGATTTTTCATTGCCTGTATTAGGCAGATAAGATGAGACACTGAATCTCAGCATGTTGGTGTCTTTGTGAGGTTTTTATTTCAAAGAGATACAGATACATGAATAAAAATCTTGAACTTAAGTGAAAGGAATAGTCAGCCATTCAGCCATGGTTCATGAATCACAGCAGTTCTTGTTTTGATAGCTTGAGTTGGGAAGCTGGATGCCAAACTATTCTGAAGTCGATGCTTTAAGTGGACTCAGCTGTCTACTGGAAGGGCCTACAGGTGGAAGAGAATAGAACTGAAGCAGGGATGCTATGCTTACTAACACGAGAAAGAAAGGCACTGTTAATGCATGGTTTTGCTCTTGGATAGCATTCACCCTTCTATACAGTCTGCATAACAAAGGCAATTGTGGCATTATTAAATAGTATGAAGTGATACACTGATTTCTTGAAGCATATTTATTGCTGCACAGTAGGAGGGCTGTAAGGTCTATTAACTAGAGAAGTTCAAAGATATTTGTTGTTCCATATTTATTTTTTTAAAATTCCACGCAGCAGGGTGTCTGATAAAAGGTTTTAGGATTCTCTGTTCTCGCTGTAATGCACGTTTCAGTTAGTTTAATGGACTTCTCCTTTTTGGAGCTAACACGTGAAGCTGCCAGAACTAAATTGTTCATGAGCCTGGTTGTTGTTGTGAGGAAAGAAAAGCCTATGATCCTACGGGTCAATAAAAACTTTTTCAAGATCAGGTGCTTTATTCATTATTGCATGTTTTAATAGTGAACAAACTCATTGCTCGTTGTTCTGACTCTGTGTTGTGATGGCAAACAGTGTGTGTTTACCAAAATACAACAAACACTGCAGATTCTGTGGAGGGCTTTGTTCAAGCTTAGAATTGTTTGGCAAATAACAAAGGAAACTTCCAGTTTTATTCATTCTACATATTTCAGAGGTAGAATGATGCAGCTTCAGGCAATATATTTGTACAGATGTACTGCAAGTTATTTTCCTATTCAAGGTGAGCAGAAAGGATTAGCAGAACCTAATGTGAATTAGGTTCCGAATTAATTTCAGACCTGAGTTCCATTTTGATGCACTGTTGCTACATACAGAGTTTGCACTAGTCTTGCAAAATCCACATGCTAATGGGTATTTGTTTCACTTTCATAGGTGGCTTGACAGTAAGGATACACTTGAATAGGACTATGGGTGTAACGGTATTCCCGAGTATAAATTAGGAGGATATACATCTATGAATGTAAGAAAAAATTATCTGTGTTATTGCTTGAGATCCCTTCTATTTCAGCACTTTTTTCTTAGGCAGACAGTTAAAAATTATTTGTACTAACCATATTTCTAGACCAAAATGAGACTATTTTGTTCTTTCCTGTACTTGTGTTTACTAAGGTAAGAGGTGTTGCTGTGTCAAAGCAGAAGGCAAGCGTGGTGGGTTGACGTTGACTGGACACCAAGTGCCCACCAAGCTGCTCTATCATTCCCCTTCTCCTCAGGATGAGGATGGGGGGAGAGAAAATAAGGTGGGAAAAATACCTTGTGGGTCAAGATAACAGCAGTTTAATAAAGCAAAAGTGAAGCCCACACATGGAAACAAAGGAAAACAAAAGATTATTCTCTACTTCCCATCAGCAGATGTCCAGCCACTTCCCAGGAAGTAGGGCTTCAGTACATGTAATAGTTGTTCCGGAAGACAAACATTGTAAAAAATGAATACCATCTCTTCCTCCTCCTTTCTCCTAGCTTTTGTTGCTCAACAGATGTCATATGCTATGGACTATCCCTTTCGTCAGTTTGGGTTAGCTGTCCTGGCTACGTCCCCTCCCAGGAGCTTGTCCACCCTCAGCCTCCTGGTGAGAGGACAACGTTGGAGAGAGAGCCTTGACGCTGTGCGCGCACTACTCAGCAGTAGCCAAAATACTGCGTTATCAACACCCTTCTATCTACCAGTACAAAGCAAAGCACTTTGAGGGCTGCTGTGGGGAAAACTAACTCCACCTAAGCCAGACCCAGTACAGCAAGTATCAATGCATGTAGCATGACAAAACTTCAGAGATGGTGGGGTCACAGAGTAGAGGAGAACAGAGTATTTGCTCTTGTCTATACAAGAAGTGATATCAAACAACTTCCCGGTACGTAGGTAGCCACAGGTTTCAACAGAAAAAAAAGATTAATAGATTTCTAGATCTAGAAAGGACCATTGGATCTTCTGGCTAGACCTTTTGTACAGGACATGTCATGCAACCCTCCCAGTTACCTCTGGGTCGAGGGCGATGTGTTGTATTGGAGTAAAAATATTGAAAGTATGAAGATGGAACAGCTGTACTTTCGCTTGCTAGGTTATTTCAAAGGTGGTTTTTTTTAAAAAAAAGGAACAACCCAAAACCAAAAACTATTTGAAAAACATGCCTAATTCCTAAATTAATGGTGCTTGTGCTTTTAATTCCAGTCATAAGGCCTCAGTTTGTTTTCTGCTCCTAGAATTAAGGGCATCTTTTAGTACCTGGCATTTTTCTGTCCATTAAAGCTGCTTGTAAATTGTAAACAAAGTTACCTTCTTGGTCTTTTCTTCTTTTCAGCTTAACAGAGTGAGGCCTTTACATATCTTACTTTGAAGAATAATTTGAGACTTTTTATTTGGTTTATGGCTTTTTACTTGGCTGTCTGAATTTTTTGGCTGGAGGGTACGTTAAGGAAAAGTGAAAAAAGAATCTGATTCTAACAAAATAATAATAATAAATAATACCATGTCAAGCATTTGTGAAAATAACTGGTACAGAAAGAAAAAAATCACTGCCTCATTCCTGTCTTACCATTGTATGCATAGTTGGTAACTACAGTAGCGGTGAATACTGCAGGGTAAAGTACACGGCACCTCCCAAGAAGATGAATTCTTTGCTGCAAAGTATATTGACTTCACCTAGACGTTACTTACGCAAGTGATACAAACGTCTAGTCCCTCATAAAGCATTTTGCTCCACTGAAGAGAGTATGTCTTTCTAAATTTGTGCATAGTTGGCAATTTTCCACTGTGCTGTTTCCTGTAAAGCCGATGCAACTGTTTATGCATTAAAGAAAATAAAGCGCAGGCAGCAACACACATTTCATGTTATCAGTTGTATTCACTGAAGCAGAAGTCCTGTTGTAGCTCAGTGGGATGACATATGAAATTATTCCAGTGTGGTATGGGAAATAATTGACTTCAGATTTTCTTTGTTGCAGCTGTTCTGTTGTTCTTAATGTTTTTTATTTGTCTGAGGGCTACATGTATATTTTCTGAAAGGGCTGCTGATCATAACTGCTTGTCTGTCAGCCCCTAACTGAATATTCTACATCAGTTAATTCATCTATCATCCATTTGAGTTGAATTCCACAGATGTTGTGAAAAGATATTTGTTCTTGTCAAAAGATGTACTGCACCATGGTGCAGAAAGATGTGAGCAGTACAGGTAATATATTTTA
This sequence comes from Chionis minor, assembly GCA_013398295.1. Lineage (NCBI taxonomy): Eukaryota > Metazoa > Chordata > Aves > Charadriiformes > Chionidae > Chionis > Chionis minor. Next base: position 1,384,785 of record VZSF01006303.1, read on the forward strand.
TTAGTCTAATTGAAATAGAGGAAAAAATGAACAATCTTTTGGCACATAAATCCTTTTCAGGGCCTGTTCCTTGGGTAATAAGTAATTATCCTTGAAGAAGTGTTTGTGTTCAGGGAACGCATCTGTTTTTTCTAGATATAAAATTGGTCCAGTAAAAGATGTTATTTCTTCTAATAAATGTTGCCTCTCCTAGATCTTTAGTCAATCGTGATTGCAACAATTCTGCTAATGTAGTTTTTCAGCAGCTCTTGGTTTCTCATCTCCTGTTTTTATGTGCCTTCAGACAACACAAGCAGAATGTAAGCTATCTATTTTTCACACATGTAAATGTTTGGAAAAGCAGCGGTACTTCAGAAAAATTAAAAAATATATCTGGTTAATCAGGTATATATACACAGCTGCTTTTTAAGCGGTTGATGCTATTGCTCATCTCCCACTGGAGCTATTCGCTGCAAACTCCTATTTCTTCATATTTGTTCTGTTTATTTAAAAAAAAAAAAAAAGGTGACTTTCTTAATTTGCCAGTTTTCATCATTTACATTTTTAGGTGAAAGCTGCCAAGCTTTATTAGGGGGCTAAACTCACAAGGGGGTTACTTGTGTCAATTCCACACGCTTGTCATGTTATTTTCTCTATACTTGTTAACTCAAACTGTCAACCTATAAAGTGCTCTTGTAACATTTGCACATGAGGTGCTGCAGGAGGTGACATAAGCTAATAGAAGGTGTTCACGGTAACAGAAAATCCCATTTGTACGTAGTGCAAGTGATGAGCTCAGGGACTTGCGCTTTGATTGTGTTATAATTAACAATGCTTTGTATATCTTGGTGGGATAGCTGCAGAGACTGCTGCCATCTTGCAGATCCTGTCTGACAGGGTGCTTTCTCCTGAGAGATGTGGACAGCAGATAACAATTGAGCAGGTACACGATCTAGCTGGGCTGATTGCAAGTCTCTCTGCTAATCACAGGCACGTCACTCATGATTAAGAATCGAAACCCAGTCTTCAGCCTTGTATCCTGGTTGCGGATGCGACGGCTGCAGGACTGTGTTTTAAAAGCATTCTTTTTATTTAGTAACAGTAAAAAAATTATATAGATACCCACAGGAATAAATTCTAAGGAGAGACCACAAAGGCAGAAAGCTTACTGCATATTGCCATCTAAAAGGATGGCAAGATAAACCTTTTATGGTTGCTGGAGGTGAAGCTTTCTGCACCAGATGTTGTTGAGAACCTGTGGGCTATTTGGTTTTATTGTGCTGTTTCTGATTACTTCTTTAGAGAGCAAAGACATTATGTACTGAATTTCTCATTGTGCTTGGCTGCTGTTCCTTCCCTTCCCGTAAAAAAGAAGGCTTGTGAAGGGGGTGGGTCGAGCTGTTTCTGTTTGGTAGCTGCAGTAGCTGGCACCTTCTTTGGTTTGCCCTGGTGGCAGACTGGCTTAGTTCTCTCTCTGTGAACGCAGGAGCGTCCCCTCTTTTACGATAACGAAACTGTGTGAATGCACAAGCCCATTTAAGAGACAGTCCGTTTGCTGTCTCTGCAAGGCCTGCGTCAGCCCCACAGATTTTTCCTTTTCTGGTCTATAAGATCACTCACCCTGGTGGTTCTTCCATGCTAAAGGACTGCTTGTGTTTTGCCTTGTAGGGCTTCAGACAGGCGAGTATTTCCCTGGCTGCTTTTCTCTTGCGGTCTTTCTCAAAAGGCTTAGTGAATCTGGCCTTAACCAAGTGCTTAAAGGGATTGGCATGAACAACTTCATTCATTCAGCGTCGTCTTGCAATGAGCAAGCTGAGTTGATTGTATTTTGCATAGCTTCCCAACATTTCTCGTTTATATACTGCAAATTGCATCTCTGATTTATTTATTTTTTTTTTTTATTAACTGAGCAAGTCTTTGAGCCTGGAGCTAAAGGCAGAGCAACTTTAGGTAACTCTTAAGAATGTTTTGTATTAACTGTAGTGTAGTAAATAAATAACTTATATATTGTCTTATTTCTACTGCATATGGATTCAAGTCTTATTGCCTAACATTACACATTTGTCCTCTGTGATCTTGTATGGCACGTACCCAGTAGGACCTGTTTGTAAAACTGAACTTTAACTTGAGGTTAGTTTCCCTGGTGTATTTTGTAGTCAGTGGAGAAAAAGGCTCCTCCAAGAGATATCTTAAACTCTAATTTCAACATCCCTTCAAAAACATGTGTAAGTTTTCTCACTGTTCTCCCTTGCTGACTGTTGAGAGGACCTCAACAGATTAGCCTCATTGAGCTGGTTCATCTTTGAGAGTCTGGTTCAATATTAAAGCATTCAAACAAAAATGAATTATGTTAATTCATTCTGTGTGATGGCAAATCATGTGCTGTGTGCATCCAGCCCCATTTTTGAGCGTGCCACAAGCTTACCTGTTTCAGCTGATAGCATTCTTCCCCTTGCCTTTCCGTACTGTTGGGTTATCTGGATTCTTAAGTATCTGCAGGGTGTTTTGGTACTCATTATGTAAATGAGATAGGCATTACCTTCGTCTGATCTAACTGTTACTGTTTGGGGTTCAACTTCAGATTCTGTACACAATAGTTCCCATTTTACTAAATTGGAATTAGTTTCGCATAGCTAAATAAATACTCTGTCGCTTTTTACAGAGGTCTTTTTCCCATACGTGTTGCCTGGTGTTGCCATGTATAATAGATGTGAGCCAGCATTTTCTTACGCTGCCCTGCTTTGGATCCATGTTTTCTCTGGAAATGTTTCTTTTATTTGCCAGGAGATTTTGCATCCTATGGGCTTCTTAGCCTTGCTGCTAAATGTTTCAAAAAATTATTGAAAAATCCTGGCTGGAAAGGGTATCAGAGGTATCACAGTTGCAGTAAGCTGGTGAAAATAATTTGTCTCAGGTTTTCATTTGATTTGTTGTCCTTAGAGGTCTTTTGGTAAAGGAATGGATTCAAGGAGAGGAGACGGAAGACAACTTGGTTAAAGAGTACATCATCCAAAAATTCCAGTATCCGGCACTAGGGTGTTCTTCATCATTAGTAGACATGGTAGAAACAGTATTTTGCTTAACTACCAGCACAAACACTATAAACTGTGAAACAAACCACCAAATTACAGTGGGTTTTTTTTCCCCTCAGGACACTTTTCCTCCCTTTAGTCTGTGATCCTTGAAGTCGGGAGGCCATATTCATACCTGAAAATGTATTTGGATTTAGCAATCTAAAAAGTGTACAGTTACTGTACCTTTACATACTGTTCATCCTGGCCTCACCCATCTCAGCTGATTGGTCTCAAGCAGCTAAAGTCTGTTATCTATCAGACGCATAAATATTTCATTGCAGACTTGCAAGAACAAACTAGTTCTGAATTCTACAACTGTTGCTCTGAAATTTATGGATTGATTAGCATTTTTTAATAATACTTCAGACCGCATGTCAAGGAAGCTTAGTTGTTGATGTTATCTGAAATAAGGTTCTGTAACCTTGGAGAAAATATACACTCCTTTTTATTCCCTAGAGAATCATAGTATATGGACCATATGAGATTTTGTCTTAGGATCGTATTTTTTGTTAGAACAGAAATAACGTATCGGCGAACTCGTGATAAAATCAATTGAAATTTTGCGTGAGGAAAGACAGAGTGTAAAAGGTTGGATATAGCCAAGGATCATACCAGTATTCCTGATGACATTCAAATATAAGTTGCATTGTCAAATACTGGAAAACACCTGCAGTTTAGATTGCTTCCTTTAGGCTCCATTTAATCCTCTTTCTCATTATGGGTTTTTTATTTCAAGTCCAGAAAAGAAATAATGTAAATTTAGTCAAAGGCTTCCTTTTAATGAAGTCATATTTTTCCTAATTCTTACATGAACTGAAGTGATAACTGTACCCTCTTGCTGTAAAATCCTGGAATTGAAGATCTGAGAAATGAGTGAAAGACGGTTTGTAAATAAAGCTTTAATGTCATCCACTTAGAAATGTCAGTCACTAAGCAAGTAGATTCCTTTGTGCCTGAGAAGGTGAAAAACCGTGTTCAGAACAGTCCTTTGAGCCCCTTTTTTCTTAACCAACTCTCTAGGAAAAAGAGGTCAGGAAAAGGAAAAAGTAACGTTGCTCTCAAAAATGCCTGCGGTAGTACAAGAATTTTCTTTTCTCATTTTTGCAGAAAGACTAACAAGAACTTGTTAGGGTAAATGCTTCTACTGCTGGAAAAAGAACCTGATATGAAAAACGCTTGCTGTGTCATTGGCCCCTCACAGAGGGTTGGAAAAAGGTGCAACAAGAATAGGAAGTAGTTTACTGGAATTACAAGCGGGTATTAAGATATCTTTTTAAGGCAGATTGAATTTTATCTCAATTTAGCAAATAAGCTGAAAGTATGGATGGAGGTAAAAAGAAACAATATGGAAATAACAGATAAAGAGATAACAGCTTAATATTTAGAGAGCAGATACTACTCTTTCATTATCTCCTTCCCTTGGCTGATTGATGTATTAGGGTAATTTGGTTTACTGCTGCCTTTGGGATTTATGTCTAAATACATGTATATTGTATAGCTCTATATCATGTACTTCAATGTTCCTGCTTACTGATGCCGGGGTGAAATCTGTTTTAGGCTTGATACACTACATTTCACCCAATACATTCTCAAGAAAGACAAATGATTGTAAGTCTTTTCAAGTCAACGGCTCACAAATAGGACTTGTAGGAATTAGATTCTCATTCCTTCTGTCCTGCCTTGCAATGGTATAAGCACTGTATGAAAAGAAGGGAAGAAAGATCAACAATGAATTGTAATTACAAATGAAGGTGGGGTTTTTTATTTAAAAAAAAAAAAAAGGTAGTACATTGATGGTCATTCTGCATGGATGGCTACCCCAGTAATACTCATAGCATTGCATACAGTTACAGTTCACTGAAAACATAATGCAGATGTTTGGCTCCTTGACACAAATATGTACATTATAAATAGGAATCTTAACTTTTAAAGAAGAAAGTTACAGCCTGGTTATTAAATTATTCCATTCTTTTTTGGAAAATCCTGTAATCACTGTGCCCTTAAATCCTCCTTATTGACAGTTTTCTCACTTAGAACTCTGGCATGGTTGTTAATAGAACATTGTCAGTCATGCTGCTGTTCATTTTCCATTTCTGTTTTCTGTGCTCAGGACCGATGGAGAGCCCTGTTTATCTGATCTGTTTAACTTGGAGACTCTCATAGTCACAACATTGCCTTTGTATCTGTACAAAGCTTGTGGCATGCTTGGAATGCTTTGATTTCAACTAGATCTTTGGGTAGTACAGCTTTGTTTACCATAATAGAAAGAAATTGGTTTATAATAATGTTAGTTATGTTCTATATGTATATGTGGTGTAATATGGCACTAATATCTTTGTTGTTTTACTGAGATACCATGGTGAAGGGATAGTAATAAAACCTGGACAGATTTTCTGAACTTGTGTTCCTTGAGTCCTTGGAGAAGGACTTTGATTGCTATGCCTGGAACCGTAGTCTGTGGAAAGAGGAGGAGCTCTGCCTTAGCCTCTTTCATTAGCTTGCTGTGTAGCTTATGCTAAGTTGCTGAAAAGTAGTCTTTTTTTCCCATCTGAAAAAATAATAATAATACAGTCATCTTTCTGGCTGTGAAGATGCTGATGCAATAAGGGATTATCTCCCTAGAGGCGTAAAGTGATAAAAGAGATTTTACTGGAGGGTTTTGCTATCTCCTAATCTGTCCTTTTCAGGTTAGTGTATGAATGTATGCAAGAGATAAAGGCCTGTGTGAGTTCTGGATTTTGCTGTAATGAATAGAGTCAGAAGAAGCTGTGTATACATGCACGACAAAGGAAAGATAAACAAAGATTTATGCTTGTAATTCTGAGGTAGCTATTTCATGTTATATTCTTCATTTTATTGATACGGTTTTACGGATTTCTGGTGGGTTTGAGAAAGGAAATATACTTCAAAATGTTGATTCAACAAGAAAAGTTACTGTTACATTGTTCAGAATTCATTTTCCATTCATTAAAAAACCCATAGCTAATTTATAGGTATCGGTTTGTTTTATGAGGCTGTTGACATTTCAGCCCAGTGGCATTTGTTAAGAGGAAAGTCAATTTTTTTCCTGTTAGACTTACAAGCAATAAATGGAAATCTCCTTTTATTTCATTAAAAAAAATCTATTTCAAGTATTAATATGATCATGGGTGAAGGAGATAGTTATGTGATTTGCTTAAGGAAAATCTTAGCTTTCCTTAATCTGGGAATAAAAATGTCTTTGTATGTCTTTCTTGTTGTACTTAAAAAACAACCAGCTATCTACCCAGCCAACCCTGTTCTCATAGTTTTTGCTGTAGTGCAAACCTCCATTAACTTGACTGGCGTTATTGTGTTTATATTACTAGAGGAAAAAAAAAGAGGTTTGTGGTGCATTGACTGGCCAAGCGCATCCAATCTTAGGCTGAAAATGAAAACTCTGACTCCAGTTAGCCTGCAGGCATGGCTGAACTGTTATGATGAACCTGAGCTATTTATCTGGAACAGAAAATTACATGTATGCAGAATAAAGTTGATAAAGCAGACCTGTAAGTGAAATTTAGGAAAGTACCAGAAGATTAATTTTTTTGGCAATTAGAGGCTTTCATGCTAATGTCAGAGGTACAGTTTGTGAGTGCACCAGCTTTTTGGTATTTAGAATTATCTACTATTAGGTTTTGTATTGTTCTCTGTATAATTACAATCTTAAAATTTACCATTAGTCCTGCAGGTGCTATATTGAAACACGTGATGGCCACCTTAGAATATACAACAGTTTGGATGTAAAAAATCTCAGCATGAGAATGAATATTCTATTTTGATAACAAAAACAAGGCTTTGCCTGAATGGTTCCTCCAGAGAAACTATTTGAAGCGTATTGCATTTCATACTACAGCTGTGGTTTGACAGTGCAGCTCGCTGGGACATCAGGGACCGTGATATTCAGTGGAATCATTGGGAACATTCAATTGAAGTTGGTTGAAGTATTATAATAAGAAGTTTTGCTTTTCTGGAAACCTTGGAGTGATATTTTGTCTATGTATTAAATATGAGTAGGGAAGCAGCTATCCATGGCAGGGAACCAAAATTCTATGGTTTTATTAATATAACTAAAGCCCAAACACCCCCTTGCCCCCACTTTTGGGCTGTTTAGTAGCCTGAGTGAAAAATGATGGGCTTAGACTTAATTGATTCTGTATGCTAAAGTGGAAGAGTGGTTTGCTCCATGTTAATGGATCAAACTTCTTTTCCCACTTCAATAACTTGAGATCAGTAGTGATACTGTTGCAAGCAGTACTTTCCTGGCAAGTATGTGTGGCAAGTATTGCTTTTTTCCTTTGCAATACTAAATTTCATTTGTTTGTCTTTAGATAATTTTACCTATGGACATGAAATAATAGTATCCAAGTCGTACTAAAAGGAGAGATAGGCAGAAAGGAGCATTTAAATTTCTCACTGCAGTGTGTAGATCCACAGGGATTAGTTTTCTTGCTTTTTATGTATGTATTTATAAAAAGAAAGTGAAGAGAATGTTAAAAAAGATGAAAAAAAACCCCACCCCAAACCAACCCTTGAATGTCTCCATGCAGGATGGAGAATAATCTGCCTTTAATTCTGTGTTTTCATTGAGAAGTGCAGGACACATTTTAACTTGCAGTTTTATGTGTTTTTACTTGCTGTTGTGTGTTCATATGTTGTTTTTATCAATATCGTTGCCTATACCAATAAATTTTAGGTGTGTGAGTATCTGTGCAAGAGCTGCAACAGGCAGTGATACCGGGTTTTACTTAACGCTTTGATACAACCCTTGATCAAGTTAACGAAAGTCTGTATCGCCAAGGGAGCAATCTCCTTAATCTGGGCTCTGCTCTAATCTTACAGATCAGCACAGACCGCAGAACTGCGGATGAGAAACCTGAGTTTGGATTTGCAGTTATTATACTGTGAGGTAGCTAGTTTTTCACTCACCCGTATAATAATAAAACACACTTTTATAGATTAAGAGATACTGATGCTGAGCTCCATATAGCCTGTCACAGGTAAATAAAGTGCTACAAAAATATTGATGCTTGAGGCACAAATCATGAAATACTGGTTTTTAGAATGCGCTTTTTCAGTTGTATTAAACTTGGTCTAGCAGAAATAAAACACACTGCTGGTGGGCAGTGTGAGCCCTTGGAGGCTGTATGTCCTGTGCTTATATTCAGGAGAAGATTCTGTCTAAATATCGCAAGCCAGGCCCAATCCTGTGCTTTATAGCAGCAGAAGAGAGCAGTGGAAGTAAGCTCATCTGCTGGTACATCCTCCCACACCCCATCTGTAGTCTCCTTTTGTATTGAAATAAATATGTTTAGTTTTTAGCTCCCAATTTACTTTCATTAGTGCCAGCATTCTTCCAGATCCTATTTTTATTGTTAGTTTGGCATAATGTTATGCTAAAGTGAAGGCGAACTATCTCTGACTATGAAAGACATGGACAAGTTACTAGTCACAGGAGAAAAGAGTTTAAAATGGAAATAGTTAAAACTTGACTTTCTCTAGTGTCATTGGTGTTACAGTCATGATAGAGGTTCATAGGTGGCAACCCAGGAATACTCAGCAGAAGCCAAATAATTGGCCACCTTCGCATGGCTTTTCCCTTATGCATCTTGAACTTGTCTTTATCATCCTTCATTTCTTAATATCACTATTGTTTAGCTTATGTATGCTCTAGCCCATCCAGTTTGTTTGTATCTTTGTGTTTCTTGATGGGTTTCCTTTTAATGTTCTTGATTTTGCTGGAGTTTTTTGTTATGGTTTCTTCCTCCCATTTTTTTTTTTTATTTAATAATTTCTGTTCTGCTGAGAGCACAAGAGTAAGTTTAATGCATTGGTATGCTCATGGAAGGAACAAAGATATGGATGTTTTTACTAAATGAAGATAGTTTTCAGTTTCTTTAAGCTAGTATAGCATTGGGATTTGGAAGTGCTGGTGATAAAAGTTGTGTCGAAAACTGTGCTTGTTTACTCAGTAGTTTTAGGGGAAGATACTTCAGTTTGTGGTGCTCCATGACCCCAATTCAGCACAGAACTTCGTGTCTGTAAGTCCAGAAGCTGCTGAACTGAAAACATTATTTTGGATATATCTTAGTCTTAATATCCATATCCTGATTTATAGAGTATACTGTAGAGTGGTACTTTAAGGTGATCTTGAAAGTTGCATGACTGTAATGTGCTGTTACTGGAAAACCTTTTGTATTTGAGAGAGATACTCCTACTTCTGGGATGCAGAAACATGAACTCAGTTTTTGACATAGGGTACTGTGTTCAGTTTAGGCACCCATATCAAACATTTGTGAAGCACAGGGGAAGGAGAGGCAATAACAATGATCAAAGAAAGCTCTGGGTAACATTTGAATGATTTGAGGTCAAATAGCCTAAGAAGAGAAATTTGAGGAGGAAGTGATAATTACTTTCAAATACATGAAAATCTGCTGGAAAGATGGAGGAAATAATCTATTTTCTGTATTCAAAATGGTTAGGACAAAAAGTATTTGTCTTAATTTACATTAAAGAGGTTCCAGGATGTGTATTAAAAAACACTTTCTGATGCTAAGGGTGGTAAAAAACAGGTAGTTTGGCTAGGGTATCGTGGGGTCTCCATCACTGGAAATCTCTTAAGAACAAATTGGATAAGCAGTGGATAGAAGTTATATACATCTATTTCCTACTGACTTGGGGTAGCAGACTTGACTCAGTAACTGGTTTTATCCTGCTTTAGTCTTTCCACAATTTTCTATGATTCTGAGTTATGTGCTGTGCACTCTGTGGGCAGTTGTGAAGCTTCAGCATGACTTGCCAGCAGGTAAGCTTGATGTATGCAAAAGATGCAAAGTCAAAACAGGCAGGATTTTCAACAGGCAATTCATTTTTTCTCTGCATGTGTCACAGGAGCGGAGGAGGAAAAAAACCATGTTATTAGAGGACTCAACACTAGAGAGTCAGCAAGAACCTGAAATATTCATTGAAAGCACTATTAGATCACCAGTAACAGAAAATATCTTTCCCATTTGGTAGTGGTCATTGCTATGAAGCTATTTGGCCTGTATCTTGTGTCTGAGAGAGATTCTGGGGTGCATATTTGTGTGTGAAGTTAAGAGTTTTATATTAGCTTGTGTGTGCATGTATGTATACTTAATGTTATGTATTTTTCAGGAGTTCAAATGTCCAGAAATAACAGCTGTCATAACACGTGTTTTTGAATCGCAGTCACTCAGGAAAACCACATTAGAAACATCTTAGAGATTTTTTTTAACTTTAGCAACCAGTGTATTTTTATAAATTTCCTACAGTGACATTTTACAAACTTCCTCCAGTTACACGTATCAAGGTATGATAGCACAGAAGCAACCTGGTGGAAAACTAAGTGCCAGTTTTATCCGCCGAACTGATGTAATCCCACTCTCTTTTTCCAGGAGCAAAATTTTCTTTTTTGAGGCTTCAAATGTTTCAGATGATACTGGCAGGATCAGTCATCTTAAATTCCATTAACTTCCTCTGCCATTAGTGCATCCTGTTGGCTCCTGCAGAGCCTTGAGCCAACTAGCAACAGCAAAAACTAGGTAGAGTGACTTTGATGGAATTGAAACAATCTGAAACTGAGTCTGAGTATGAAAAAATGCTTTCATAGTTTTCTTAGTGAGAGGAAAAGGTGATAACTGACCTTGTGTTGAGAAGTAGAATTTGCATTATTCCTCTTCCCAAAAAACATGGGCCAAATCTTTGAAGGAAAAAAGTAATATTTTAAACCTTCCTGCACCCCATACACAAAATATTGCTGTGTAAGGTTATTCTCTTTATTTTATAGAATTGTCTGAAAGTCCTGCAGCAATGAATTTATCAAGCAGCTTGCATTTTGGACAGTTGAAAGGATGTGTTGGTATTCCCTGAATGTAATATCATAGTTTATAAGAAAAATACCCAGTATTTTAAGATGGGAGATAGCTCTGCTAAGGTTGTCCAGTCGTCCGTCCCGCCGCGCCCCCCCCCCCCCATTTACCACTTCATTTTCTATTCTCTTATTCTGCCCTTGATTAAATACTGTACTGTACTGTGATGCTTATGAGAATAATTGGGATGAGCAGAAGCATTACGAACAGAAAAAAGATTGCAGCCTCCAGCAAATACTTTTTCTTATTAGTCAATGTGCGCCATCATAAAATGGTTTAGGTTGGAAGAGACCTTAAAGATCATCTAGTTCCAATCCCCCTGCCTTGGGCAGGGACACCTCCCACTAGACCAGGTTGCTCAAAGCCTCATCCAACCTGGCCTTGAACACTTCCAGGGATGGGGCATCCACAGCTTCCCTGGGCAACCTGTGCCAGTGTCTCACCACCCTCTCAGTAAAGAGCTCTTACCGAGATCTAATCTAAATGTCCCTTCTTCCAGTTTGAAGCCATCACCCCTCATCCTATCACTGCATGCCCTTGTAAAAAGTCCCTCTGCAGCTTTGTTGTGGGCCCCTTTCAGATATTGGAAGGTGCTATAAGGTCTCCCTGGAGCCTTATCTTCTCCAGGCTGAACAACCCCAATACTCTCAGCCTTATGTTAATGCAATTAATTTCAGATCAGAACTTCACTTTAATGATGTGCTGACGTAATACCATATATGGGTCATTTTTCCCACCAGCCATGTGGACATTGAGGTAGTCCTTGTCTTATTTTTATATCTATGATGACCACTGATGAAAGGTGTATCTTTTTTTATTAATGCTATATCTTCACTGGGGAATATATAGTCTGAAGCCTAATGTTACAGAACTAGTAGTAATACAATACTTGGAGGTTTTTCTTTACTCAAATCAAAACTCGGTGAGAGGCTTATTTTGATAGAACTGTATTCATGGCGAGAATTGGGTGTAGCACCAGCATGGAGACCTTGGATTTCTATTTTACTGTGCTATGTCCATTAAAAGCCCCTGGGAGTTTGAGACAAACAGTATTTCTGCCTCCTTGTTACTGTAATGCATGTCCTGAATTATCTGGATCCTGAGATGAAAAATGAAAGAAGCGCAAAACATTGATGCTTGCTGAGCTTTGCTTTGGTAGAGAATGTTGATATTGGTACTGGGATTTGATGGTAATCAAACTGTCTGAGTCAAAACTGGAACTTTTTCAGATGATTCCATATGGTCAAATTATGCTTGTTGTGGAAGTGGTAAGGCAGCTGTGTCTTCTTCTTTACATTTTTAAAAAAGGCATCTCATGTGGTTCCTAATGGAATTGCTTTGTGTTCATGTACAATTTGACTAATATGTCTGCATTTTCACTTGTGAAAAATCAGAAACTTGTGTTTGTGCTGTCTATAAAGAACATCTAAAATGAAGCCCCCAAAACCAAACGAAACTGAAAAACCTCTGCATGGAAAATGTCGGAGTGATATTAAGGAAAGAAAAGTATATGCTTATGGTTGTATAAGGCTGTCAGGAATTCGGGGAAACAAGGGCTGAAGATCCAGCTGAAGTGAAATGGGAAGAAGATGATTCTGGTATTTTTTTGGTTTTAAAAGAAAGTATATTTCACTGAGTTTACATGGTAGTTTTACCTCTGGGAGTTTAATGAAAGTGTTCATCAGTGTCTTTTTCACCAAAAAATCCTTTTTACTAGGCTTTCCTTTTAATCCTAAATAGTGAGAAGAGCCCTTTGACTTGCATGGGTACAGTTCTTAAACAGAGCACTGAACTGATGTGAGCCTGTCTGAAGCCAGGGAAGAGATTTTCCTAAAAGAGTCGGTAAAAGGCCCACCTAAAACATCTCAGAGGGGCAATGATGTTGATCTTAACAGACCTGCTTCAGAATAAGCGCTTCGCAATAATCACACTTGTGCTGTGCGGTTAGTCACACATTTCTGCTGCTCACTCCTTAACGGTAGAGGTATTTTTCATTGGAGACTGCACTGTTGGGGCAGTTATTTCATTAAAAAGTGAATACATTCAAAAGTGCTGTTTCTTGGTCTCGTTGCTGGCTTCTGCTAGTCATTGCATAGTTCTAGTCCAAAAACGCTTCCTGAAATTTGATTAGCCTTGCATTTTAAGCTGGTAGAGCATAACATCTATGTTCTGAAAGCCAACTGGTGTTTAAAGGAGTTGTATGACTCCTATCTGTGGATAAAGAATAGTTTCTTGGGATGCTGTTCAATTAATTTGCAAGTCTGTGGGATGGCAGGACATTCTGAGGGACACTGCATGTGAACTCATGACTGCTTTGTTGTCTTTGCCAAGCAGCGGATTCAATGAGCTGTTTTTTAAGAAATGAGCAAGTCACCAAGTGCCACTACATTGCCTTTCGATAAATTGGCAGAGCATCTACTGCACTGTGGACTTCTTGTAATATGACCTGAATATACCTGTGGGCAGACCACAAGTTACTTGGATTTCATGTACAGAGTTTTGCTGTTCTTTAGAATTTACTGCCCAGAGGCTTAAATCAAGCTTTAAAATGAATTACAAAAGCCTATCATCTTTATTTTTTTGCTAACTTTTATTCTTAGAATTTAGGAGTAATAATAACTCCTTTACCTCTCAGCATAAAACATAATCCTATGATATTGTATCAGCAAATGCAAATGGGTTGGAAATTTTTCTTCAGCAGTACTATACTAAGAAGCTGTAGTGTCATAAAGTAATATCGTAACTCATAAATTTGTAAGTCTGACTCTGGAAAGGAGACTGGTTTTTTTCCACAGTCATAGGAAAATATTCTGTACATGAAACCAACCACAGAACAGAGAAAATACTTTGGTCACTTCTTTGAATGTTGTGTGAACGGACCTTTCCTTCTGTTCCCTTTCCTCAGGGTAATAGTTACTTTTCGTTTGTATTTATAATTGCTGTGTGTTGACCTGCAGCCATGAGCTGGGAACCAAGAAGGTTCAACAGTCCCCTGACTAGAAGTCAAGCTTTTACAAGCTTTACACACAAGTAGATAAGGAAGGACTTATGTTAATTCTAATCACACAATGTAATTGATGATTAAACATAGTGAGTGTTGTGATAGTAAGTGAAAGAATAGGATGAATATTTTTTATCCAGAAGATTGCAAATTCTTGCTTGGAGATCATTGAGAGGACAACCTTTTTTGGTAAGAAATCCCATTTAACTTGCCCTAAAAGATTCCAAGAAAGTCTCTGGGCTTCTACGGATGGGAATGTCTGCTTGAACATGTATTTAATACAAGAGTGTCTGTGAAAAGAACTCTAATTTTATTGCCTTACCGTGCGGTAATCTTCCAGTACTGATAAATAACAACGATATACTTACTTTGCTGTTTTCAGTCAAGCTTATTTTCCTAATACGTCTCTTGGCAATGCCCTATTGTGTCTTGTTTGGGATGTTTCATGTTTCTGATGTTTTCCTGTCATTTTCTTTCTTACTAGCTTAATTTAAAGTACCAAATAGGAAGGTAGATCTCTTGTCTCTAAAAGCCTTATGCGTATAGCTTCTTGTAGAACCATAGATCATTCAGGTTGAAAGGGACCTTGGGAGGTTGCTAGTCCAGGTTCCTGCTCATAGCAGTGCCGGGGTGAGATAGACCAGGTTGCTGGGGAGCTTGAACCAGCTGGGTCTTGAAAACCTCTGAGGCTGGAGACTGTACAGCCTGAAGGTACTGTTTCAGTACCTGGCTGTCCTCATGGGGAATGAGTTTTTCCTTATAGCCAATCTCAACCTCTTGTTTCGATGCACGTCTCTTGTCCTTGTGCCATGCACTGCTGTGAAGAGCCTGGTTCTGCCTCCTCTCTAACCTTCTCAACGTGAATGGCAGGCTGCTGCTTTTACCTCCTCCCAGAGCCTTTTTCCTTTTACTTCCATACGTATCACATCATGTTAAAGGCTGTATTATCAGCTAAAAGCAGCAAAGGTTACGTAGTTAGACTGTAGAGATTAAATTAGGAGTTCTTTTCTGAGTACATAGACAATCTAGGAATAGAGTTATCTTGATAGGGAATTTAACTACCTCCCAGTATTCAAAAAAATAAATGCAATCTTTCACATCTTTTCTTTTTGCCCATTGCTGACTTAGAGTACAGGAAAATTGCTTATGTCAGAGGCTGTTATTTTCTCTGAGCTGAGTGGAAGGAATTTCAGGTGTGCAAAAATGGATCAGAAGACATAATTTTTCTTTGCTTTGTGCTTGAGTTGAAACTGTCAGCTATTATTAGAAACTATCGATGTTTCTAGTAGCTCCTATCACATGAAACAGAAGACAGTGTTTGCTATCCTGAACAATTATTTTTGTTGATAATGGAACAGAAAATTTTGTAGCGTCTATGTGGTATAATGCATAACCATGTGGTATAATGTGCACGGATACAGAAAGTTGTTATGATTGTTATAGTAATTTTCTATATTAGTAAGAGAAAATTACATGTCACACTTGAAGAACTTGCACAGCGTCTTCTTTCGTAGTACCTTCAGATGACTGGGAGTGGGCCATAGTCCCATAACAAGATTATGCCCAGTTTAAGAGCTCCCATGAAGAAATAAGAGGAGGCAAGTGATTGTCAATCACAAGTTAAGTGCTTTTTTCTTTTTAAGTGGCACTTTGTTCTGAGGATTTTTTAACTCACTTTTTAAAAATTGTTTTCAGATGAAAATTTGAAATATGAAGCGTATATATAAAGGGCAGAAGGCAGTACCCTATCATCCCATTGTTTTTAGTTTGAAAAGAAAGCACGTGTGTGTGTGGTCGAAACTCAAATGTAACAGAGAATGTGGCTGGAACTCCTGCAGAGAAAGTTAATTAAGAAGTGTGCCAGAGAGCTCTCAGGTCTGACAGTGATAACAGCAATAATGACGTACTTCTAAATTCTGGGTAGCATTAATATTTAAATTCGTATACCTTTCCATTATAGTTTAAATCTATGATACAGGACCCTGAGGCAAAAATTGAAGGCAATTACGCTGTGGTATCAGTACACCATTTGTCTCTTTCAGAGATCCAGGAAGGTGTCCGTTGATTGTTGTGTCTAGAAATTAATTTTTGATTACCTTATTTTCTTAACACAAACAGACCTCCAACTGCAATCCAAAGTCAGTCTTTTGGGAAATGCATCAAAATAAGGATCTACAGGCTTTTTACAGACTCAGTGCATTTAGCCGAGAAACTTGGTTTTCCTCTTAGCCACTCGGTGGCAGTAGGCTGCTTTGCAACGGTGAGTGCTCATGGAAAATGTGCCTGTGCTGCTCTGAGTAGAAGGCTGCTCGATTTCTTGTGCAGTATGATAGCTAAGGCTTTTGATTAAAACATAAATTATGTTTTCCTTATTTTATACAAATAACGGTGAGATAATATTTTGGAAGCATTTAGGAGAAGCATGCCACTCTACAGCATAGAAAAACGTGTTGAGCCACGGGGAGAAAAGCAAGCGGAGTGCTCTGGTTACTCAGCAGGTGAGGCCCGTGACAAGGAAGCCTCTTTGAGCTTTTATTTCTGATGACACCATTGTCATAGCCAGGGAGCAGTAACTCTGCGATCCTGTGAAATTGGCAGCGCGTCATCCTTGGGATTGGAAATATCTGAGATTGCTCAGCAGTAAAGAAGCCCGACAGCTTAATTACCATGGCAAGTCAAATCCTGACATTGAAGCTCTGCACGGTCAGGTGCCAAGCTTCAACTTTGGAGTTGTGTGTGGGGAAGAGATGTCTAAAGGCCCTGGGCAACGGGTACGCTGAGCAGTTCTCCTTGTGATGCAGAGAAATGCTTTGAGAGCTGCGACGGACAGCCCGGCTCAGCACACTTTTACTCTGCCTCTGTAAGCAGCAAGAGGCTGGAAAAGAAATCTGCAGCTTTTTGAGTAGCAGAGGAGTTAGAGTATCCAGTTGTTCAAAGTTGTTGCTTAGTGGCAATGCAAATGCTATGTGGAAGGGAAAATAAAATCCTGCTGTGTTGCTACATAACACAGGTTAGGCTTGGTTTCCTTTTCAATATAAATTGTCTCGAGATGTTTCAGAAAAGAATGCAGACATTGTACACAAATAAAAGAGATAAATTTCATGCAATATGGTGCCATGCAAAAAAAAAGAAAAAAGTAAAGCTATCTTGTCAATTTTCTTTGTTTAATATTGCACTAAATTGTGATTAATTCTGTTTTTTTAGTATATTAACACTGTCATAAAGACACTGATTGAAAGACCTGCTTGATATTCTGTATAGGCATAGGGTGCGGCAAGTGAAAGAAGCTATTATGGCCGAGGCAGTTACAGCTCTCCGTTTTTCACCTGGCTCCTTTTCTGGCTGGGAAAGCAGAATACGTTAAAGAAATTTATTTTAACACTTCTAGTGGTACCTTGTGGAAGTTCAGAACTGAATACTTGTTCCACATGTCCTCATAAGGTTGTAACAAAGTAGAGGAGGGATGGAGCAGAGAGGTGGGGTTGGTGATCTCCTCAGCTTTCCCTGCTGAATCCCCTGCTGAATGTCAGTGGAAAAAATCACTTGGAGTCGTTTGCTCTGAGACTTACTATTTGAATAAGCTAGACAGACATGGAGTGTAGGAGTGGAGACAGTACCTTCAGGTTGAAAAGAATACCTGATGTAATGAAGCAGAAGGTGCAGAAAGTGTATCAAAGCTCACAGTTTCTCAGTTAACTGATGTTCCTTTTGGTTATGCTGCCTTTCAGGTGTAATGTGTCAGTCCTTCTAGATTATAGCTTCGTCAAGCTCAAAAATTTAAACCAAAATACAATCAGGTGTCAAGTTTTTCCTCATTTCATATACTAACTAGATAATGATACAAGTTCAGTATTAGTTATAGTAAGTCAGAAGGCTTTTGCAAGCTATGTAATAAAGCAAATCATATACTGGCTTCGGTTCCCCTCCAAAAGCCTTTTTTAAAGCAGACTGTCACCTGCTTTTTTTCCAAAAGGCATGAAATTTACTTTTCCTTGGATACTTACCCCAACCCAAGCAGTAAGTAGAGCATAAGAAGGCTGCTGCTTTTATCAATGCAAGCTTATCTTCCACTGGGAAATATTCAAAGTTATAAGTCTGAATCCTGGATTTTTATGGCCCGGAAACCATGGATCTATTAATGTAACCTCATGAAATAGTAAGAATAGATAATTTCGGAGACCTATTTTATACATGGAAATATGTGTCTGTTGGAAGCTTTTCTCTGCTTTATGTTTGATAAATGACACAAGAATCTTTAGTGTCGTATTTTACCTTTTTAGATAGTGCATGGAAAATCCTACAGATGAACAGGTTTTGCTCTGTTCCTTGGTGGTACCCAAAGAACACCTGCGACATGCGTTTTTGCACACAGAGTGTTTCTAACAATTGATGTTTACATTCTCATAGATTAGACTGGACTTTTCCCCAGGGATCAGAATGCCAAACTTCCATTGATAGACTGTATTGTCAAATTTTGCAGTGCTAGCCTCCTGTGTATCCTGAGGGAGAGAAAACAGCAAACCCATTACACCTTTGCAGTTCACACTTCTGTGGATAGTCTGAATCTTCATCTTGAAGAAGGAAGTACACACTCTCAAATTATTTGGAGTGTAGAAGGGCACTTGCCTTGGGGCTGAAGTGGAGGACTGGAGCAGAGAGCAGTGCGAGCTCATCACACCCGTGATGAAGTGCTGCCCAGGTAGCTACTGGTAGAAGGAAAATTAAGAGTGTTAATTTTTGTTTCTTTTCTCATCCCCTAAAAGAATAGATGAAAACTGAAATCAGTTCATGGTGCTTACAGCTGTAAGCAGGTATGGCTTCGGTTTTTGGTGCTTTTTTTTCTTCTTTTTTTTCTAGTGTTCTGGCCCTATACTTTCAAATGTCTGCATCTTGCACTCCTAAATCTCTGCCAGTTGGGCAAGACAACTGTTCTATCTATGTAGCACGGCTATTTTAGGATGTTAAATTTATAACTAACTGGTCATCTCTCAGGTAGGATGGTTCCTTATACCCTTTATGAGGTAATACAATAGTCATTGGTCTTTCAATGGCCTCTGAATGAAACCATTCATTTGTGGTCACGGATGCTGCTGAAGCAGATAAGCTGGTGTGTGTATATGGATTTGTATGTGTTTGACTGGATTGAAGGAACATACCTGTTCCTCAGTCAGTTGCAATTATCTAACAATTATAAATAATACAACCACAGCATTTACACCTGTCCTGGTTTCAACCGGGCAAGAGTTAAGTTTCTTTCTAGTGACTGCTGTGAAAGGAAGGCCAAAAATACATATTGGTTTTGGTTGTTGCTAGGCAATGTGTATGCTTTTTAAGGACTCTCCTCAGCTTCTGGTGGAAGCTGAGAAGGAGCATAGACAGAACAACAGAATGGCCTAGGGAGTATTTTGTACCGTAGACGTTGTGCTCAGTATATAAATGGGGGTTGGCCACAGCGCGGAAACCCTGGCCGCTGCTCGGGATGGTGCCAGCTCACTGGGCGGTGAGAATGACTTGTGTCATTATTATTATTTTCCTTTTCTGTTATTGTTTCTATTAAACAGTCTTTATGTTAACCCCATAGGGTTTTTTTCCTTTCCCGTTCTCCTCTTTTTCTCCCTCTGCTTCCTGCCCTTTTTGGGGAAGGGGGAGAACGGTGCGAGCGGCTGTGTGGTCCTAGCTACCAGCTGGGGTTAAACCATGACGACACCTAACCTTTAACTCAGTAAATCTATGACTACGCTAATTTTAAATAGTTCTCTAACAAGTTAGGATGCTCACCTGTCTGAAGTGAATGCAGATTTAAAGCAGAAAACTCTCTCCCCTCTGCTGTTAGTAACAGCAGGCTACCTATGATTATGCTGGTACACGCTCATTGTTTCAGGAGCTATAAGGATGGACACAGGGGTTTTAGCGACTCGTATGGCAGCACAGACAAACCTATTTAAGAACCTCTGGCAAATTAAGAACTCCATCTCTCTTTTTTCAGTCAGTTCCACTGGGTGGATGTTTGCTTGGATTATGATACAATAAAATTAAGCGATTGCCTGGTGCAGTTGAATAAGAGAGGAGCAGAAAGAAAAGGCTCTGCCTTCTGGTCCCTGCAGTGCATCCATCTCATTCTGTGGAGTGATTTCACCTGTCTGATTTCTATCCTAAAAGCAACAGGATGTTGAGTTGGTCTGTATTAATTAGTGTATGGAAAGTAATCATAGAATATTCAGTGTCTGATTGTGTAGTAAGCAAATGAGTTTTATGAGCACTGAAACTAGGGAAACATGACTTGCAAGAGGATTTATGTTTTGGGGCAGGTGGGTCAATGTCAGTATCAAAGAAGGATGTAGGGTTCAGCTCAAACTTCCTGCAGTCAATGCAAAAAGGGTATTTCATACCTACCATTGCAAGGCGTGAGTTTGTACAGCACTTCTGCTCATAGCAGATGCACTGCTTGAATCTCAATCTTCCATCCAAATATCTGCTGTTGCTTAGCTTCTGTGTTTTGCCTTTAAGACTGTTGCTTTTCTGTTCAATTCAGTTCACGTTGGTAAAGTGGTTCAAAATTTCCTGGGAAAAGAACAAAAAAAGTTTGTACTTAGACAGTGGGATGACACCAACCTTATTCTTTAGGAAAGTAGGCTAATAAGTTATCATTTGTAAAAGTACTTGCACACTTCCACTGCAGAGCTGGGATGAATAGTACTGCGTAGTACTGAACACCAGAACAGCATTTACATATGCTGGTTTTATCATAATGACTACGTTTGCTTTATAATTCCAATAAATAGAAAGAAAACCAACACTAATGTTTGATTAATCCAGTCTATACATACAGAATTAAGGCCATAGAAGGCGTGGCCTTTCATATTTAATCAGATTTCTTTCACTCAGCACATCCAATAGTATCTAATCTTTAGGTAGATTTTACTGGATGTTTCTAAAACATCTTTACCTCTGTTCTTTCCTCATATTTTACCCTAAAAGCAGCAGCAGCTAGTGAAGGTGCTTGCATGCAGAAAAACATCTTGAAAATAGGGATATTGACCAAGGAAGAACATATCACTGTCTTTTGGAGGTGTGAAGATGTCTGCTAATCCTTGTAGAAAGCATTATTAGAACCTGTTGACTGAAGTGGGGTTTGAATCTGCGTGAAAATCAAAGCAACAAGAGAGAATCAAGTAGTTTTAATGTTGCTAATGTGGTATAGTACAAGTACTACGGAGGTACTATACTCAAAAGTATAGTAAAAGTGGTTCCTCATTCCAGTAAACATTTGAAAATAACAGCAATCTGCCATTGCTAAGGTGGTTAAACATTCACTGTGTAATACTTAACCTGACTACATAAACATTGAGGACTGGTCTCATTTAAGAGTCCAAGAAGTTCTTAGCCTAAATTTGAGCATTAAGTTTATGTGTTGTTTTATGCTGAATAAGTTTGTGGTAAGTATTTTCCAGATTACTTTACTGTGATGGCCCTGCTGAAGCTTAGCCCATGAGGATCTGGTTTATTCACATTATAGGTTAAAACCTTCTCGTTAGTGCTGATCAAGTCTGGATTTTTGTAGTGTTGCCTGTTTGTAGTGCAAAGGAAACAGCAACGTTTTGTTAATAGATGCTGCTATCTTATTTAAAACAGAAGACTGGGGTTTACCTCTTTCTGAAAGACAATCCTAGCTGTACAAAAGAAACGTACCCTATGATGTATGTGTTACTGGTTTGTTTTAAACCTAGACTTTTGACCCAGAGTCTATCTTATTTTAGGCCTCTGAACACTATGCCCTCAGCACCTAGCCGTTAACAAATAATGAGAGCATTGATTTGCTGAAAGGAAAAGAAATCCCCAAACTGGAGCGCATTAGACTATTAAATTAAAAATTTATTCCAATTAGTACTGAGGGGACTGCTTTCTACCCTACTAAATTAGGCAGCTGGGAATTAATGGCAAGTGAAAATCGTTATAATGACAGTCTTTTTTGGTACGGATTTGAGAAAGTTTCTGACAGTGTCACAATGACCTCAAAGAGTTCCAGTTGCTCTCTATACTGAAGATGCATAAATGCTGATTAGTGAGAAAGGTCTTTGGAGTACTTTCTAGCGGAGCTAAGTCTTTCCTGACTGTCTCAGGTCTAACTTGTCAGTTTAATAAGCTGCCCATCCCCACTTGTTCAAATAGCAGACCTGTCACGTACTTAGGATGAAGAATTCTGTGACTAGATATATGTTATTTAATGGCAAATGAGAGAGTCTTTAACAACTACTGATTAAGTAAGCGCATATTTTCATTCCTCTCTCTTTTAAACAATAAATATGCTATGTCTTTGCTATTCTTTATTATATGCACGTTATTTCTGTTAAATTTATAGGAAGAATGGGAACTGTCAAAGAAATATTGCAGATACCATTTAAACTGCAAAGCCACACAGTGAACAGAAATAAACGGAAACAGAATTGCAGGTAAAAGACCTGTAAGCAGAGTGAAGAACAGGTTTTGTGCTTCACTTCATGGAAAATCCAATACATGGTTTTTTAGAGTACTGTTTTCTTCTGAAGAGCCAGGCACTTATCCAATCTCTACAATATGTGTATAACTTTATTTGGGCTCCATATGTATGCATATATAATATATGCTGTATCTAACATTATTATTTGAGCTTTCACTGGTTAGAATGCATCAGCAATTACATTTTCCCGATCTGATAAACCTGACATCAGTCTGATTTGAAAACAGCTATATCGACTCAAATTACTGAAGGATTGGATGTCCTGCCAGCAAGTAACAGCTTGTGATGCAATTAACATTACTAAGGGCTATATTGTACTGAAAATGGACTGTGAGTTCATTGCCTGACAAAGGGAATCATATTTAGCTGCTTCTTTGGGCTTTGAAGCCGTAATAAAACTAGTGCTATTTTTGGGGAAGACTGAACAGACAGGGGTGCCCAAAAGCTTAAGGACTAGCCTAAATACCTGCCCCAGCCTTAGTTTGAGGAGTGTTATACCTCTCCAAGAGAGGCTTGTTGTCATCTATTTCCGCTTTGTTCCCACAAGGAGATTATCCTCTTAATAGCATACTGACTTCATTTGGCAGATTTATTTTAGTTTGAGAGGCAAATGCTGTGACACAACTAGATTCTGTTGGTTATCCCTGGTTGCGTTTGGCAAGGTGACTTGACAGCTGAATGTACAGGATTGGTTGTCGCTGAATTTGGACTTGAAAGCTGGGTGATCTCTGATACCAGTCTATAGTTCTCTTCTTGGCTGGGCACGCCTAAGAAAAAACCCGAATTTTTCTGTTCAGTTTAAGCTCCTGTGTAAGTCATGGGAAATAATTGGATAGCCACTGTTCCATAGGTACGCATGCTGTTCTTCCATTCTGATGTCTGGGGGGTGAGATATTTGTTAGAAGACAATGCACACGTGGATACTGAAAAACATAGTTGTTTTAAGCAACAAAGAGTTTTGAAAGTACAGAGGAGAAGTAACAAAGCCTGTGAAGTGTATGCATTGTATGCATTGCAGAATTTCCAGCAAGGGGTTCTTGTTTCTCAGTCTCTGTGAGATTTAGATACCTCTCTAGGATGGAATACTGTATTTTGTACTACTGATGTTAGTCAAAGTTTGTTACAGGTTGCCGTGCTTTTTCAGGTTCCCAGTTCACTGCCCATTTGACTGCAAAATAACCAAAAAAATCTGTCTTCTGGACCAGTAATTGCCATTACAGGTTTTCTTTAAAAAAAACAAAACGAAAAAACAACCAACGATCCAAAACAAACCACAAACAAAATAAGTGAGGAAAAGTATGCACTAGTGGAAAAACGACGTTTGAGCAGAAGCCTTTCACAAAGAATGATTTAAAACCCTGTTTACCAGAGCAGCCGTAGGCCAAAGTTACCATGGAAACAGAAAGAATTCAAATAATATTAGCAATAGCATATCTATTATGATATTGCATTAATGGTGCTATAGTAAAGGGTCACTTGTGGTTCCATTTACAGGGCTCACTTTTTAGTGATTTATCGCCAATATTGCAGGCTACAAATTAGAATTAGAAGCAGAAGGGTCAGCCTTGAATTGGCTTATAGTAATACTGGGAGGGAAAAAGTATTAAATTTTCCTGTTACTAGACAAATTTTTTTTTTAATGTAATCATATGTCTAGGAGAGTTTTGTTTTTCATATGTAGCAAATTCTTAGTCTTTTCCTAGAAATAAAACAATGCACAAGGCATAAAATAGATTATCTTCATTTGGCATCCAAAAGCGCTGACTCCAACAGTATAGATGATACAGCTAGAACTGTGACACTTTAGGGAGAGATTATTTGCGAGAATAATCGATCTGTTCTTGAGCTTGGTACCATACGCATACCTCTTCCTGCATTGCTTTTCAGAAATACTGATAACATGTGCTAAAAAAGGTTATTCCCGTTTGGGGAAATGGGGCTTGAATTCCACTGTCTCTGCCAGATGAATGTGGCTGGTGCTGGATGGTGACAGAAAGGGAATTGTTCTGATGTGGTTTGTCAGAATAATAATATTTTTTAAAGAGATTGTCATGGTTTGCACCTTAGGAGCGGTGGTTGTTTATCAAGATCATAAATGCTAAGGTTCTCCCTCTTGTATCTCCTGAATTTAAATGTTTCTCTTTTTGTCAGCCAGGTCCTCACTAGTTGTATGGTTATAGCCCTTTTTTTTCCCCTCTCTGTGTACTACCGGCCAAGAAAAGGCATAAATGAAAGCGAAGATTGATTAGGTGTCATAATGCAATTTTTGACCCTTTAAATGTTGACTGAAGAATTGACTTAGGTGCTGTCAGGACACAGCCAGAAGTTTCTAGTTGCCCAAGTTTCAAATTGCCAAAAGGTTTAGCCATAAGTTATGTGATTAATTTGAGTGGTTTTGCAAAAATCTGCCTGACCAATCCATGTGTTGAATAACCTGTTGTACTCACATCTCTAAGGTATATGCAAATAAGCTTCACAGAATGGTCTGAATCACATCTTATATAAATACGGGATAGATATACTGTAGGAGCTTTTTCTGTGTTTGGCAGAAGAATCTGGCACACGAGATGTAGAAAACTTTCCCAAAGCTATATGGTGCTAATGACTGTACTAGAATGCTTGCGTAGCGCTTTGCCTATTACAAAAGCTGTAAAAAACATTAACTAATCCACAAAGCAAATTATGTGTTGCAGATGTATCCCTCTGCTGGGAGGAAAGCATATGTGTGTATGAGTGAGGGGGAAAACAAAAATCTATTAAAGGAGGCTTTATTTGGTCATTTTAAGCTTTACTGCCTTTCTTTGACTGTATTTTCGTACTTTCTAGGATTCTGTTAATGAAATTATAGATTGATGCATGAAAAATGTATACACTTTTTTTTGAACAAAGGAAATCCAATTGTGATTCTGTTTACAGCTAAAGTGAATCTGAGCATTCTAGAATTATTTGAAAGGATGGCAAACAGTCATCAAGTGCTTCTCTGTCTGAAATTACACTGTTTTTTTATTTTGTTCACAGCCTCAAATCTTAAGCTTTCTGGTGCACAGAAGCTTGTCCACGTTTTAAATGTGGCTTTTACTTGGATATTCTGTAGCTAGGTAGTAAATTCAAGGTTATATGATTACTGTCTTTATCAGCTTTGTCAGGAGCTGATCTTTATCGGGGGTTGACTTGAACGTGGATTAATTTGAATACTTTAATAGAAGAATAAAGTATGCTAAAATTGAAACTCTAAGGGCACCTATTGTTTGCCAGTTCTCTAAGAGCTGTTCACCCGTGCGGCTGGCCCACGTGTTGCAAGTGGTTGCATGCACATACGTATGTGTGCACATAAGCGAGTGTGGGAATTAGATTGCTGTGATGGGGCTGCTTAGGAGGCTGACAGATGAGGCCAGTTTTCCCAGGGTGTGGGCACCAGTGATGCTAATGGTCCTTGCTGTTGCCCTCGCTGTGGGGCCGAAGCTCCTGCCCTCTCAGG
This sequence comes from Chionis minor, assembly GCA_013398295.1. Lineage (NCBI taxonomy): Eukaryota > Metazoa > Chordata > Aves > Charadriiformes > Chionidae > Chionis > Chionis minor. Next base: position 1,410,721 of record VZSF01006303.1, read on the forward strand.
TGTTGGAGAGTGTAGCCAAAGCGGGCTGCTTCTTCCTTGCCCATCTTTGCTTACTCATCCTTGGTGGTTTTGTGCTTCTCAGCCTCTTCCCCAAAAGGAAAGGGAGGAGACCTTGTCTGCCACTCCTATAGATAGTCTTAATTTTGGGACCAGGACTAGTTCTGATGCCGTCACACACCTTTCCTGCCTGTTATATCTCCTTTGTCATCATGTTGACATAGTTTTTTTGCTTTCATGCTTTCCTGTACATCATTTGTGCAACTGTGCAACCATTATCTATTTCTGTCTTTGGAGCTGTGTGTTACTTATATGCCTGTGCCTAGCAGCTCTATAAAATCCTTGTATGTTGTTACCACTTATGCTACTAGTGGCACTGCCGTGTTACAAAAAATATGTACGCTGGCTATTGCCCCTCCATTTTAGTGTGTATATGTCTGAGTTCAAGGCAAGCAAATAGTAAGTGTGTCTTTGGTTACACCTGCAAAGGTGAATCCATTGGCATTCATGGATGCACTCTTAGAGGCAGGTTACACTATTGAACTATGACCAATGCTGCAGCAGGGTCACCAACCCGTGGCTTTCAGCTGCACGTTATCCTTACCAGTCCTGTAGCTTTCGGATGGTCCAACAACAGCAAAGGTATCCGAGACCAGCCAGCAGCATCTACAGCTGCTATGTAGGAAGAGAAGCCCTTGTAGGTTTGCAGTGGGAGGTGGAGCTAGCAACCACTGGGTGGCTAGTACCCTACCATATGACACCTATGCGTGCTGTCCTAATGAAAGGGAACCCGATTAACAAGGGGGGAGTGAAAGTTGGTGCTTTAAATCAACATATTATTTGCTCGAATGCTTTTGCCCATGGACTTCTGAAAGTAGGTGCCACTTCCCCCTGTCGTCTGATCCTGACTAACACCATGGCTGGGCAGGAGCACGGTCAGCTCCTGCTGCTGCCGCTGGAGGTGCTTGGGCTTTGTGTTGTATTACATTTCTGTGGCTTCAGCGAGCTGACCATATTGTGGCAGAATGAACCCCGTGGGGGTGAGTGCAAACTGAGACGTGTTAGGAGAGTCCATTAGTTATAATCACTCAGGCAAAAGGAGCATCGTTGCAGACATTGATTTAATACACAGAGAGAATTGAAAGGGCAGAAACAAGAACAGGATGGAAAATACTGCACTTCCCTTACACGGCTGAAGGCATACGTGCAAAAAATACTTTTGAGAGTAGTGTGATGGATCTGAGCTCCAGAGTTAGACAGTTCCCTCCACTGATAATTTTCTGTCTCTGGGTCTTAAGGGCACATTAATTTATAATATAAACGGATTTCCACATGTTAGCTACAGAAAATGTTCTTACCAAATGTTACAAGATTTATTTTTTCCTTTCTGAAGTCTCAGGTTTATTCAAGTAGGGAATAATATGCTTTTTGGGTGGTGCTATTCAGGAAAAAAGAACACTTTTAAGCTGCTCATGGTATATGAAAGGCATCCATAAGCTTTACATTTGATACAGACAATTTTAGACTGTTGGCAGGGATTCTGTGTTTTTAAAGGTTTTTTGGTTTTCTGGTTTTCTTGTACTTTCATTTTCCCTTTGAAGTGTGTGGGAGAGTGCAGAAGGGGAAATACTTCATTATGTCCATGAATTATTCAGGTACGGTTCTAGGAGTTAACATTACTTTAAATAGCTCAAGGTCTTTCTTTTTCCTTAAGTATATCTCAGTTTTCATTCTTATGCTGATTGTATGTCATGTTTCTTTGCTGAATACAATTTTGATGAAGTACTATCTTTTGGCGATCTCCGGAAATCATTTCCAACTTGAAATAAGTATTTAATTCTGATCTTCTCCAGCATCAGATATGCAGTTACCCTGAGTAGATACAGGTGAATTGTCATACATATGTCTTTACAGAAGAATCGAATTATTCTTCCTAGAGTGTTTTTTCTAGGTGCTCTTGCAAAAGCATTGATCTCAAATAGCCACCCACATATATTTCTCCAGTGAAGAAAAAAAGGAATTACTAATATTAAATCCTAACATACCATTATGCAGGCAATACTGTGCTGGTTTTCTCTGAGAGGAATTTTATAAACCACATTTAGTGCAATCATTTCAATGGGGAGGAATGAACACTAAATCCTTATATTTTGAAAAGACCCAATGCAATAAGATACAAAAATCTGTATTCAGAAAATAATTAAGAACACTAAGAGAGAGGAAGATGATCAGAAAGATGTCTAGAAGACAACATGGGGAGAAAGGAAACAAAACAGAACTCAAAGCAGTTTTTTGAACAATGAGTTTTTAAGATTGTGTTATTGTAGTTCTAAAAATATCTTTGAAAATCCAGTGATCCCTGCATAATCATGTATGCAAATGAGTTCTGGGCTATTCTGTCACGGGAAAAAAGCTTTAAAAAATTATTCCCCTGGATTTTAGGGCTTTCCTCATATAGTCTAAAGTGGCAGTCAAGTGGAATTACAGACTCTTGAGGAGAAATGCGTCTGTGTACAACATAAGTGATGATGAAGAGCGGTGTTTCAAAGGGGGATGTCTGTGGTCAAAGCTCACCTGCTCCATTTGAACTCTGGCAGCAGCAGGTATTTTGCATAGGCACACACCAGGGGAAATGCCATGACCAAATGCTTTCTGGGAAAACCAGTTTTTTTGCTAAGCACAGGTGTGCAAAGATTGATCACAAGGTGCATTAAAGATTAAAATGTAGTCAGTATGTTCAAGTTCATGATTGTACAGTTATATCAGTGTCTGTCTAACCTGAGTTAACTTCCAGTGACTTCTGTGAATACTATCTTCAGCCATATATGTGTCTGACAGAAATGTTTATGCACTGAGTAATTGCAAACACCTCAGTGCTTCAGTCTTGTAGCTTCATCAAGTTGCTTACTGGACCTGAAGTTCTCAAAGGTCTTTAGCAATCTCCAAGCAATAGTCAGGTTTTTTTGTGGCAGTATCACTACACTGTAATGAAACGGCAATCTCTGTCACCTGTGTAGAAGAACCCTGAAAAATGCTGGAAAATGCCAGATCCCACTGGCAGCCTCTGTGTGGATACGCAAAAGCACTGGTCAGAAAAAAATCTGCATCCCCTTGCTGGGAAAAACAAAATTTGTTGGGGCGAATCTCTCTCAAGATACCAGCATAGAAAATGAAACACAAGCCATTGAACGTTGTATTGACCAGGGACGGCATGTTAATTAGAATAAAATTACAAAATAATGTATACAACTCTCCAAAGATGCTGGTAATGACAGAGAACCTGTGTCTGCTGCCTTTAGGACCTTGCTGTTACTTTATTACATCATGGCACTGGGAGAAGTTGTCTAGAATAAAAATGTGTGAAAACACCAAGAAATGAACCTTTTGATTAGTGCCATTGATTTCTGGCTGTTTCAAATGGGCAGATTTGTCACCAAAACCCGATTATTCTTCTTGGTTTGCATATTAGGTGTAAATATTCAGTCCTACATGGATTTGCTATGCTTCATTTTATATATATTGTGCAAGTGATATGATTTTGGTAGGTCCATTTTGGAAATTAATTGCATTGCTTAACAAAATTATATGCTTTAGTGTATTTGTATATTCATATGTATATTATATTGTCATTTTTGAATACCAAAGTAGTGAGTTTTTAGATGAGTATACTATAATTCCACAAGCAGTAATTTCACTAGGTGTTTATATGTGTAAATTCGTCATTTGGAATAATAATTAAAAAAACCTTCATAAAGAAACGTTATTTGCTTTTTGTTGTTTGATTAAGCCTAATAGTAGATTTGAGACCTGTTATGTTGGTTACTTTATATGTACTTGCTACGAAAGCTGTTCTTATTTATTCTAGCTTTCAAACTCTTTTTAATGTTGTAGGCTCTGAGCTGGAACAGGGCTAAAAATAATGAAGTACTGGCCTATTCTGGAAAAGGACTGAAAATTCATGTATTATGCATTAGATTTCCTTTGAGTGATTATAGGAAGGAAAGCTGGGCAGAGAGACAGAGATAGGGAGGGAACTAAGGTAGGAAGGAAGTCGCCTTTGGCAACCCTGAGTAAACTTACTATGCAGATACACACAGTCTGGCTGGGAGGAGTTGTAGGTCTAATACGTCTCTATCCCTGTAACGTTTCACTGTTTCTGAAGTATATCCATGCAAATCACTGTGTATCTTTCAATAACAAAATGATTCTTAGGTCATATTTCTTAAGAATGTCTAGGGCCAGTCACAACTAAATTGAGTGCCATTGAGTTCAGCGAGCTTTGGGTAAGATATGTAGCTGTTGGTTGAAAAACAGCAATTTATACCTCTTGTTGGTGAAAGAATTTTAAATATGAAAGATGTTACTGGAAAGTTACCGATGCCTTGAAATATTCTTGAATTAACATCTTGTTCTGCTACAGCCATTATCAGTTACCAAAAGCAGCCTGAATCAACGTACAAATTACTGCTTTTTATTCTGAATGACTAACATTTAAGTAAAATATCACTGTTAAACTCCTGTTTAAACAGAAACTTGTTTAAATAGTGGTGGTGGTTCACCAAGTCAAAGGGGAAAGAGCGGTAGGTAAACTAGAGCTGTAGCCTGTCTTGACCAGGAAAAACTGAGAGACATGGGCAAGTGATGCACTAAGTAAGTCTGTTCAGATGTTCTTCTCACAGTTTATGATCAACTTCCGATCAACTGGAAGAAAAAGAGCACCATCATGTTAATTTCATGTTAATCCATTATAAAGGCAAAATGGTGGTAGGAAGCAGACACAAGAAGTAGGAATTATGTCGTAAGGCTTCTAAGGGGCTAATACAGAGTCAATAAAGAGGTTTTTGCTGCAGAACTTGTACCTTAACTAAATGGCTTGTCTCCTGGAATAAATAAAAGGTATGCCACCATAAATAAATAACAAATGTTTCCTTGGGACTTTGGAAGCATTAATTTCTTTTTCTTTATGTAGCAAAGTCTTGAAATTATTCACGTTGAATGCTCTTTAGGGCTTGATCTCTCTCTCTGTTTTCTTTTTTAAAAATTTAATTGCGTTATTCTTCAAAGAATGTAGCAGTAGTGGTGAGGGAGAGAACGTGGAAAGGGTCAAGAGATATTAAACTTAAAAAGAAATTACAATTATTACTGATTGTCATAGCAACAAGGGAGTCATGGATCCCTGCGAGGAGGCAGAGGGGCGGATGACATCGGTGTGCCTTCGCAGTGGTACCGCTGAGCCCTTCTGTGGCATACGGCAGGTCATTCTAGGAGCCCTTTTCTCTTATCATATTTTTCTAATTATACGTTTTCAGAAAATATTACTCAGGACAGCTTTGGGAACCTTACACTCTCTGCTTGGGTGTGCTTTTATGCATTCATGAGTTCATTTCTGTTTTGTGTCTGTGGAAGAACTGCACGTGCAGAGGTGGGTGACGAGAGCAAACAAGCAGCTGGACTGACATCATTGACACCCCTGGCAGGTAGAGCAAGTCTCTCTGCCAAGCCCTTGCTCTCACCACAATAGACAGCTACTGCTTTAATTTTCTGTTCCCAGTTCTGTGATTTGTCTCTTTATGAAGAGCAAGTGAACTCCTGGGGAAAGAGGGAGCCTGTTTCCCTGGTGGAGGTACTTCTGAGAAGAATAAACCTGGGGCAGCTTTTCTTTGTCACTTTAGCTTGCCTGCTGTTGTCGGTGCAGTTGAAGAGGCTGTAGGAAAGAAGGCATGAGGGTTGCAGCTGTGTTGGGAAGGCAACTGGGAGCCCTCAGCTCAGGTGGACACACAGAGGTGTTGCTCTAAGGAGCAGGGTGCACATCCTGTCACAGGACAGAGGATAGAGGGAGCATGGTTTGCTTCCTCTCTGAAGCTTACTGGAAGTGAACACCTCCCTTGAAGGCAATAGTATGCAGGGGGAGAGTTGTATACAGGCTTGTTCCTTTTGGTCTGTCTTACCCGGTGGAACTTCTTCAATTTAGTAAACGGTGTGTACTTCAACCAACCCGAGTACTTCAACCTTTTTATGTTTTGCCTGCTCTGGCATGAAAACCTTTTAGCTGTTGCTTTAAAAATTGCAGGGATTGTTCTTCTGGACTTTGTCACTAAAATGCTTTTCTTATGTTAATAAACACTATATAAAAACAGGGTATGTCGTATGTTCTCTCAGTAGTTTAATATACCGTTTGATCAAGCTCTCGTGCATAATTGTGTCTAAATTTTAAAACAGAGCAAAAAATCCCAAACTCTTCCTTTGTTTAGACATCATTTCCTTATATTCATCTGCTCATAAGTTGCCATAGTCATTGATTTACCTTCTGAAATACAGCTGGCAATAACAGTTGGACTGAAGATACTTCAGTCATGCCAGGCAATCCTCTTGGAATTTGTGAAAAGAACAGAGAACAAATTTTAGAAGTGTCTTGCTGCTACCATTTTGAAGGATATCTAGGTACTAAAGGATATACATAAACCCTAAATGAGATTTTCGCTCTTCAGTGTTTCGCTAGATCCAATAATGATTCAAAAGTTTTTTTGAATCATTAAAGTTTGAGCAACGTGTGTTCTTCCACTTCAATACAGATACCTTTTTCTTTAATTTTTTTTTTTTTTTTGGTAAATAGTTTTAGTTTGGGTTTGTTACATGTTAACGTAAATCCTCACTAGGAAAGTTTGTGCCTAAAAAGTGTCAGGTACAGTAACCTGATCTAACGCATCTATGTATTGCATTTTCATGTTTTATCTTTATGCTTTTATACTGTACAGTAATAAATAATTTGATTATTGAATGTCTATGTTTTGTCAGTATGACGAAGGCTTGTCAGGAGCTCTTCGAGTTGAAATAGTGGCAATAACCATGTTGTCTGTTTGATGTCGCTCTAATGTTTGTGTGATGTATATTTTCCTTCTGTACAATGCTGCTTGTGCCAAGGTCTCTGCTCTTGACAATTGTCACTTTCTGTGCTTGGCATCTGTAACTATAGTAACAGCATTAGCAGTGGGTTCTGTATCTCAGAAGAGGTTTTCTTGTGCTGATGGCAAGTCAGGGAAAGAATGCAAGAAAAAGTCATTGTGTTGCTTGCGTGTTGTTTGTGAAAGAGTAGGAAAAAGAATTTGAAAAAAATAATTACTCAAAATGTTGCATAAGTGTAAGTTGTGAGTGTGAATAAGAATTGGCATCTATGGTGGGGGGAAATACTTCAAAGAATTAGAAGGAATATAAAAAAAATTACGGTTGGAACTTAAGTCAGGGAGGGCTTTTGCTAGTTTAATGTATTACTGCTGTTACATTTCCCTGCTTTCTGTAGAGAAAATTTCTATACAGAGATTTCACAGACAGCTGAATAACTTTGAGATGCTCACCTGGCCTCTTTTGCACTCAATTCCTGTGTTCTCTGGGCCACATTTCTGTTGGGAGCATGTGAGATATATGGGGTGCCAGCATCTCACGTGGGATCTGCTGACTTCCTTTGCCTGTGAATGGATTGAAGAGTTAAGTCTGTTGCAATATCACTTGTAGATTTTTCAAACAAAATGCCAGCTGGAGAATGCATGAGTTTTCTTTGATTAGCTGTTGGTGACTGTGGAGAAAATCGTGATATTATCAGGTCAAAAGAAACACAGTAGAACCAGTACTTGACAGTATGTGATACTGTGATACTAGTTATTCCCCTTAGTTTAAATCACTATCCTTTTCTCATATCTTACTAATAATAAATGCTTGACAGTAGAATAAAACATACATGAGAAGAAAATGCAGAATGATTATTTAATATATTGAGTATAGCAACTCTAGGTTGGCTAGAGAAAACAGTTGCCTCATCACTTTCCAGAGTTGCCTGCGGGGAGCGGAGGAATGGGCAACGAGAAAGTAGTGACCTGTCCTGGTGTGGGCTGCCTGGTGTCTCTCTGGATGCCAGAGAGGAGAGGCTTCCTACAGCCATGGCTCCCTGCGCGCAGCTCTGTCGCCCGTCAACGGTGCATCTCTTCCCAGGCTGACTGTCATTCCGGTGCCTGGCTGCAGGCACTGGTTGTCCAGGCAGAGCGTCACAGAGGCTGAGCCGTTTCATGACCCCAAATGAAGCCTAAATAATGACACTGCTTTACTCGGCGTTTACAGAGAAAGGATGTCTACCTGAGACCTAACTAGTCATTTTATCTTCCGAGACTCTAATCCAGTAGCCAAAAGCGTAGTGCAAAAAGATACTACTTTGCTCTGATTGTGGCCCCCCCCGCCTCTTTTTGACTTTCCAGAGGACGTATTGTGTAAACCTTCCTTATCTCTCTGTGGTTAAAGCTTGGCAAACAAAATGAATCACGAAAAGGGAATGGGGACCTACGCAGCTACACTTCACAGTCAGGCTTTCTTCGCTGTCCGTGTAAGCCTTTACCACCCACCTTAATACTTTTAAAAATTCATGACTTGATCATTCGTGCCTGAATTTCCTGTTTATCCTAAATTTGTGTCTCTTTATATCTTGGATAAATAGAACAGTAAATCTCTCTTCAGAGGATATTGGTAAGGACAAGCAGTGTTTAGAATTCCAAAATTTAATGAAAAACAAGTACTGATACTTTTATGTTGTGCTAAAAATAATGTTTTTATGCCTCATAAAAAGTTATGATTAAACTTGGAAAGGCAAAAAACCACCATTGAACAGTACAAAAAAAATACAGTTATATAGATGGTATTACTTATACTTAAGGGTGGGGTTTTTTTGTTAAATATTTGAGATCCTGTGAAAACTGGGAATGGTGACAAGTATTTTTCTACTTGGACAGTTATTTCATACAGTTTCTCACTGGTCAAATGTTAGTAGAAAATTTTTCTGTAGTTCCTACTTAAATGTAGTTCCCAGATCTAATCGCTCATTGTTTTGTGCAGAACAGTTTGGCTGACACGTCTGTCTAAATGCTACTTCTCTTTTTTCCTTTTTNAGGATGTTTTGAATAACTTGGGTTCCTGTGAGTTGGATGAAGATGACCTAATGCTTGACTTGGAGTTCTTAGAAGAACAACATCACCATCGTTCTGGTAAGTCAGATAAATACTGACTATCTTCAGTGAGATACTACCCTAGAAATAGAAATTAAGCGTATTCAGTACCATTGCTTGGAAATAAAAAAGTCATTTTCTTGAAAGAAGAGCAGTATGTGTTTTGTAGCATTGTTTCTAAATGTCTTTGCCATTTAACAGAAAGATACTTTTTACACTGCGTTTGAACTTCGTATGGCCGGTTATGAAATGGAAGTGAATTTTACAGCTCGAGGCAAATTCCAGCACCAAGGGCAGACCCATTTGGTTTTATATTTACTTCAAAATGCCTACTGTCGACCAGGTAGTTAATAAAAAGGCCTTTGCTGATAGAACTGCGATACCATTTTGTGTGTGCCAGAAGAATATGTTTCAAGTAAAGAAGGTTTGACTTGAGACCTGAGTCTTAACTTGATCCTTTCTCTCATAATTGATTAAAGCACTGTATTGCACTGCCTTGATTAATAGCAATAACCAAGGTCAACTCATGGTTGATTAAGAACGATTTTATAATAGGATTAGACAAGTTCTTCGTAAGCTGTGGCACCTGCAGTGGGGAATCCTTCATTTCCTTTGGCTGTGATGTGGGACAGTGTAGGGCCTAGTTGGTGAAGAGGAAAAGTTCTGCTGACTCCACAGGGTTCAGAGAGACTTAAAATGTACGTGAGGTTATTGCTTGATCACAGGTAGCGCTTGTACATTGTTGTGATACTCTGTTATGGCAGTGACATGCTGTTGCAGAGGAGTAATTCTCACCCTCTCTTTTACCTGGCTGTTTTCTGACCCCTCTTTCTCCATCCACCCGCGTACGTACCTATAGTGCGTTTTCATGCAGACTTGTGTGCACCATCTTCTGTTCTGGTCCTTCCTTTGCTGTACATTTAGCAATGTTTACAGATAAACTGCTTGAATTATGCTTCTGTTTCAAACGTTGTGTGTTTGATAATTGTGTGAATACATCTGAATTATTTCTATGATAATTCTATTTATCTATTTTATTGTGCTTTTTAAACCTGTTTGCATAGCTACTTATAGGACAAAACACCTGTTCTGTTTTATTTTGTAGAAAGCAAAGTAGCCAGAGAGCATGGAGGGTTGTAGCAGCAGTATGTACATGATCCTAGTTTTCTAAATTACTGGGAGCTAGGATGCAACAAATTCACTGCACAGAAAAGGCCCTTTCTAACCACTACTGAATAATGCTATTAACTGGTTACAGAAGTCAACTCATGGGTGAAGAAACATGGGTCAAAAAGCTTCAAAAACAAATGTTACATTTTATAAGAAATAGTGGTTAGACTTGTTCATTCATTGGACCTCTTGGAAACAAATTAACTGGCAGAACCCTTTTCCGTAAATAAATTTCCCTAACATGTTGCACTTTGCCTCACCTGTGTTTTCCTCCTGTTTTATATTTATAAAGCACTGAATTAACAGTGACAGAAAATTTATGTCCAGTAGATTATTATACATACTTGTAGCACCTTCTGGAACAGCTAAGATCATAATGCCCAAATGACATTATACCTGATGGAAAAATAATTAAGATGGACAAGTGATATGGCACATAATCTTTCTACTTTTGACTCATTATCTAGAGCAAATGAGATGCTTCTGAAAAAGAAAGATCTACATTGCCCTTTGAAGAGTGACCATTTCTATTCTGAGCAGTAGAGACAGATGTTACACTCTACACATCGTCTTTAAACACAAAGGTGTTTATCTGATTAATAGTTGCTCTTTGATTTTAGCTGCAAAAAAATTAGGATTTACCTAGTTGGTTCTGAGTCATTCAGTTGGAAGAAAGAGTTGGAAGGATAGAGCCACAGCATAAATTGACACAATTTCACCAAATAAAGCTGATATTATTATACTAGGTTAGGATCTGGGACAAAATAGTTAATGTGGTTGTTTGTAAGTCATTATCTTAATTCATGTTAAGATATTGAGATATGAGGCTTGATTTTCAGAGTCTTTCGGCATTTACATACCACTGAGGTACCTAAATCCCTGGAATTAGATACTAATATGTAAAAATTTTTGGCAAGTTGCTTTTCTGATTGCTATATGAAACTGTTTCTTACTTCCAGGATTTAAGACTTTTCAACCAAAATTCTTTCTATTTATTCCAAATCAATCTGTTTCACTCCGTTTTCACTTTTGGGCTTGTTTGTTTTCTCCAGTAGGCCTCTCCATTCATACTCAAATAGAATGCATCTAAACTTCTTCAATTAAAATAAATTATGAAATATTATTGATGCAATATTTTTTATAAGCACTGGAATATTAAGTGATCAAGTTTAAGATATACAATTAATTTAATGCAGAGCCTTAAACTTTTGTAAGCTCATCAGATTGTAAATGATCATATTTCTGGGCATGCATGTATCAGCTGTTGCAGATAATTGTGATGCAATATATGTTTTTTAAAAGATCTTTAATCTTGCCCCCTTCATAAACAAGAAGACAACGGATTACACACTGAGGATGAGTCAGTATTGTTAGGGTGGAATTTTTTGTTGTAATTTAATTTGTACATAACCACGAGTCTATTTAATCCTTTCAGTATGTGACCAGCCTGAAAACCAGAGTATATAATTTTCTATAGTATTTGCTAGTAGCCAGTTTGTTGGACTCTTTGTAAAGGCTTCTTTAAGATGATGGGCTTGATAGTTTGCCTACACCAAAAATCATTCAAGACAATCCCAGGTGTAGGGATTTGTGAGCCTCCTCTTCCCTTTTGGTACATGCTGTCCATTGTATATAGGATCCAGCCCTGCATTATGTCAGCTTTACATATTTAAGCAGTTTTGTAGCAATATTTTGTTATGTTCCTAAGAAGTTCCTTGTGTTTCTCTAATACTTGAAAGGGATCTGTATATCTGACATTCACATGTGTATTGTACTGAAGTCAAACGGGAGTGCTTCTAGATCTGTTATCAAAATGAAGGTATTTATGAGTATAAAAATATGACATAAAATGCTCCCTTTTGCGTGGAAACTTGAAAATTATTCACTTCTGGAAGTCAGAGTTATTAACACTACTGTGAGTATTTGTATTGCAATAAAAATCCTGTTGATGTTCTACATAGTGATGCTAATAAGAGCATTTATTTGGTTAAGGCCATCAGTCCTAGAGCCATATTACAATTCACTTGTGTCCCACTTTAGCTTTTTATAAGGGGATTCTGTGGGGAATTACTATCAGGGGAAATGTTCCAAGAAAATCTCTGTTCAGTATTTTAGGAAATATGTTGACATATGAAGAGGTGTAGTTGGAAAAGAGTTCAGTTCTTTCTTCAGTTGTTATAGAGGGGTAGCTAATGAATCGGGCAAGTTTCTGTTCTTCAAGAGCCTGCAAAAATGTCTAAAATAACAAATTACGTGAATACAAAGGCTAACATCACATCTTTGACTTGAATATTGCAAACTGTTCCTTGGTCAGGAGACTGTACATAGTAGTAAGCTGTAACACTGAAACATAGAAATTCTGAAGTGTAGTGCCACAGTTAATAAATACACTTGATGGTCTGCTTAATGGCGAATTGAGAAAGTCTCTTAACTGCCATTAGGAGCTCCAGATATTTAGAGGCTCTTGTTAGTTAACGCCAGATTTACAATAGCTTCTGCTTTTATCTGCTGGGGTTGAAAAGAATAGTATTTGTTACGGTGAGGACTGGTCTTCCAGACTTCTCTACTGAAGTTGACAATGTAATAATAATTTAACAAAATTATTGTATTGATCTACCATAATTTTAATGGCCATTTTTGAATAGAAAATAAGACACTATTGGAAAGATTTATGGGAGAAATGGGTACTAAGGACTGAGTTTTAAAAGCGGAGCTAGGAGCCAATTGGCAGGCAAGGAGACATTGTTCCAGAAAGTGGAACTCTGTATTAATCAAAATACAGAGCTAGAAACGAGAGAGACAAAGATCTGTTACCTTTTTTCATTGTTTGCATTTTTTTTAATCTATTCATTACTCCAACTCATTTTTCACTTGTGTTCTTGTTCTGTCCTCTCAGCTCTTCCCTAATGGTGCTGGTTGCCCTCCAGCAGCACCCTCATGAAATGGGGTTCCTGCAAAAAGGAACTGTGAACCCTGATGGATACTAGAAATTTAAAAAATATCCCTAACTTTTTCTCTAACCATATAATTGAAGATAAGGAGACACCTGCAAACCTCACAGAGGTGCTCCTTCTTTGAACGTAGATTTCTGTGCCCTGGTAGTCTTATTATGGCTTTGGAAGTCTGCAGTTCCCTCATTTCTGACATTCTCTCCGTGAGTGAGTTTACTGTGTTTAATTTACTACTTTTGCTTCTGTTTTAAAGGCTGTATTACTGAGATAAAGAATGTAAGACAGAGACATTTTATTATCCTACCTAACACAATTGCTTTGAAATTTAATAAAATAATATTTATATAGTACTTGGTGAGTGGAAGGCACTACTGCATACAAATGCAAAATATTAATCAACTTGATTCGCTGAGATTTTTGCATACTCTTCTTAAGCTGAAATATTTAAAACTAAGCATAATATGACATACATGATGAGCCTTGAGGGTGCCTTTTTATTACTCTAAGTAAATTAGACTTTTAAAATATGCTACAGCGTTGATTTCCTGTTGTAAAATAATGAAGTTAGTGGTTTCTGTAGCGGGAAACCATTGCCGGTTTATAGAAAGTGGCAGCATTAATTTAACCTCATTCATTTTCCTCTTCCCTGGTGAAACATGACTTATTTGATTCCAAGTATTGATTACTGAGATATATAAGGAAGACCTTTACATTCAGTGGTTTAAGCAGCGGGGAGTTTATTCAAGCAATGCACATTAATGAGGGTGAGTGGTGTGCTTGTGTTGTGCCATAGCCTATTGAAAACCCAAATATTTGGATTTGTGTGGTTAGTGTTGTCATTAAATCATGACTGGAGTAAATAGTAGCCTTTTCTAAAAGTTCATGAAGGTATAGCTATCCAAGGTCTTTTGTAATTTCTTAACTATTTGCCATAGGTGTCATAAAACCGGGGTCCCTTTCCACAGAGATGTGCGTGTGTAGCTGGGATTTGTAGCTGGTGCTCTGGCTGAAGTTGGTGGGACTGCTCACGGTACCGAGTATTAAGCACATGAGTGCGTCATCTCCACATCAGGCTCTACACTATGCTGTGACTATTCACGAGTGCGATATTGATTAGCTGTGTACCCAGACTGGCCTGCCGCATCCATCATGTTGTTGCTTGAATGCTTGCTGAATAGTTTTGAATAATGTAGCTCGCTATAATTTTTAGAAGAGATTTGTCTTCGGCCGGAGCTTTAGCCATTTTGGATTTAATGCCTCAGCCTCATCTGTAAAGCAGTGATCCAGCATACACATAAAGCATAGTTATTTCACCTAGCATATTTCAGAAATGAAATCATTTGTCTTATTAGCTGGAAAAAAATGAATTAAAAGTGGAGATCTGAAAGTGCATCCATCTAAATATTGTTCAACTCTTAAAAAAATGAACCCTTTCAGAGGTAGAGCACATTTTGTTCAAACCTAACTTAAGACCATCTCTGTTAGAAGCTTTGTAAGTGTGTGTTTAGTTCTATGTATGTGATAACACAGGCTTTGGTACTTGCTCAAGGGTTACAAATGAAAAAGAGTGTATGTGACTTGACAAAATGGCATTTGACATGGTGGCAATGGCTCTTATATGACCTGTATATATTTTTCTTCTGTTGGTGGATGTTGAGAAAGAAGGTCCTGTTCTTGGTGTAGCTTTTTGTTAATATAATTAAAAGGAACAAGCACGTGAAGTTCTGATATAGTAGTATAACTCTTATGATCTAACACTTTCTTGTGTGTACCTAGTAAAATAGAATTACTAAATAGATACTCTTTATGTTTAAAAAGGAATGCTGTGGTAAGGTTTCTGCTTAGTACCATCAGTAATGAGCAGAGAGGCACGTCTTCGTGAAGTGGTTGGAAACTATGGGCTCTAACCTTTGTCATGTGTTTGTATTAGGTAGTTTTTATTTAGTCCATGTTAATGAGAACCATAATGCAGTGTGTTGGGCTAGAGTACTCTATCACAACACGAATATTTGGTTTTTCAGTAAAAAAAAAAAAATTGAAATACTACTATACAGTAGTTTTGCAGACTTCTGAGGGCAAGGTAGAAATAACGTTTTGACTTTTGCGATGGATGCACAACTTAAACATGCTTATTTAAATGTCAAATTACAGTCATCGTATCCGATTATGATCTTTTAGTAACATAATTACATTAGGTATTAGCATCCTCACCAACAAAAAAGCAGTATGCTTGTTTTTTAGAAAGTAAAAGTCAAGAATTTTTATTGCATTTCTTTGAAATTCAGATAGCCTGCAGATCAATTGCCATCAGTATCCAGCCAAACTAAAGTGTTGGTGTAATGACCCGGTGATATTAATTAGGTAGTTGCTGAGTTATTTTGAATGTGATGAACAAGCTGTGTGAAAATTGTGTGGTGGGTTTGGAGCTCCTCCTGTGTCTATTAGTTAAATGTACTAATTATTTTTATTAATTTTGTAATGGAGGGGTAGGAGTGCTGAGCTGACCTGAAACCCCTTTGGTGGATTTTTGTTTTGTTTTGGGTTTTTTTTTTTGACCAAGTGTGGTACAAATACAGATGCCATTAAAGAAAAAGTACAGAAAAATTCAGTGCTGGTGCACCACACCGTTAACACAGGTGGTTACAAACTGTAAAACGGAAATAAATTTGCTTGGTTTTGAAATGTGAAATGTATTCTAAATGTAATAAGGAAACAGAAAAATATGCTCTATTTATAAATTATGCTACTTGTTTTGGCAGCAAAGCACTGAATGCCAGCTCCTCAGCTACAGGGGATGAGCTGGGGTTGAGGGAAACCAAAAGCGTTCGCTGCTGGCCTGCCCCAGGCACGGGGGCTGCCAGGTGCCTTTGGCTCCAGGGCTCGTCCTCAGCGAGCTGAAGGGCGGCTCTTGGCAGAAGCCTGGAGTCGGCATCAGTTTCTGTGGCGGAGAGAGCGGGCAGCGAGCGCGGGCAGCGAGCGTGGGCAGTGAGCTCGGCACTAGCGCTGCCATTGTCTGGGTAGATGGGATCTCCTTTTGTGATACAGTGGCACCAGCACAGAAACTCAAAAGCAGCAAATATCACTTGCTGGGTGTTTTTCCTGAGATTTTTAACACAGCAGATCTCCTGCTCCTGAGCAGAAGTTGTCTACAAGAGCCTGACAAAGTACCTGTGTAATCCATCCGTGATTGTCAGTGCAAGGAAAGCAGAGTTTTCAGTGGTTTAAATTTGCCTTTAAATAGAGAATAGGAAAAAAAGATCCCGACTATGTGTTTTTGTCAGACAACTGCTTAGAAGGAGAGAAGAGCTACTTCGGTGATTTGAATGTGTTGCTTTACTCGTGAATGTATTGTTGGCAGCAAATTATGTTTCTGTGTTGAAAAACCAATGATGTTATTTTGATTTTTTAATTGGAACTGGGCACCCAACTCCTTCAGCTCTTTTGAAAGCTTCACCATTCCCAAACGCCACCTTCAGAGATCTATACGTTACAGATCAGGTTAAACTTAAGGCAGCATCCCTTCAGTTTTCTGCTTGAAATGGGTAGTAACATTTCAGTTAGAGGTTTTGAGCAAAATAAAGACTGTGAACGTAAAGTAACACAGACCTCTGTGTCTCTGCCAAAAAGGAGGTTCATACATTATTTACCTCAGTTGTAGGTATCTGACCTCAGTCAGATTTTGGACAATAAATAATATAGTAAAGAAGCAAGCAGTACTAATAATGAATATGACAAAAACTGATGTGTGAATTCACTACATTAATGGCATCACTATATAGATATCCTAAGAACAATTAAAAGGGGGACTGCATGTTAGTTAAGTTTGCGAGGGAAAAAGCCTCACTGAATAAATGCCTGCTAGTCCTTTGTGAAACGCCTTGTTGTGAAGGGAGAGCAGCACCAGTCAGAACTGTGCCCTGCCTGAGTTCAAGTATACACCCGACTTCCAGCAGGCCTTCAAAGTACGGAGTAGAGTCACGTGGAACTAGTTTCTCCTTACCTAGAAAAGTTAGAAACCGAGGGATTTTTATATTTTCAGAATGACCTACTGTACTAAACTACACGTTTTCCCCTGAAGCATTGTTTAATAAATCTGACACGGTAATGGAGTAACTTAAGGTGTCTAGGGAAATGGAATAAAACTTGTCATCTTCTAAACACTTCTGTGATCTACAGCATCTGAAAGAACACTGGGCATGGAGGAAAGGGATTTTACGGGCTTTGCAGTGAAAGAAAAGGTAGCGTTATCACATGAAAAGAGCGTATGTGTGTTAGTCAAAAGTAACCATTGCACACTTGTGGCTAGGCATGTTATTAGGAGTCTTGAAGCTTAAGTTACTGAAGGTAAGGAGAAGAAATAATGACTAGAGAAGAAGTTAATATTAAATTGGAATGAAACTAAATAGAAATCACAGGCTAATAAAAGGTTAGTCCTCCAGCATCCTGAAGCACCCTGGGCCATATTCTGGAAAAGAAGTACTGAATTGAGAGCCCTGTTTCTGTTCTGTTATTTATGTAAGTGAATGATGTAATCTTATTCCAACTTTGAGGAATCCTAAAACTCTTTTAGTGTATTTTACCTGAAGAGTTGAGTTGTGAATGAGCCTAGTTGATGAGCCACAGGAGGCATGTAACACTAGCTTCTAGCTGTGCTTCCCTCAGAATATGTTTAAAACGTGTCTGAGATATTATAGATAATTGGCCTGTGCTGTGTGTTCACAGTGGATCAAGGAAAATACTCAGTTTCCTGAGCAAATTAGTGTTTTTAGCTCTTTTTTTGATGTGAGGAGGGGTGAAGGACTGGTGTGTTCAAACGGTGGGTATAAGTTAGGTTTCTTTCTGGCTGATGCAAATTTTATTAATGATAGGTACTTGTAAATGCTGTTCAGTTAAATGGAGCAGTTAGAAAATCAACATCACAGAACATCACAGCCGTAACTTAGATGACAAGAGGTTTTTCCTTCATAAATAGACAAGAAGGGCAAAAGAGCAAAGTCCTGTGTTTTTATGGTTATCATGGAGCAATTAGAATCAGAGTCTGTATCTCAATTCCCTGCTCTTTCATAATTATAGTGTGACATTCAGTACAAATCCTTATTCATATTGGTATGCTCAGCCATCATTTACTGAAAGAACCAGGACAGTAATTAAATTAGGCATACTGCCTTTCTTCATTCCTTTGATTTTATACATACGTTGAGATGAAACATCTTCTTTAATAATATCTTCAGGCAGAAAATAAATGCAATAATAAACATTATGACAAATCAAAGCATACTGTCCTATTTAAAGCAATTTGGCATTTTTAGATGGCAAAGTTTGAGTAGGGTGCCAAGTGCTGCTTTTCTGTCCTGCTTTGTGAGTTTACAAAGATCTGGACTGGCTGTCTTGCCAAAATGGAAATGTGTTGAGAACTTGAGAGGAGCATACTGTTTCTTCTCAGTTTTCCATGGGTACAACCAAGAGATTTGGGGACTAAGAGGAACAATTATGAGCTCACAGTTGTTCTGCAGAACGGCCATAACTCAGTTTATATAAAAACAACTGCACCTGCCGTACAACTTTTCCCATACTAGTTCAAGGTCAGACTGAAACTGTGTCCAGAAAATGAGAATTAGTGATGGCTTTTGACATTTTGAAGTATTTATCTCTGAGGTCCTCGTAGCTCCACTCTTAGGTAAAGAAAGGAAGGGTAGTCTGATAGTTAAAACTTGAGTCTAGGTCTCCTGGGTTGAGCTGGGTTCTTTGATGCAGATTTCAAGAGTTACCGTGGGCTAGTCACTTAATTTACTTACAGAAAGTGGTACTCCTGGAGTCACAGGGATTTGGCATTAAAGTTTGAGTGGTAATCAAGATACCATTGGGATGGAGCTACATTAATAACGGGAGTCATTACAGTCTTTAGAGGCCGATTATGTTATATTTTGTGCCTTTTCATATGTCATTCCAGGAAGTGGAGCAGACAATACCGTTGCTGTTGCTGGTGTGTCTACTGCTGTTACCGCTCTGTTAATTGTGTCTTTCCTTCTGCTGAAAAAATGTCAAAGCAAAACACAAGTTTATTTATAACAGGAGGAAAATAATACTGCAAAGGCCTATCATACTCATCAACTAAAGGCTGAGCTCAAAAATAAAATACTTATTGCATGTTTCAAAAACTGTACCTACCAACCATCATTACTCAAAGATGGGGTCACATCTGCTCTAGTGTTTGAAAAAAATTACGTGACGGTATCACTGTATGTCTTGTTCCTGAGTCTCTTGTGATGAGACACCCTGTTGTCCCCTCTTTTTCCCTGTGAGGATTCTGTCAAATACTTAATATTGTTTGGATTTTGTCCATTTTTATTTTTGTTTTTACCTTCAACTTCCCTTGAGGGGGAAGGAATTCACAAATAAATGCCATGCAGGTAAATATACCATGAGATTTCCTAAAGCCTACTTTCAGCTTTAGGAGGGGAATCAACAGGTAGCAAAGGCTTCAGAGGTATCTCAGGGGTGCACGGGCTTCCTGAGAATGTTTTGGCCTCTTGGAGACCCCCAGAAGTTGTCTGTACTTTTGGACTGTATGGCTTAGCTAGTTTTCTGCAGAAAGAAAGAGAAGAAAATGTTCTTGTAAGAAGAAAATCAGAGACCTCAGTTTGCCAAAGGAACAATTTGAGAAAAAATCTGAAAGGTGACCTTGAAGACATTTTCTGGTTTTATCTTCTGTTAATTTAGACTTATTTTAGGATTGTTCCGTCTGACCCAAAGTGAATAATGCCCAGCCATTCCCTTCTTACACACCTGATTTCAAAATTAATTCCATGGGATTCTTACTGTAGGGAACAGCTTTAGAATGAAAGTTCTAAAGCACCTGCTTGCCACCACTCCTGTAGCTTCTGCAAAAGACAATGCATTCACTACGCCTACTAAGGATAATATTAGTATTATTGGGTTTTGAGGGTTTTTTCCCTGTTTCCATAATGTTGTAACATCTTTAGGAGAGAGAGTCTATTTCCAGCTAAGATTTAAAGGAAAATGTGGTTGCACTTGAAAATATTCAGAATGCACTTTTGAGAACAAGCAACAAGTGGTCTATTGCAGGATGGGTAACATATACACTGATGGATCTGCAAGTGGAAAATTATGCACAAATTGATATTACGCTGAATCTATGGGTGTCTGTATCATTTTTCCTGTTTTAATGGAACTAAGTGTTTATCAGTTTGATACTTCAGGAGCCATGCATTAGTCTGTTAAAAGTTGATTGCCAATGAAGCTTCCTCAACTGTCCGATGAATGGATAATTTGAGAGTTCCTTGATTCTTGCTCTTTCTCTTTCACCGCAAACAGTGGTGAAGCTGAAATTCTTTCGGGTCTGCAGAAAAATGAAAAATCAGCAGATTCCTCCTGCAGGCAATCCACTGCGTACTGAGGAAGAGCTTGCAGTTAGTCGTGATGAGTAGCGTGGTGTTCAGACCACTCCAGCTGCCAATAAAATAGGCGGTTGCTAAAGCAGAGGATTATCAGAAGAGGTAAGAGGGGCTGGGATGCAGGCAGGGGTGCTGGGCAGACAGAGGGGAGGATCCTAGGGGATCCAGGAATGTGCATGTGAATCCAGAGAGTGGGGAGGCGTGTGCTTTCACTAGTGACTTTCAATCTTCACCAGCCCAAGAGGAGGAGGGAACCTGGCTGGCTGTGCTGGCATTTGACGCAAGTCCTGTAGGTAGGTGCTGTTGCAGCCAGCTCTGTGTCTGCGGCCGTCTGTGTGTCCAGCCATGCCAGTGTCCTGTGCCAGTCTCTGTGTCTCTGGGATATGAGCTGCTGGTTGAAGCTGCAAATGGACATGTGGCAGCCATGCCCCTCAGTCGCAGGATGGATAACGTGCTCATTTTCTCTTCCCTCTCTCAATGTTTCCAGCCCTGCAAACACAGTTCGTGTATTTATTTATTTTGTTTTTAGGAAAAAAAGGATTAAAGTGGTGTCTTTGCAAGGGTTAAGAAAACCAGAAAGGCCCTGGAGCCTGGGAAACTTGTGAAAAAAGAAAAATGAAGTGTGGGTAGTAAACTTCTCTTTACTATAACGATTATGATTTTGCTGACTGTCAAAAGCTCGGGCAACATGATTAACCTGTTGAATGTCTTCCTGACTTGGCCAATTTTTCTCTCACAGAAGTTTTTCTTTATAAAAAAGCAATTTACTGTAAAAATACATTTATTTAGAGGTTGAAAAGCAGGTAGGCACTAGATAAAATGGAAGTACAGCTGTGTTGTAATATTATGTTTGTGCTTTTTCCCAAAACTGTTAATTTCACAGAAAATAGTTTTGACAAGCCTCTGTATTTCTAATACATTTTCTCCATGAATAAAACATGGAATAACTCTATTTCTAAGGTTCCATTTCATTGTTTTATTCCCTACTCAATCTTTAATTTGTTTGTTTGACTACTGTCGTGGTTTGGAGATTTTTGCAGAATTGGGTGTTCAGGAAAAGATATTCTTTATGCTTCTTAATGTAACATTACTGACATGACGTACTTGTAAATTATGGGTTTGGGGCTAGAAAAAACAGATATTTTTCTTAACCGTCTTTTTGTCAGCGTGTATTAGATTAAATGCAAATAGCTCCTGGTTCTGAGAATTTTCAGTCAAAGCCCCTCAGTCCCAAAATACAGCACGTGTTTATTCACAGACGGGCTGTGCAGAGCTGTGTACGTTTACTTATGTGAAGAAACTGGTGACTGTATCACTGTGCATCTGAAAGAGGTGGTTTTGGCTGTGGAAGGAGCTCCAGCAGGCAAAAGGCATTGCTTTGTACTGAGTTTTTCTGGAGTCTTGTACTGTGATCCTTTGACCCTGAGATATCCCAGGAGTTAATCAGTAGGGGTAAATAGAAAAGGGGAAAAGAAATTAATAAAGGTAAGAAGGAAAAATGGAGTGGGAAAATCTCACCTTTAGCTTCTGGGAAAAATAACATAGTTTGGAACGAAGTTGCTTTAAATTTGGTAAAGAATGATGTACAGCAAGCAGCTTAAGAGACTTTTCCAAAGTCTCCCAGCTTGCAGATACCAGCGGAAGTATTTTGCTGTGCCTTCATTCTGAAAAGCAATCAGCAGGTTGAATGAAATCCAGGAGCTTGTTCTTAAGGCTGCAGGGGTCATAAGCAGTCTCTCCTCTTCAGTCTCCGTCCTTTCAGTTGCGTAACTTTCTTCTTAAATACAAGTGAGGTTGTTTTGTCCCTGCCCGCTGCCCCCCAGTCACATCTAGCAGGTCTTTTGTCTCTTCTTTTCTGACAAGCTTCCTGTGCTTTCCTGTAATAGCAGAAGCCTATGCTATCTTAGATGACATTTGGATTTGTTGTGATTGCAACTCTAGCCTATAAAATCAGTCACTTCTTTTGCAGATTCATCTCATTGTAGAGGTGTTGTGAAAAAAAAAAAAGTTACTTGTTCATCTTTAGTCCTTCTCTTAATCTAGTTCTGTTTGCTTTCTATTAAAGAAATGTATTTTGATGGGCTTCTTTCTGCTTTACGTTCTTGTTCAAATTCCATATTGAGCTATGATGTAGACAACCTGTATCTTTTCAGCCTTCAGTTAGTTCTTGATTTCAGGTAACGCTACATTTTGAAGCTGTAGGTCAAAAATGGTAAGTCTTCCTTGGCTCCAAGATTGAAAGTCCATACAACCGAGACATTAGTTAAGTCTGCCAGATTTTTACTGCTGTGATAACGGACAATGCTGTCTCCTGGTAGACTGTTTTGTTTCCTGTGTTGTCGAATAGAATCACCATGATTATTTAATAACACTGGTTGTATTTACAAATTATAGGTTGGGCATCCTGGAGTCGGTAGAACTTCTTGGAGATCAGCCTTCTTTCTAATTATGTGTGAGGATGAA
This sequence comes from Chionis minor, assembly GCA_013398295.1. NCBI lineage: Eukaryota > Metazoa > Chordata > Aves > Charadriiformes > Chionidae > Chionis > Chionis minor. The sequence continues at coordinate 1,433,701 of VZSF01006303.1, forward strand.
TTGTCCCTGTATTTACTGCTGCAGAAATACATTTGAAATTTTGATATCTCATCAGGATTTAGGTCACTGCGTTTACTGTTCTATTCAAATTCCTAACTGTAACAAGGATGATTCAGCATGTTTTACATTTACCACTTATCCCTTTGATTTCTTTTTAAGTTCGTTAGAGATTCAGATCTCTTCTGTGTCCTTACTTATTTAGTATATATGCATGTTTGCTAGTTTGTGGGAAATACATTGCTAGTGTATCAAAGAGGACTTAGAAAAAAGACGTCTTTCCTTTGGGAAACAGGAATTGTTCAGTGCTTTAAGAATTTGCTGTGAAAGTGTCTCAGTGGGACATTAAGCACGTATTTAGCCTAAGGCACATGACTATCTCCGCTGAAGTCCGTGGGATCATAGACTTCAGATTTAAGCTCATTCATAAGTGACCTTGGTCCTAGGAGCTTGGATTTGATTCATGTAGTGTCCTCTGTGAGATTGACTTTTTATAGTTATTCAGTTGCTGTCATTTGCCTTAAATATAATTATGTTGTGGCTAAAACTGTGCGTGAGTACAGTATTGCTAACACGTGTAGTAGGAGACTAAACTGCATAGTCCAGCTGAGGGAATGTATAGTTACAGATAGCTAACGTATTGACTAATTTCTTCTCAATTTGGGGTACTAATCACAGCATAGTTTAGAGGAACAAAAAGGTCATATTATGAAATGAGTAATGATGATTTTTCCTAAAATAAATTTGGGGATGCCATGTAGCTTTTTTATTTCATGTGTTTTCTAGGCATGGATCTGAAAGGAAAAGATTTGAAGACACCACAAAATTTTTGCTTATATTACAAGGAAAATCAGAGTTGCTATCAGAGAACAATATGCTTATTTAAATAATGTTAATATCTTTCCATGGAAAAAAATCCTTCAGAAGGTACTCTGCTCTAGTGAGGCTTAGCCCATACAAACTTTGCTATTTTCCCAAAACAATGAGAGCATCATTCCTGACTCGAACATCCAAGCAGTGTAGAAATAGGTAATATGAAGAATTTACTTCTAATAAATATTTTCTTTAAACAGATTTTTTTTTTATAACTGCTAATTTTCAGTAGTCAGTAGTCTGAGGAGACCTTGTAAACAATTATGTAGAGGCGGAAAGAAAACCCACAGCAAAAATAACTTATTCAAGGTTCATTTAGATGAGGTTCATTTAAAATCTCAGCATGCCTTTTAACCCACTAGTCTCCTGTTTAAGAATTGAGGCGAGATTGGTTCTTTAATCAAATAGAAAGAGATTGGAAGCAGAGTAGGTCCCTCGCTATCTCTCTTCTTAAATAAATTCATTTTCTTGCATAAGTATAGTGCCTGAATATTCTGCATCTAACAGAAGATATTGTTAGGCCCTACGTCAATTATTTTTGTAGTGATTTCCACTGAAATTGCTTCAAGTAAGCCTACAAAGTGCTACGGTCTGGGTTTCTGCTGAATCGAAGCTTTGTCCTGCTTGGCCTTCTTGATCACATATGTAGCCTCCTACATAACTAAATTAATCTGAGGAGGGGATTCTTAATGAGGATATTTGATTTTTTCTTATCTAAACCAAAGACCATGATCTCACAGGTTTTTTCTGAATTTTGTATCTTAAGCATGTATTTTCCAATAAATTTTCACAGTAGATGACTAAACCTATTCTCCTGCTTTCTTCTTTTCCACACATATTTTCAAAAGATTTTTAAGCACAGGATTTTCCATCTCTGACATGACATATATGAACATCTAGAATACCTCCACTGGGAAAAATGAGCCAAAACCCAGTGAAAGACTTCAATGAGTTTATTTTGAAAGAGCTCGTGTGTTGTACAATCAAATGACAATTTCTGGAAAAGCGTTTTGTCTCAACAAGCAGAGGCTGGATATACTGCGTCTTAATGGCATCTTAGCTCCTACCTGAGTATGTGGTCTGTGCCATTAAGAGCTTTAACCTCTACTCCTTACCCTTCTGGTTTAGGTACCAAGTAATCAAATAACTTACGGAGGTATCACGCAGTGATAAAAGTGGTTTTATGGAATTATGGAGCACTCACTGTTCAAGTGTCAGATGTTATGATTTGATGAAAATCGAAATACTTTCTGTGTTTTCTTCGTCTGATGCAGTGCATACCTACAGTAAATAAGATACGTATGAATGCAAAAATGAAGTTGGTTAGGTGTAGACTACTTACAGGAGGAAAAGATCTATGAAGCCATTGTACTTCAGGTTGTTAGCAATGTGGTGAGCTGTAATTTCTCATGTGCTGATGCGGCTTTCCATACTTAACTGGACTTGGCCTTCTGTTCTTTAATGACCTCAGTAGTTTTCGGGGTGTGTTTTTGGTGGTTTTTTTGTTTGTTTGGTTTTGTTTGTTCGTTTGTTTTTTCCTCTTGCTATTCATATGCATCATACTGTGTACTACAGCTGTCCAGGTTGCAAGAATAAGCTAAAAACTTTTCAAGCCTTTTAGTGTACCTAAGTATTTTAAAAGTAATAGCCAGTGTGCTGTCTGAGCAGGGGATAGGATTTGGAATATTTATCCAGGCTTTTCTTTTCTGCAGTCTTCCACCTTAGAATTTAACATCGTAGCTTAAAAGGTCTAATTTTTATTTTCCATAGCACATACCATGGAGAGTATTACATCGCATTTATTGTACAGCTTTGGACAGTTTTCTGTGACTTTTGGGTTTTTTCAAAACTCTTTCCCTTAACTGGTATTCATTCTGAAAAATTATCATGTACTATCCTGAGAAGATTTAAATGTGTTTGTGTGAGATAACACTACAGAAAATCTTGCATGCTGAAAATACTGGAAACTCCTTATTTATCAGTTCTTCAGGTGGTGGCAAAGAGATGCTGCTGAGTCATTACTGATTAATACTTTGTACACTTTGTGACTTGAAAATAAGAGCAGTTCACATATTCTGGAGGTGACACAGAAGGCATTTTTAAAAGGCAGTTTTCATGGACCATGTCAGTGTTATTTAGAACTTCTAAGAAAGGAGTAGCCTTAAATTTCACTCATCTTCAAGGAGCAAGGTTTGTCTTGTTACTGTAGCAAATGAGGTTTTGTGGTTGTGATCTAGGGATCTCGCCATGGGCCACAGCACTTGCTGAGTGTTTGGAGAGTAGTTTGGAAGGGAACATGATATTCAATACATTATTTATATTAGATGATTTCTCTCAACATTATTGGGAAAAGGAAATCTTGCATTGGTAAGGTAGTGATAAACTTTCTTATATGCATATTGGCTTTGAACAGCAAAAATGTTTTGTGTTCTCCATATAATTTTATAAAGAGATACGCTTTAAAGAAATATTTGTGTTAGGAACTTGGTTTCAATTTCCAAATGAATGCAGAGCTGCTTTTTGCGTCTGAAAGCAGAATCCCTAGCAAATAAATTGATAAAGATCTAATTTTGCTCCAGTTACAACATGCAAAACAGCTTAATTTTGTTATTGTATCAGACTATCCTCCTTGCTCTTTTGCCTGCTGCGTTACGAAATTAGAGTTGATTCAGCTCTAATGAAACTGAGGAGGGTTCAGGAACCTGAATTTCACATGTTTGTATTGTCTAATGTAAGCATGCCAGTTTCCTTAGAGATGTAGTATGTTACATACACTAAAACAAATGGATGTAAAATATTATTGGGAGGTTTAATTTAGTGAAGTACTATCCTTTTAAATAGGTGACTGTTGAGTCCCATGAAAGAGTTTACTTCCAGTGACTTTGGAGAAAGTGACATTTGATTCATGTTTCTCTTCACATTTGTGCCCAGTAGGGAACTGTCTGGTAATGTGAGATCTCATATATCTTTCACATAATTCAGAGAGATTCTAACAGGGCATCTAGCACTCAAGGGCATCGGGCAGATTTGTGGATTCCCTGTAGTACCTCTGGTCCAGAAATCAGTAATTATGCTGACACAAATATGTTGTAGGTTTGGTTGTTAGAATTCTGGGCTTTGAAGAAAAGGGAAGGGAAGAAGAGAGGGAAGAGTAGGTGAGAAGGGAAGAAGTATTTTTCTTGTTAGTTTTGATTTTTAATTTTTTTTTTTTAAACTCAGTACAGGTAGAGGCTATGTAAACATTAACAAATAAGAATTAATAAATTTTTAAACTGGTTTTACCTAATAAATATCTTAAATGAAACCAGAACTAGCTTTCCACTTATATGTCAGCCTTTTGTATTCTGAACAGCTTTGTTTCTGGTATGTTTTGTGGCCTTCCCAGAAACTGTAATGGAATTACAGACCTACTCTGGACAAGCAGAAATGAATCATACAGTTTACAGGAAAAGTGTGTAGTCTCAATTCAGGAAATTTGAGATCTTCTATCTGTGCCACGGATTATCTTTATAAACCTTTGCAAGATACTTTCTGTATTTGCTTATCGGTATTTGTCTCTTACATAAAGATCCTGTTGGGATGCATTCTTTATTTCATAGGTGTTTATATGCTGTGATTCCAAGTGCTATAATATATCCTGCAGTTTAACAACTTAGAGTATTTTGCAAGTAAGATTCTGATAGCGACTTGATTGTTTGAGAAATGCTTTGTTACGCCTTTTTTTTCACTGTAATTTTGTGAGTGATGTTTATTCTTAACAGAAGAGAGAGTAAATACCTTTAAAATTGACAATAATGAAGCAAAATGCTCTACAGGGAGCTCAGTTTCTTGATTGGCAGTGCAGAGAAGCAAAGAGGAGATTCTGATCTGGAGTATCAGGAATCAAGATCATCAAAAGCTGCTGTGATAATCAGCCTGGACTGAAGAAGGGGCTGGTCTTAGGGCTCCAGTACTCTGTGCTGTCGTTCTGCCTTCAGCAGATCTATAGGAGCGCTCTTGTCACCCGTATTGTACCCATGCGTAAAATGCATTTAGTTCACAAGTATTTACTCTGTACGTGCATCCATATTTTAACTGAAGCTCTTCATCTTGAAGAGTCTCAAAACATTTTATAGCATCACAAGCAGTATTAATGGAATCGTATCCTGAACTGTATTCTTAGTTTAAAACCCAATTTGGAAAACAAACTACACAAGGGAAAAAAACCCCTCCAAATCACCAAGATGACGAAACCAAGCTATTTTTGTCATCTATGTTTACCAGTATGTCCTATACCCAATTGTAGATTGAACTGTTTTGTGGCTGCCTGGATCCTGTGGTTGTAAGACCTTCTCCTCTGTCCTCTTTCCTGCTATCCACTGGTGTTGAGAATTCAGATGCTTCTGTTATAGACATTATTTATTATGATATTGCTAAGATCTATTTATTTGCAGAATTGGAAAAAAACTTTCTTTCAAAACCAGAAGAAAATACAGAAATTTTGAAAGAACACATAATTGACCATCCCTACTTGTATGAAAAATATGTTGACATCTTCCATCCAGCCAACAAACACAGATTTTATGAACCAGTATAAATCACTTCTGTTCTGGGAAAAAATCAGTAGTGTTGGGTTTAGCTATGTTAATGAACTAAATATCTGCCTTTCTATGTCGTAACTATGAAAAAATACTGTATTGCCTTATGCGGTATTGGAACAGGGAGCCAGGGCTCTTGTCAAGGCAACAGAACCAACCCCTAAGTCACAGGTGTTTCCTGCTCTTCCAGTGGTTTCACATCTAAACACGGGTCTGGCCTAATGTGGTCTGTGTCATGATGGGGAAATCACAGCCTGGAATACCATGCCTGAAAATTGATCAGTTAAATACAGTCATATAAATTTACAGGCAAATTGTGTTATACTTTCTGTGATAAGTTTCAAATATTATCACTCAACTGAAATCCAGGGCAGATTGGTATGGTTTTATACATAATTCAGCTTCATGGACTCATCATTTTAATGTTTTAATACATGATTCACTATGAAAGGGTCATCGTTTCCTTGGTACGACATGGGCTTTAAGAGGAGAACTGAAGTTCAAAGTGGCTACTGAATGTTTTCTGAGCCTCAGGTTGAAGAATCAAACGTGTTTGTTTAAAATATAAACCAATTATTCCTGAATTATACTGATCACCATAGTAACCTACATTCTTTGTATTTCGTAGTTATTTAAAACCGCTTAGCTGGAAGAAATAAGTGTTGTCAATTATTGATATATGAATATAACCTAATTATATTAATGTGAAACATTTTTGTAGCATAGATATTTCTTCATGTATTGTAGTTTCATGTCTTTGTCATAATTAGTGTCAGTCATTTGGGTGAACTGCAATTTTGAGAGGGGTTTTTTTTTGTTTATTTATTTTGGCTTTTTTTGTTTTTCTTCCGTGTCACTCTTACACCATGGGTTGCATTCAGCATTTTTGAATTGTTTCAGTTCTTTTTTTGGTCATGTGTAATTGCTATCTTCCTTCTACTAGAGACATATCAGTTTGGTTTTTCTTCATCTATCTGCCCACATAGTGTCTGCCTTGGTTGTGCATACGACTTGCAGGAATTTCACTGTCATATTTGAAGACTTCGAAGGGCATGGAAACATGCCTTTCTCTATATATTTTACTGTTGCTAACTACTTCGAATCATGGCACTACTCTATGATTTAGTTAATATTGAGACCTGTCGTGTTGGTAAGCCTGTGCCTCCTGCCCAGATGTCTGAGCTGTTAGTGAATTGGTTCCTGATCCTCTGCAGTTTACAGCTTGGCATTTTAAGACAAATCAAGATCAATGGCAATTTACCTTAAAATGTGGTTCAGATGATTTAAGAGCTGCCCAGACATTTTTCTGCATGGACAGACCGATAATGGTGATATTCAAGCTATCCCAAGTAAGCTGTTGGTGCTGTTCCCTCAATCTTTGGTTTGTTTAGCTAAATATCCAGGCAGAAGTTAAGTCCCAAGGACTAAATACTCGTCTTTAACTACAGTCCTTGGTTAGTATTAACAGCAGGCATTTTGAGTTTCTAGGTTGACGTCTGGAGATTTATCACTTTTTCCTACAATGTCTCTCACTGTTCGTAGAGCATAATTGAAGGCAACCTCAGACTGCTACTTCTACAATCTCTCTCCCCTTTTCTTTCTGTCCCTGCCCAGGGCTGAAATTTATATTCCCTGATTTTAAACATCTACTTTTGAACTAGCCTTCAAGGATTCTTTTACACTTGGTGGCCTCTGAGCATCATGGCTTGTCATGGCACAGGCATGCAGAATAGGTTAGATAAGTCATATTTCAGACGCACCTGTTTCTCTGCATGGGCTATAAAGGAGCATAAACAACCAGCCCATGTGTAGATGCCTGCTGACATGAACCCTACGGTTGTTTCTGTGGATTCTCTCTTGGCTTCTTACAACAGAGGAAGGGCTCAATCTCTGTTTTGCTTGCAAATACAACCAAGTTGTATTTGAGAAGTGCTAGATTGCTGTTGGGTTCAGTGGTAAACCTCTAGTTGCATGTATGCATATAAATATATGCAGAATCTCTGTTCGCGTATTTGTCTTCTATTTATTTTCTTGGTAGACCATTATTGATGTGGTCTTGCAGAGCCTGATGGCAAAGCCTCTTGAAGTTGCTGGGAAGGTTTCCTTGATCCTGATTTTTCAATGGCTTTTGTGTGCACACTTGATTAATCAAACTGTTGCTTATTTGTTTAATTAATTAAACCCAGTGGTGTTTGAAGGCTCAAAAAGCAATGGAGTAAACAGTCTGTAATTGACTGAAATGGGAATTCCATTTTGAGAACTGCTGGAGAATCAAGTTCGCTATGTAATCTTAAAATGCAGTCTGCTTTTGTTGTTTATGTATGCAGCGCCTGTTCATTATGCTGAAATTGAGCTGAAAATTGTTTCCTTTTGCTGCCATTAATTTTAATTTTTAAATTCAAAGCAAATTAAGTTGCTAACTTCAACAGCTATAGATAGAGATCACTTCCTAAATATAAGATAAACTCAATCTCCAGCTATGCCTAACAAGCCCCATTTTACTGGGTTGTTTTCAAATACCTGCAGTGAAAGCCAATGTATTTGAAAAAGAATTTGTCATGATTGCTCCAACTAGTATAAACTACCCATTGACAGCAGCAGGCAAATAACCATAAAGCTTACTGTTGAAATTTTACATGCCAGCTTTACCTCTTTCACTGCTAATCACTTCACCAAAAGCGTTCAGTTCACCTGGAAGCCTGGATAACACCGAAGTTACAGATGGAAAGAGCTAATTACCTCATCTGGCCTATTCTTTTTTGTTTTTCTTCTTCATTCTTCCTGCCAACAGAGGATGTTTCCTATGGTGTGGTTCCTACCAGCTTTCCAGTACCTCAGTTATGAGACTGCGACCAGTTGCCTTGAGAGTTTTTTATGTTTCAGCTTTTTCCTTATTTTGATTCGTATCTAGCGTTCATAGATCTGAGTGATGCCTGAAGTGATGCAGAGGAAAAATAGACAGTGAGATGAGGGAATTGGAACAGATGTGCCTAGAGTTCCACTGTTGTGTTTCTTACCTCTGGGATGCCAATTCTTAATCAAAATCATATTTTTTATGATTTTCTGTAACAGATACTTATATTGAACTTAATGGATACTGATCTGAGATGCAAATATATATTTTTCTCCTAATGTGGGTAACAAATCAGAAACTTTTTGTTCTCCCCTGATGTAGTCAACATTATTATTTAAACTGTTCTTTAAGTGATGTAAAAGAGATGATCTTGAAACTGCCATATTACTAATCAAGTGATAGTTTAAACCTCGTTGCTACAGAGATTTAGTTCAGTCTCTTGTACTTAATACATACAGAGGTATAAATACAAGCAATTACTGCATTGTATTTGTTTTCATTCATGACTTCTGTGAAACACTATGGTTTCTTCATTGTAGTAGGAAAACATTCAGGTAAATACCATTGTATTTAGTAAGTTAGCTTCTGCAGCATTTTCTGATCCTAATCTGCTCACTTTCTTATGAAACTAAATATCTAGACTTTTAAAATTTTCTTTGATCTTTTACTTCATTAGTGGAGGAAAGAGTGTAAAAGGAGGAAGTCAACTATTTTTCTCTTCTTGGTCTTAATCAACAGGTTTTTCAATCAACAGCACTGCGAGTTGTTTCTGATTTTTGTTAGCAATGATTCATTAGTCTAAAAAGAAACCTGGAAGCTACGTTCAGTGTTCTGATGTTGCCATGAGGGAAAAGAAAAAGGGTTTAGTAATAAAGGGAGCATATTTGCTCTAGAAAATTTTTGAGAATATATGCAGGGCCTCGTGAGACTCTCCCACCTCGAAGAAGGTGGATGGTTTGGCTTTGGTCAGTTAGATTTGCACTTTGATTTTGAGATCAGCACTTAGTCAGTTGACCATCTGAGGACTGGAGAAAAGCTTAGACTCCAAAGTCAGAGATTCTGGAAGAGTGTACTTAAAGGTAAGAAACATCAGCACTCTTCCAGGGCTAATCATGAAGATGAGTAGCTTAGCAGTGTAAATTCCTCATCTGTGCCCATGTACGTCAGGATCATCCATTCATAAACTCATTGTTTGTTCAAGACTGTGTCAGTCAACGGGCTTTTGGCTTAGTAGCCTCTCTTTGTGGTAGAAATAATAATTTTGATTTGTTTGCCTTAATCCTTAGCATCTGCTGTTTGGTATCAACTGCTCTGGAAGAATACTATTGCAAAGAAAAAATGAATAATAACATTCTGAAAAAAGAAAGAATTCCCTCTGTTTTACATGTGTCTGCTTTTATAATCTTTGTTGTAAGAGAGAATTTAGATGCAGCTGAGGGATTTGCATTGATAATTAGAGTGTGGAAAAGCTAAAACCGAACAAAACAGTGACATAAGATTCCTTCCAGAGATCCAGAGCAAGACAGTTTTATGTATTAAGTGCTTATGTGAAGTTTTTAGTTACAAGGCAAAAGTTTTATCTGAGACTTTGTTATAGTGCTTGTATGACAAATTATGCCAGCTTAAGTATATTGCTTTAGAAACTGGTGGAGCATAACTGCTGTCATACATGCACGCACTCTTACCTTGGTTTAAGTGCCACACTGTTTTCTTTTAAATTAATTACTACTACTGCTGTGGGAGATGTTTTTCTTAAGTAGCTATCTGCAGAGTTTTACCCTTTACTCTTTGGCGAAAGAAGTTTCACTATCTTTTAATATGTTACCTGAACACCACTGTGCAGGGTGAGATTCTGGCAGCGCGTAGGGCTCCAAAGTCAATGAATTTTAACTGCAACAGCAGCCTCAACCATGTAAGACTCTCTGATAGTCTCTGAAAATTTCAGAGAAGCTGGAAGATAAGCAATATAGCTCTACTGTGTGCAGCATAAATAGTGTTATGATAATGTTTAGTTGTTTAAGTACACAGTTGACCCTCAGAGGCTTTAAGGGAAGAGCTGCGGGTGTATGTGGTCACCTGCAGGTAGCCAGTTCTGTCATGCGTATCTCTATGTGGTGTTTCTTTATATGCTTTGTGGTCTTTCTTAATATGCTTTGTTATAGAGCCTTGAATTGGTAGGATGACTGTGGAGGACGTAAGCCTAATTGGGAGGAGGAAGAAAGTCTCTGAACACTTTCATCGATGACAGTGTCTGTCAGAAAACATGAAAGGCTATTCCTGTGGTACTTAATTAAGCCTTGAGTCTTTGTAATGAAAACAGCAAACAATTAATTAATGATTAAAATTAACTGTGTGTCCTTTGTGTAGTGATTTATATACATAATTAATGCTGTAGCGTTTTAAGGTGTTAGCTGTCCTTTACAGAGCCCGGTAATAAATGGTGGCTTCAGAGGGTGTTACTTAACTTACAAATTAACGTTTACTCCAAAAAACTCTTAGTGCTAGAAGGATCACTGAAAGCAAGAGTGATTTTATATGTCCGTGAAGAGACATCGATCTTGCACAGGGACTACATTATTGTACATACTTGCTTTAGCTAAACAGAATCATAGACTGGTTTTGGCGGGAAGCGACCTTGAAGACCATCTAGCTCCAACCCTCCTGCCGTGGGCAGAGACACCTCCCGCTAGACCAGGCAGCTCAAAGCCCCGTGCAGGCTAGATAGATATCCATCCACAGAGATGGGCTATTTCTGTTTCTAGTGGATGTTTTATGCTGCTTGTGTATTCCCAAGCTACCAAGAGGACTGATTAAACAGCCATGTTGAACTATACATACATGTAAGATATTAGTGCTCAATTTGATTTATGCCAGTTTTCATCAGCTAAGGGTCTGTGCCCTGGTTTTTAAGGGTATTGTGCTTTGCATTGCAAGACCCAACTGACCTCAGAACACAAGTCTTATTTTATAAAAGCACCTGGTTACTTGGGGTTGTTCCTTTGACTTCCAGTAAGACATAAGCTCCCAGGAGGCTGATGGACCGTTGAAATCAGGCTGAAGTCCACAGTCCAAAAAGAGCTAGGTATTATCCTTCATATGTCCTTCAAAAGTTTTAACAAAACTTTTGGATCTACTAAAGCTTGATTTAGTTAAGCCCTACAGACTAAGCAAAGCAACGTGCACATCTGTGTTAAAAACCCGGGCCTTAAGTTTACCTTTTCACATGATGGACGAAATGGAAGGCTGGAAAACATGCGCACAATGAACTTACCTGCTTACTGGAGTTTTGATGTATCAGTGATGGATTTACAAATGATGATGTCTAGACTCTTCATCTACACTCCAGTTTTCCCTGAGAAAGGTTATTTCAAGGTTCACTCAAAATGCACTTTCACTTTAACTCCAATATCTTGTATGCTTAGGTACTTTCAAAAGTCCTTAGAGCTCTGAATTGTATTTGAAAACAGTTTTTCACTTTATAAAGGAATATGCTTTTATGGTCCTGCAAATACCAAATTTCAACTACAAACATTGATTGAAAATATGAAGATATGAAGAAAAGCTGTGATTCAGTGGCTATAAAGTGCTTGAATGGAATATGTGAATTAAGGAAAGCAGCAATTCAGTAGCTATAAAGTGCTGGAAATATGTGAATTAAGGCCACAAGGAAAAATTACTGTGGAAGTTGGAGATTTTTAATTATTTTATTTCTTACTGTGCCTATGACCGTAGTCTACCTACATTTGGGGTAATAAGGCATTAGACATATATAATTCAGTAAAGAGGTAATAATTCATTTCATAAGAATTGTTTTGTAAGTACAGGGAATTCCTATATATAGATACTATAGTAAAAAAGGCCAGAATAACATTGTAACTTGGGAGTTTCTGTTCTGAATTAGAACTATGTCTGTTCTCATCCCTTCTCCTGTCTTTACCTGGGAGACCTTAGCAACAGAGAAGAGAAACTCCTCTTTTTGTACAACAGATCTTGCATAACTTAATAGATTTCCTTTATAATATGGCATGCGCTGAAAAATTCTTTACTCAAAACCACAAAGAAGGTAACAGCAGAAAAGGCCAAATTCATCACTAGTGTAACTTTCATACCCTGATTGTATTCTTAAGCGTTAGCGAAAACTTCTATGGTTCGATTATCTGATGTATTGCAAAATGTGGATAAATTGTATCCTATCTTCTGTGCCCTCATCCCCACTTTCCCCTGAGCCCCTCTGTCAAAATGGTTGTTTATATGTACCTGAAGCTAGCAAAGTCCAAAATATGTTTATAGGATGGTTTGTGGTCTTGAGCTGTGACCCTGGGCCACAAAGAAGGTCTTATAAGGAGAATAATTCTGATTGTGTATATTTGCTTAAGTGTTGGTACATTTAATCTTTGCCTATATGTTACATAGTTATTTTAAAATCTTACATGATACTGTTAATTTCAGCAGTAATTAGCAACCTGGTAGCAAGGTAATTGTATCTATAGAGGCTGTGGTTTTTAAGTGAATGTTTATCAGTATCCCTAAAAAGCCACAACATTGAAAACAAAATCCGAAAAGAGTATTGCATTTAGAACAACTACAGATTTAGTGATATCACTGTGAAATCAATACAAGTTTACTGAGGAGTTGAATGATAATCCCTCTCTATCCAGTACCTAATTAATAAAGGTTAATCAGATTCTTAAACAGCAAATTCTTCTACAAAGTGTACCTCTGCCACCATTCCCGTTATATACCAGGGTCATGGCCTGGCTTATGCCTTTGCTAGATCCCGTGGGATTTTTTTACAGTTTAAGGTCTCCATGGTACATGCACTCTGTATCAGGGAGGCAATGGTACATATCTGAAGCCTGTAAGAAACTGATGTGTTTAAAAGATTAGAAAAAGAACTAAAATTTAAGGTGTGATCATGTTTTTTTTTCTTAGTGACTCAAATTCTTTTTGACATTAACAGTAACTTTGCTGATTAGATATGGGCCCTGAGAGCTACTTTATGAATTAACTGAATATTGGATGAATTTCAAAAGCACAAGGAAAATAAATGGCTAACCTTTTTTTGTGCTTTTACAAACTTTTCTTCATGTTCACACAGAAAAGTAGTCCACAGCATTCCAAATAAATGAGCTTTTGCTCGCCTGTTTTTATTCCGCATACAAAATGCAGTGCATGCGTGTTCTGTGTGCTTTTTTCCTCACTAATATTAGTAAGTTTTTGCACTTGGATTTGACCAGGAACTGAAGCTTTCTGAAATAACTGCCCACTTGAATGTACATCTTAATACACAGCGTAAGCCACTTAAGTGGATTGCTTTCTTCTTCATCACTGATTACTAGGTTCTTAAAAATGCAAAGTTAGTGCTGTGTTAATGTGTAAAATTTTTAAAGTCGACTGCTGTTGTTGAATATTCCTGTCCTAATAGCTGTACTAATTTACATACATGACAAAGCATTTCTGCAAATTATATGCAAGGGTAATTTCTATTAGATTGGACTTCAGCATTCTCACATTGTAATAACAGTAACTAAACTGTGCAAATAGCTCTCAAAGGAATGCGGCTCCGTAGTCAAAACCATGAAATACCTGTTTAACAGCACAGTAATAGTTTACCTGCAAATAGAGCTTGTAACATAGGACATACTTTTATTTTCTCTATAGAAATATTTCTAAGGTACTCCATCCAAATCTATTTCAGCCCTTGCCTTTGTTATTTGTTCAGTGAAAAATTGGAAATTGTGTTTTAAACAGCCAGTTGCATTTTCCTAAAAATCAACAGTAGAGACACTGTAACTGGTAAAAGAAAGATCTTCTATTTAGCAGACAGAGAGAGGACGGGCAAAAATTGAATGTCTCTTGCTTGTACATACAGCAATACTGGCTAAAAAGAGAGAAGTGGCTGAAGCTTCCTGTCATGACTGGTGTTCTGCAGCTTGCTGGTTTATTTACCTGTAAAACTGAAGGTACATGGGAGGAGGGGGTGAGCCACCTGAGTGCGCAATAAATTATTTTCTTTTTGTTGTGAAGTGTTCTAAGCAACGTACATGATATGCATTAGATGAGCCTTTTCCCAAACATGCTTAGCAGTGAGGTTTCTCATTTACCTGTTTCTTCTTATCCCTTGAACATGAAGGAGAGGTTAACTGGGCTCTAAGTTTTCTGTTTCGGATGTTTATTATTCTTAGATGTGTGGTAGCATCTGTGTTATGCTATTAACAGAAGTGCCCAGTATTAGCATTCAAATGACAGTGTGCGTGCATGAATGTAGGCTGTATATACAATTTCGGGAAATTCTGACTTTAAAAAAGCTTTCCTATTCAATTTTTTAGGTAGCACTTATAACAGCTTACAGATGTTTAAGCTATGGCATAGCTATTATTAAGTATTATTAAATTAAATATTATTAAATACTTAAACATCTTTCATATACTTTTGTAGCAGCTCTGTAAATTTTTTTTCACGTTCATCATTAACGGTGAAAAGGTAGTTGTCGATAAGCTTAAAATTCGGTATATTGTTGTCATCCATGTTCTGTGAACACGGAGACCTTAGTCAGAGGGCAGGGCTCTACTGGCAGGGATCACAACAAAGTATGGCCACCTTCAAATACTCAAAAACCAATTTAGTTTGTAAGTGCTGATATTTCTAAAATGCAGAAGAATTTGTATTTTTTCTTTGCCTTCTTTTGCCAGTGATATGCTGAAGTTGTATTTTCAGAGTTCACTCAAAAGCTCAGGTACGCCTGCAAAACCAAGGAAGAGCTAGACTGAGCTTTCACTCAAAGATGGATGTAATAAAGCAGCTCAGCACTTGTATTTCCCCCAAAGGTACCTGGGGAAGCACCGTTGACTTAGTGTCGACCCTTTGTTTGCCTTTGCTCAACTGGGCAGAGAAATTTCCTGTAGACCTTGTCACCATGGCCTTGGGGCCACCTGGCCTTACCTGGGCCCACCCCAGCCTTACCAGCTGGTGGGACCATGCCCACACCTGCCTGTCATGCCGACGGGAGCAGGCAGTACCTTCTTTCCTCCCACAGCCTGGGCACCGTGCATCAAGCTGAGCATCACTGCAGCACGTGCTGAGACCTACAGTCCCTTCCAATCCCTGTTGTTTTTCTGGGATTTTTGCTGGTATAAGTCTGGAGCAGTTCAGCCTCGTGTCAGGAATATATCTGGTAGCGTTGAAATCCTGGATGTAGATGTTTTTCTGGTTTTTTTTTGTTCTAGTGTCAGTCTAAATTAACTCTCTTGATTCTCTGCATGAGTACCTGAATAAATGCACTATTTTTTTAAAAGGAAAAAAAAAACCATTCAGTTTCTGAAATTGAAAGTGATACTTGTTTGGTATTGAGCACTTAGGAAAACAAAAACCTTTCTTTTCATGCCTTATATTCACTAGGAAATTGGGATTTTCTAGAAAAGTTTTTCTGCCTTTCCCTTTCAGTGGCTCTAGCAAGCAAACCACCATTCCTGTTGAGATTTCAAAGCAAGAACCTGGAGACGGGAACGTAGTACTAATCCAGTGGGTTCTTCAATCTTGATTAGTTAGTTGAGACACATACTGTGGAGCCTATCAAGGAAATCCTCTCTCATTTGACAAGCTTTCTTTTAAACCAGCTCATTGTTTCTTGCAGTTTTTTGGGTTTTTTTACTTGTTTGGAAGCCATTGTGTAAGTATCAGTGTATGTTACCCAAAAAGGAGCTATGTATATCCTGTCTGAAGCTGCAGTGGACCTTACCTTACTGTGCAATCTTTGCTTCCTTCTCTATCAGAGGGAATCATGGTTCTGTAAAATAAGCAATGATTCCTTTCTTTCATGTTTGTGGCCTGACATCATTAATACTGACAGTACAGCTCTGGGAATCATTTGCTAGTTAGATTGAACAGTCTCTCTGCTGTCTTGGCATTGACAGGTTGTAAAATGTTTAATATATTACTTCATGTTAAAAACACATTTCAGCAACAAACCCATTAGTAGATCTAAAAATCAAAATAGATGCTCAGAATTCAGAAGTAGTATCAATATCAAATTTTAATGTATTGCTCTTTCATAGCATTTCTCATCTGCGGGTGGCAGTTCTGTATATAATCACTGCTCTCCACATTGCTGGTACAGTTGTACAGAGGCAGACAGGGAACAGTAGTCAAATGAAACCTTGGTCAAGTGTTTAAGGCCAGGGGATTGCAGCTATCTCATAACAGTATTTCAAGCTTATATTGTTACGCTACACAGTACCTCTGAAACCACAGCTAATAAAGAGAAACTGAACATATGAAAGAAAACGAAAAGCATACAGTGAGAAATCTTTGAGTAGAAAAAGCATTGCCTTCTTCTTAAATCTAAGTGGGTGCTGATGGGCTAAGTGCAGTAACTTTAGCACGTTTTTATGCAAGGCATCTCGTGTCTGATTAGTGATGTTTTATATATATTTATTGCAGAGCTATAAAACTAAATTTCATCTGAAACAGGAATTACTCTTTCAAATACAATAATAACGTTACTTTAGATGGCTGACTTTCCAGCTTTTTTATGCTATTGAGTGTATAAAACATCTAGCTGGTTCAAATGCTGCTGATGAACACAAATTACTTACATAGAACAAGTATGAAACATATTTTTAAGGATGATGTATTAAGTATGTTTTCTTCCATTCTTGGGTCTTTTTATTTTGAATATTATCTTAACTGTAGATTAAATGCAGTACATTCATATTTAACATTTTATCAGAAGTGAGGTTTATTTTGATTAGTACATACGATATTTAAAATATTGGGTAACATCCAAATAATTCTTGTTTTTAAATTGGAGGGCTTTCACTAAATGTCAAGTGTTAATCTTAGGCCTGCTCTTAAATTCCAATCAGCTGAGAGCATAATTGTTCACTAGAGAGTGAAGTAAATTGCCTTCTTAGACACAGCAGCTTAAAGAACTGCTCAGAAGGAGGTTCCAGAATTGGTGGTCATGCACTCCAAAATGTGAGTAAACGCTCCGTGTGCCTTAAATCACATTGGTCACCCTCCCTTTGAAGAGACAAGGATTACCTTTGCGCCCTGGTGTCTAGAGTACTCTTGAAGCTAGTGGGGCTCTTTCCAATGAGTGCTAGGATTTTAAATTAGGTTGTGGAGGTGACGGCTGTTGACATTTGGATGAGAATGAAGCGCTGCCATTACGTGTGCTACGTTTCAGAAACTCGGAAGCTGATTTATCCAGGTTTGCTATGTAGGTTACAATTTTTCTAGAGCCTGGATTTTTGTGTGCGTGGGGTGTTTTTGTGTGCCATCCTTTAGGATCGAGCTACTTAAATACATAGTAAAGGGAAGTAGTGTCCCTTGGAAACAAGTGGTGGACACTGACTGATATAGCTGACTTTATACAAGGCCAGATTCCCTGGTATTTAGTTGTAAGTAAAAGACATCTCGAATATCACTGTGGATTAGAAAAAAAATGGTTTATCTTCATTTTTAGGTACCTCTAGAAATCTGGTCCATTTGCACTCTGCTAAGTCTCTAAAGGGTCTGTTGTACTTGACTGGTTCCTCAAGTGCCTCTGGCATGACATCTGAAGTAAAGATCGAAGATTTCCCAAGGGAAGATGGAATGTGGGGCTGTGAATGTGTTCTCACTATTTAAATAGTCGTCAGGCCAGATTCTGCCTGATTCACAGATGCACAACCAGTCTTCCATATTCATGAACACTCTTCATCTGCTTTGACAAACGGCACAATTTGAGAATTGAGCTTTCATCTTTTTGATTCTATTTAACCAGTTCACCCTTGGGTTCAGAAATCGTGAGGCTGATGAATCCAAAGAAAGCTCCAGGTGAATGTGGCCATTTACTTTTTATCTTCAGCTGGGGAGTTACCCTGTGAAAATCAGTAATGCGTGTTTTACTCCGATTTCCTCTGCATCTTCTGCTGTTTTAGAACATAATGACTTATTCTCTGGAACAGGTTTTTGGGTTATCTTCCTGACAGCGCCTACAGAATTTCCCTGTATCCTCTTCTGTATTCAGAAAATGTATAGCCAAGATTATCATCTGGTGGAGTGCAGGAGAAAGGGCATGTAGTTGTTTGCTATTGGGGTAGATGAGGGACAAAAGATTCCAAATCAGGCTTTAAATGAGACATCATCCTTCCCCTCCAAAAAACATTTACAGTTTTTCCTCAAGTAAAAAACACAGTATTAATAACCATGCCGTTGCTCAGGATTTGCAATTCTCTTACTAATATTACCAGTGTACAGTATTGCATTCAGTTTAAAAGGTGCAGTAAATCTACCTGACCACTAAATGGCACTCTTTCCTTTTTAGAGCCAAAACCAGAGGAAGGGTGCTTAAATCCAGGTAGACAGGTAATATGCAAGTGTGTATTTTCTTACTCTCTAGTCTCCAAATCGTTGGTGGCTAATAAAAGTGACTTATTTATTCATTCTTTTTGCTTTGCAGTTATTATGACTGGTGAAATCTGAACAGACTCTGATGAATTTGTAATGGCTTGGGTTTAGGTGTTGCATTGGTTCATAGGTTTCTATCACTGAGTTCTGTGAAGAACTCCACATGCAACGCGAAACAGGAAGAGAAGCAAGTCAGATTTTTATTTGACTCATGGTAGGAACGTGAATTACTCCTATCTGATGAGTGTTTCTGACGCTTAGCGAGCTTAGAGCGTTCACAGTTATGGCTTATGCAGAGAAAAATATTTTTGGAAGAAATTAAAACCATGTAGTTTTATATCTAATGTTCTGATACACGATTCTTCTTTCATTCTGTTGAGCTCTGTGGGGCTGCAATGTAAATGTCACTACCAGATTTGAAAACTACAGGAAGAGGAACATGATTTCAATAACTTTCTTAAGTAAAACAGCCTCCAAAATACCTCTATACATGCTAATGTTATTTCACTTACCATGACCGCTCGTATAATTAAAAACACTGGTTTACAGGTCAGGATAACTGAAGCATCTGTGCCTTCTAGTGTGACCTTGAGCAACCAACTTTTGTGACTTTCACAGTTAGATAAGGGCCTCAATTCATCAAGTCAGGTCTCCTAAACAGCAAAGTTATTATAACTTGCATAGTTATGCTTATAATGAACCTTAAAATATATACTCGACTAACACACATCTTTCAGAAAGGTATTGGTCTTAACTTTAAAACGTCTAAAGACAGACGGCCACCAATTTTATGTTTGGTTTGTCTTTTTTTTTTAACCAATAGTTTTAATTGCTCTTAAAGCTACAGTTTGACTTCTGTTACACCTTTCTCTGTTTAGGGAGGTCTGGCATTTTCTCCCATACAGGATCACATACGGCGTAATGAATGCACCCTTCAGTCGTCTTTTGGAGAAGATGAAATGGTAACTGAGTTGAGCCTGACTTCAGGGACTTTAAAAGTCATGATTTACATACTTGTACAGACAAGACTTGTGTTGGACATTTTTGCAGAGGCAGCACATTGAGTTGCTGGTTTGCTGTGAACCAAAACTCCACCTCAGTGGTGTAGTGATAGTCTGCGCACTTTGTTTCTAGGGGTATAATCCTGCATTGGGCGCTGTTCACTGTTTGTTAGAATTGTCCAGTTCAGTGGCTCTTCGGGACCGCTAAGATTGCTTGATCTGCCTCTCATTTTTGACCCTGACCCTTTTCGCCAAGTATAATCTATTCCTATTTCAGTTTGTCTTTAAAGTAAAATACATTGCCCTCAAAACTGGGTTAGATTTCAAGCCTTACTGATTTTTTAAAAAATATTTGAGACTTTTAAAGGAAGTGTGAAAAGGCGTCAGTATAATGATCGATTGTTTTATTGCTTTTCAGACAGATGCATATATTTTGCTTGGCATATGCTGTATCTCCAGCATAGGTGTTTGGCTAGCAGTCTGTACTTCTGAAAATCAATTGGAAAAATTATGCTGTTATTTTAACCATTAATTGGAAAAACTCAGCAGATCACTTACGAACCTGGCACAGCACTGACCTCTACTCTTCAAAGTTTTGCATCAGGACTATAATATTGAACTTCCGGAAGAACCACAGCACATACCTGTACCACATGTCAGATCAGATGACTGCAATAGTTTCACTTGGCCTTGAAATCTAGTAAATTATATGTGACAAACACAAAGCATAGCAAAATCTGCAAGCAATGTAAATGGACAGAAGTGCAGGCATGACAGATAGACAGTCATGTTCCGATTCCCAGTTTTCTTCGTGGCACAGAAGGCTTCATTCCATTGTCCTTCCACAACTGCCCCTGACCTTTTGGGGTGGGTTGACCTCGGCTGGCTGCCAGGTGCCCACCAAGCCACTCTATCACTCCCCTCCTCCTTCACTGACCTTGGTGTCTGCATAGTTGTTTCTCTCACCTATTCTCCCTCTCCTCCTCTACTGGCCGCTGTTGTGAAACAGTTTTTTCCCCTTCTCAAAATATGTTCTCACAGAGGGCTACCACCGTCGTTGATGGGCTCAGCCTCGGCCAGTGGTGGGTCCGTCCTGGAGCCGGCTGTCGTTGGATCTATTGGACATGGGGGAAGCTTCTAGCAGCTTCTCAGAGAAGCTGCCCCTGTAGCCTCCCCTGCTACCAAAACCCAGTACAGCTATCTTGTCGTCTAGCCAATGTGTGAATGCCGTTTCCCTGAATTGCATGAAAAGCTATATGAGCAGCTGAGGAAATTCTTACTCTGGTCGTCTTCTGGAGTCAATCTTTTGCTTGCTGTCACAACACACCAGTAAAGAACCTTTTCTTTCCAATCCTGTGAACGTACAAGTGCTCTTCCTTCACACACAGGTTTAGCTGGTGCCTAGCCATAGATGCCTGCAGGAGGAAGGTGTGGTGTATTCTGTCTCATCCCGGGTTTTAACCTGCTGTTCCTTAAAGGCTCTCCACTACCACTTTTGGTTCAGAGGGATATCAGTAGATGATCATAATGCTGCTGGCCTGTCCCTTTGCTGCTGGACTACCAAGTGGTAGGGCTGTGGGTGATGCTTTACCCACTTTCCTCACTTCTCCCCTGCTTTGCGGTTACCCTGGAGCAGTCAGCTGGAGTAGTAGCCATCTGTTTGCTTATGCGTGCTCATGTGCAAGTTGTTAAGTGATTGCAGAGACATTTGAGTTGCATTTGCCCTCCCATAGGATCCTGTGTGAGCATGGGGTCCAGGCTGTCCCTTAATCCAGGAAAGGTGTGCAACCACTGCAGGCAGAGCAAGGTTCCAGAGTTGGGGCAGTTTTAATCACTTAACAAAAACAATGACGGAAAAACTCCTTTGAGAGTAGGGGGGAAGGGGGGGAAGCCACCCACCTTAGAGAGGGCAAAGGTGTGGAATATATTGTTTGCATTTTATAATAAATATGGAAGATGTGTTCCCTGAGAAAAGAGAGAGCATTTTTGTTACGGATCATCTAATTGTTTCCATGTCTGGTGTAAATTTCTCATACGTGGTATATGAGTGACTTCTGTGAAATAAGGAATGAGTTGGGAATAGCTATGAGAAATGTGCTGCTGTAGGGACTGCTTACTGGGTTGCTTGTCACTGAGGTTGACAAAGGCTGTCATTCTGCAACTGAGAAGGTGTACAGCTCTACTGTCAGCTATACCTCATACTCCTGCTAGTGGGTGCCAATACAGTTATAATAGAAAGCCAAATAGGCTCGTACTTTTGGAAAATAAAAATACCTCATATAATTTTCCTGGTGAGCTTTTGTTGTTAGAAACTGCAAGGAGAGCTGGTATTGTGATTTTATTAAGTAATTTCTCTTGGGAAACTGTGCTTTTGGAGGTTTATCTGTGTACTAATTGTTTAAATTAATTTCTTATGACTACAGCCATTCAATACAAACAACAATAAATTAATCTTGCTTGCCTGTCAGTCTTTATTTCAGCTAGGCCAGGAATAATAGTTGACGCCAAGAGACTATGCTCCTGAAAACGTTTGCTATTGAGTTTTGACAGTTTTACTTGCAGTGAATGACAGTCGAGGATATTGTTGTTAGAGTAGTCATTCCTTCAGGGGCTTCTGTATTGTGCCTACAGAAATGCCCTGCAGGTCTTTTTATATTCCTTCTTTTAAGATGCCAGTGTCACAGTCACTCCTGTTTCTCTCCTTTTCTTGAAGGCATCACATGGCTTAAATAGAAACCCAAATGTGATCAAAACCAGAACTGAAACTATTACTCTTCTCTTGGCTGAAAAGGGAACTTGGAGTCAGCGAGCTCTTGTGGCTGCTTAAATCCCTGTTGGGATTTCCTCCATGTCCTTTAGGAGGAGGGATGAGGGTTTCCTAGTACATTATGGCTGGTACCAGGGGATGGTTTTACGCTTCCACGTGAAATCGGTACTTTCAGTAATACCTTTTGTATTCTTACTGGAAAAGCGGAGGTTTTGGCTGTTCTGTTTTCTCCCATCACCTGGGACTGTGGTGGTTTTCTTTCATATTTCCTGGTGAGAGCTCCTGCAGGCAGCCTCGCACTTCGTGGCTCCCTTGGCAAGTCAGGAGGACCAAGGGGTCTGAGAGCTCAGGCTTGCATATAGTCCAAGAACAGCAGATGTGTTACCAGCAGAGGAGGTCTGGGTGAGCCTCCTTTGCCCCAAGAACCTACCTGTGGCTGTTTTCTATGGTAAGTTAATTTTACCAGTTATCTTCAAAGCCCCTTTTGAATAAACCAATGCACTTATTTGGACCATGTAGTGATCATTACCATACATCCTAGACTGAATGACTAAGCGTCTACTTTTTATTCTAAAGGATACTCATACTGTTCAATTATGAGACTTCCTGCAGCTTGGCAGAATTAGACATGATTGTTGAGGCTCAGATCATTAGTCTTTCATCCCAGCCTTTCCCTCATTTATGCACGTGGCTTTTATTCATGTCCATGTCACAAAACAAGTCACAGACTGCAGTGCTAAAAATACAAGCCTGTGACATCACCCTGACTGATAGTGTTGCCAATGGCTAATGAAAGTTAGATGTTACTTTAGAAGTCCTAATGTTAACGCTAAGCCAATGCTTTTTGATATTGAGAAGTGATACCTACCTACTGGATATATGCGTTTATTTTTAAAGGTGTTTTTTTCAATTTCTGTGTAGGCTGCTTGGAACAATATTTGCTTCAAGTAGTTCACTGTGAATAAGAAAGTATTTTAGACGCAGCCTCAAGCATAAATAGATACACTTAGAATGTTTTAGGTGTACAGTAGTTACAGCTGCAAAAACTAACCCACTTAATTTTCTGTGAACGCAGTTACAGTTTCTCCTGGCATTGCTACAGTGACCCATCATTGCAGGAACTGCAGTGAGGAGTGGTGGTTCTTGGAGAGGACAGCAGGGTGCCCAGAGATGTGGAAGAGGTTTTGTAGAGGAATAGAGATTCTGCAGCCTGTATGAGAGATAACTGACAAAGTAGCCAAAAGAAATCTGTTAAAATCCTGAGTGGAAACTGAAGAGGGAATTGTGCTTTGTCTTTCCCAACACTAAAATTGGGGGACTCGAAGGTAGTTGGTGGCAAGTTTAAAATGGGCTAATAGAAATATTTCTTCACATAACCTATAGTTCAGCTTTGAACTCTACAACAGGTGGATGCTACAAGTTCGTGCAAGTGCAGAATTAACTGAACAAATTTATAAAATCCACGAGAAATTGGTAAATACAGACACAACACCTCTGGTTAAGCACGTCTGCAGGTCCTTGTAAAGTGGGGGAGGATGCTGGAGAAGACTCTGAAGAGGAGCTAAGGTGCTACCTTGTCCTTCTGGAGATGAAACTACCTAGAGTCAGTGGGCCCAAATTTCACATATGGCCATTACCATATTATCATGGTGACTTGTAACAACAAACAGGATACAAAAGTAAGGGTGCAGATAATCACTGCAGTACTGCTGGCACCTTAGAAGAATTCCCTGGCTCCTGCCTAACATGGTGTTATGTACCCTTCACCATTTGGATGCCAGTGTGGATAGCACAAAGTAGATATGTGTGCGCAGCCTTTGTGAATGCTACAAAAGAGCCAGGAAACCTAAGAACCTCATAGAAAGTAATTAATTTGCTTGTAATGGGCCTGTAATTGCTGCTATTACAAAATTTCTGATTGTGACTATGTTGTGTTTAAGAATTGGGCCTGTGGTTTTATTGCAGAATTATTACAGCAAACCGTTTGGGGACTGTAAGGATATCATCTCATTCTCTTAAGTATTCATTTGGCCAGTATTGTGAAATGTAGCTGTTTCTAAGGGACAAGGGGCCCTAGAGTAACTGTTGAACTAATAATAAATTAGAGATCGATTTAGTCTCCTTCCCCCCCCCCCCAAAGCCACCATCAAATCTAAAATCAAACAGCAGGAAAATAAGGCTTTTTTAGTTTTGGTTTTTAACATTAGGCTTTTTTTTTAAAGTAGATGGGCAAAAATGTTTTTCACCCAAAGTGCCTTGACCATTTGTTTTGCTTTGAAGAGACTAAACGTGTCTTTGGGCTTTAGGGTTTAATAACAAAGTATTAACATTTTGTGTGTTTCTGGAGCTCAGAAAGAGGGGTATGGAACTGAAATCATACACCTGTTTTTGATGAAGTGTTTCATGCAGGTGATGTTTGGAGTTGACAAAGAGATGGGTCTAAACAGTGGTTATTATTTTAGCCCACTAAGCGTACCATGAATACAAGAGGATGCATCTGTGCAGTGAGGAAGGGATTAGTGCGGTGATGAACCACAGTTCTTACTGGAGATAACAGAATGAATAGACTAGATTTCAAGATCCTGTCTTATAAGCTATTTCTAGTGTCAGCAGCTTTCCTGAGAAAATAGCTTGAGTTACATGTTTTAAGTGTACCTTTTTCTTACCTCAGCTCTTCACTTGTCCTCAAAATTAGATTACTCTACTGAAGAAATTTACAGTAGATCCTCTGTTCCTTGTTGGTTGGTTGGTTGAGTTTTGTGTTGGCTTTTTTTTTTTTTAAACAAAACCCCTGTCTCACGTGTAACAGTTCTTCGTCCTCCAGTGTTTGCCTTATTGGAAGAACCTGCCTGTGGGTTGCGTATCTTTCAGCTCATCCTTTGTTCAGAGTGCCTAACAGAGTGGCTCATTTCCTCATGGCAGAGCGGCAGTTAGGAAACAGTGTGCCAAAATGTAAATGCCCTCGCTGAGAACTGGTGTTCTGCAGTAATTAAAACATACCTTCTGGCTTTCAGTAGTAAAAGGAACATGTGATTGGATACTTGTTAGCTAGACATTGCTCCACCATGTTTCAGTCCCCTGTTTCCTACAGTGGCAACTGATGGATAGTACTTAGGGGAAGGTACTTAGCACCTTCCATGATCCTGGCTGGTTGCCTAGTTTTTTGCCAAAGCAGAAGGTTTTTTGGTATAAAACAGCAGTTGTTTCCAGATGTTATCTGTCTCTTGAATGATGAGAGCTGATTGTTTTAGACTTTACAGGCACAAGTGTAAATACTTTGAATTGTCAGAATAAGTGCCCAGCTTTTTAAAATTCAGAAATACTTCACTGTTTTTGTCTCCCTGTGTCATGAATCCCTTATGCTTCATTGCACACTGCATATGAACATTTCCCTTCTGTTTTCTCTAAGCAGGTAGTACTTGCTGCTAATTTCATCTAAGCATCACTTGCATCTTGTGTCAAGGGAGACTTTTTTTTTTGATAGTGAGTGGTGATAACCAGATTTTCTCTCTCTTCTGTTAAAAAAAAAAAAAAAAAGCAAAAAAAAATGTGTACAATTAGCACTGTTTGAAATAGATGCTGTAAATGACACCTCTAGAGCTTAAAAATCTTTTTATTCTCCAGAGAGATACATTATATTCAGTAGCTGTTGAAGGCTTCCTGCTGTCCTACTATTTAGGGAATTAAAAATTTTTCACTGGCTGGTTCAAAATAGAAGAAACCTGTTTTATTAGTCATCCTTGTTGTTCTTGAAAGAAATGGCAAAGAAAAAAAAAAGCTAACATTTTTCTTCTCCAGATGTAGAAATCTGTTTTGATAGTGAATGATGTTCTGGAACTGCTTAAACCAACTAGGGTAAATCCAAGCCAGCACTCCTGGTGATAAATATATGGGGTACTTTTAAAACACTTGGCAATGGAAGAAAACAAACTGTATGCATCATTAAAGTATAAATTGAAGAATCTGGGGAGAAATAATGCAACTTCAAAAGCAATACAGATCTTTTATAATACTATTATATGAAGTTAGAATGTTTGTTTTCTTTTTCTGTAGAGTTGTTCTTTATTTGACTTGTAGTTAGTACATAGTGTCTTTTATTTCACTAAGAAAAATATGTTTCTTTAATGATAATACATGGTAAAGATGTTCCTCCAATTGTATTTTTTCACTACAGTTATTAGCTGGTTCATGTAATGGTTGAATTGTGAATAGAGGAGAGGCAATGGTACTGAAAAATACCATCTCGCATGCAAATTACTTATTTTTTCAGAAGGTGTTCTGTCTACAACACATTCTGAGATACTAAATATTAGTCTATTAAACCTAAGGAAATTGCTACAGGTAGTACAAAATTAGCTGATTGTTTCCCTTGATGTTGATTCCTTGTGCATTTTTTTTTCGCAGTTCTGGAAGTATAGAACAGCAACTGTGATAATGAACCTCTACCTACAGCATGTACTTGACATTTGTGTGCCATTGTGAAAACGTAGCAGAAAGAAGGGAAAATTTTCTTTATTGGTTTCTTTATTGGAGCAGTGGATATTGTGTATCATGACTTCTGTAAGGCTTTCGACACTGTCTCCCGTAAGATCTCCATAGACGAGCTGTTGATGTATGGGCTGGGTGTGCAGAGAGTGGGTTTGTAAAGCTCTTGTTGTCTATTAAAGTGCAACTTGGACACATGAGAGGATTTATGGTTAAAAGGGGTAATCCCTTAGCGTGTAATTGTTTGATATTCTGAGGTTTGTAATATTTTGAGGATCTAAGAGATTTGGGTTCATGAAGCCTGCAATACGTGGACATCACTAATGGGCTTTTTGGGGATAATGTAAGCCACTTGTACATAAAAAATGAAGGAGCAGAAAAGAAGCTACACTTAAGAGATCTTTGAAGTATAAAATGAAAGCAGTCTCCTTCAGTAAAACAGTGCCCATCCCCATCAATGTTAAAGTTGAGAGTCCACATTCAAGCACATTCTCATTATTTTAATGGAAGTTCTGAACTGATAATAAGAGAATACACTGCAGTAGGTGAAAATTACTTGCTGCTGTGCTGTCGTTATTTCATGACATTTTAGTTAATTACACTGTCCCATAATGACTTATGACTGTGTACACAGAGACTTGAGATAAAAAGGAGGAATTGTAGTGGTTTTCAAAAGCCAGACCAAAGCGTGTTGCAGTCTAGAATGGGAGGATAATAAATTCCATGAGCTTAGATCACCAGATGACCACTGGGTTTATCTTCAGCTGTAAATCATGGGATGATACAACTCCTATATAGCATTAATTATTAAACAAAAGCAGTTTCACAGTTTTATACATTTGTGAAATTTCTGTAAAGGGTAGGAGTCTGGCAATGTCTTCGTTACTTGTTATTTCCTATTTTATCTTTCTTTCTAAATGTCCTGACAGTGACTGATCCAGGGAAAATCCTACGCCATGATACTTTCATAGTTGCCAGACATTTTACAAATTCTAAAGTAATAACGAGATATTCAAGTGGTACCACAGGTTCTTTTAAAGAAAAATATGTATTTGTTTCATCCTTTACTCTCCCTTTTTCATTAGCATTTCAGGTTAAAAATCAGGTATTGAATATCAGTATTGCCCTTTGAGAAACCTATTCTTACAATTCTTTGATTGTAAATCACGAATGGAATAGACATAAATGTTCTTATCTGCACGTATTCAGTCACAGGTTGCAATGAGAAGGTACTATTTTGTCTGTTACCAAACAGCACCGTGATAGCAGATGATCTGCTGGTTGCACGTAACATAGTAGGATAAAAATCACCTAAAATTCTTTTCTTTTTTCGTATGTAGTGTCTCTAGTTCAATGTATTTTGTATTGGTTCCCTCTTTAACTTGTTATGCATGAAGCTATAATGTATATCCTACTTGCATACCTGTAGGCAACATAGCAAGTTCTTTTTGGGTATGACCCTGTTTTAGATGTCTATGACAGTGACAAAGTTTTGAGTAGCACTGGCTCTGAAGAAGAGTGGAGGTAAGGGTTCAGTACTGGTCATCTTATGTGTCTTAGTCACTTAGCACAATGTGCATGTTGGTATTTAAAAATACAAGCATAAGCAACGCTGGAGAACATCAAGAGCACATCAGTTAAATGTAATTACATCACAAAAAGATTTTCTTCCTGCCAGAATCTGCCCATGCTCTGGCCATTTGTGCTGCTTGCTGAATGGCTCAGAATTGCTCTGAAAACAAGAAGACCTTTGCACTTTTCTGGTCTTTGTAGAAATATCCAACCCTGCTCTGACCTGTTCCTTAAAATCTACTCTCTGTCTGCCTTAAAGCACCAGTTATAGCTCCAGGGTGTTCGCTGGGCATGCAACATATCTTCTTTATGTGTGCTGAATTTGTGCTGTATGTAATTTGAGTGCTCAAGGTAAAACACCACAGTTAGTTATTCTTGACCCAGTCAAGGCAATATGGATGAAGTTTTACTCTAGTTTTACTCCTCTGGTAAGAGGAGCACAGGCTATGCTTAAGGTACCACTGTCTGTGGACAATAAGGAGGAGGCACATGGTTGTGGAGGATGGAAGGTAAGTCTTCAGAAACAAGTTTTCTGTTGATAAATGACGCAGTTCAATGTTCCCAGCTGTCACAATCTTGCATGAATGTAGTACTTGTAAAATAGGTTCTTTCTGGCTTTGAGTAGCTGAGAATTTGTAGCAGTCATCCTTGTTTTACAGGCTATGATAATGGCATGTGTATACTCTATAAAATAGCTCTGTATTTTATACATATAAAATACTGTGTGACTTTCTGCTTAAAAGATAGGCCACCACATTTCTTCTTGTTTACATATGTTATATAATAGTACCATAAATGTATAATATAAGAAGCTGCTGTGCTTTGTTCAATACAACCAACTCTTAATTCCAGCTTTTATTTGGCTCATAAAGGTACACCTTGGCTGTAAAGGAAATCTATAGCTTCAAAATCAGTAGGAGTGGTGACTGCTAAGTGCTAAATGACTAGTTACACTTGTAATTTAGAATTTAGAATATGTATAACTTTTAACAAATGTAGTTGTCTATTTGGAGGTTGGGAACTTTGGGATATTCATTTATTGGTGCTAATTGAGCCAGATGCTCAGCTGAAATGAGCATTTTTTTAGCTTTAAATATTGTCTAAATCATATCATCCAGCACAGTAATACAGCCTGAATCAATATATCGGATATCACTCCTAGACGATTTGGCCTTTTTGGATTAAAGTGAGACATGACAGTTGAAGACAAAAAATCACTAATCAGATTTCCTCAAATCTATTTTCTTAATAAAGTCTGAAACTTTTGCCTGAAAACAATCCTTAATTTCCACTCTCATTTTCAGCTTGTGATGAAAAAAGAAAAAGAAGTGCATCATATTCTGATGTCATTTATTGGAATACGAGTCCTTTTAGGACTCAGACACACCAGTAAGCTAGAGCAGACTTACATCAGATCTTGTGCTATGTGAAACTTAGTGAGTGATGATGGGAGTATCAATCTATGGCAAAAAAGTGCCAAGCAATCACTTTAGGAAATGTGAATGAAAAACAATGTAGTTTTCATTGCAGGTGACCATGGTGACATCTGATTAATAATTAGTGGTTTTATTTATTGCAGTATGATTTGGTTGGGTTTTTTTGTTTTCTTATTTTATTTTCAACATTTAAAATGCAAATTGAGTTCACTCTTTAACAGTGAGATTTTTTTATCTTTGCAGTTTGCCGGGAAGACTCATACCAGTCGATAGTCTCATGTGCTGCTGTAGTACTTGCCCCTGTAGAGCCGACAGTGGATACAAGGAAAAAGGAACAGACAGTAATGCCTGATGTCTCTAAACAGTGAGTCATTCAAATAACATGATCTTTTACAAGTACAATTTAAACATCAGACCAGATGCTTTCCTGTGGATATGCATATACACCTCCTTTCTGTTTTATCAGGGGTTACATAGGCTTTTCCAAAAGCCTGAAAATGGCCTGAGGCCAGGCTGCTTCTTTCGTTCCTTAGCCTACCTTTTTTTCCAAGGCTTTTGTAATGAGGTATATAGGAGGAATGGGCATTTATACTCTGAGAAATCGACTTTTTAACAGGCTTAATAAGGCGATTCTTTTGGTTTAAGTAGTCCTTTCATTCTTGCACAGTTTTCTAGTCAGTAGTTGATTTTTAGAGAGAGTGTAATTCCTAAATGCTCTGCTCATCTGTGATGTTTCAGTATTTTTCAGTGACTATTTTACTGCTGTGATATGAGATATGATTGCATCTTCAAAAGTGTGGTAGTGGTCTTAAACAGACTGTAATTTAGTATCTTGTATTGGGTGAGAATCATAACCACAGCACGTATAGTAACGTACGTCTTGCAGTAGCAGGTAGGATAGTTGTTTCTTAACAATGGAGTCCTTGGAGAATGAAAAGAACTTCTTTCATGAAAAGAAAGAAAACATAATGGTGATGCTTTATCACAACACAGACTTGGGGTCTGTGCATTTTAACGTGTGGAAACACGTTACAATGGATAATAGTAGATCATTATTGGTCTTTGCCATTCATGTTTAGTTTTCTGCTTCTCTGGGTATTTACAAATTTAGCTTTGAACTTGTCTATAAAGTCCTAGCTTGCATATCTATTACTGTAGGAAAATGAAAACATCTCTCCTGCTCCCCTCCCCTCTAATCCACCACTAGTGGATTAGATTCAATTAGGTGGGATGTGATCTTGGTACAGATTATGGCTTAACTCTGTATCTGACTGTGGCGCCTTTTTCAATCTGGTGATAAACCCGTTTCATCCTAGTCTACCTGTACTTAAAAATTTAACACGGTATATTGCCTATCATCTAGGTATTATTACAATGACTTATGTGTTTGAAACGCTGTTAGCATCTAATCATTTTACTGTTTCGCTCATACAGCTCTCTGAATACTAAAGGCTCGGAAAGGCAATGGGCTGCAAAACACTGTGCTGAAATCCAGAATAATTTTTGTGGTTAGTTCAAACAGCATAGTGTGGTTTTGCCTTCTCTTGACTAATAGGCAAGCCTACACTGTTGTTTGATTGGCTTTTTCCTCCGCTATCAGCAGTTTCAGGATTTCATAATCCTTTATGAATTCAAAGTTAGGAAACCTCCTGTATATGTTTAGCATGTGCTTGAGAGCTGAATGATGTCACCTCCAAGATTTTTTTTCCTTCACCTTATTGGTATTAGCAAGTATATTAATATGCTTTCTGGTGTGCTTGTTTTTTAAAAATTTTAAAATTTTTTTGTTTACCACCTCACTAGTGATATCTCCTAAGTACAAAGACTTAAATCATGCTTGTCTTATGCACTCAGAGGTCTCAGAAACATGCTGTAACGTCTGCTACTCTTCCAATTTTCATGTGTAAAAATATGACTTGTGGCTCTGGAACTCCTTCAAAAAGAAACAAGATTGTGCTTAAACAGATTAAATATATTGGAACTTCTTCACATGAAACAGCATCATTGTATTAGTTTCTTTAAACCAACATTTCTTGCAAGTGTATTGGAAATGAAGCAGAAGCATCTTTCTGGAAAGCTTCTGCATGTTGTTAGACATGGCCGTCTACTAGTTCGCAGTGTCTATCCTGATTTGCAGTGAACATGCTCTGTTTTCTTCCTTATGTGGAGCAAGCACATGGCTTCAAGAAAATCTCATTGTGAAACATCAGTGTACTGCAGGACTTCTCTGATTCTGTGCTTTCTACATGTAGATCATTTTCCCCATATCCAGGTTTAATGGAAGCAGAACAGATCTCAATTCCTGTGTCTAAATATCCCAGTGTCATCTCTCTCCAATGCAAATATCAAGCAAGAGAAGTCCTTGGCACATACTCAGTTCCATTGACTTGAGTGCAGAGTCCATGTATGGACTGATCTGCACAGGTGAATGATAATTATGGGTATTCGTAATTACCTCTACTGGAAATAGCATCGATACTTTGATTTTTGTGCTTGTCTTTGTGTACCAGCATAGTTTTGACTTTGGTGTCCCAAAATTGTGACTATCACAGAGGGCTGAGCAGTGGCCAGCCATTGAGGTCTTGTAAAGAAAAGCTGCTGCCTTCAGGGCCTTGGATAGAGTATGTTTAGAATAACCAATGCTTTCTAAAACTATATAAGGAAGCAATGTGTAATCCAAAACAGATAAAATACATATTAATAGTAATAAGATGTTAAACAGTTACAAATAACTAGAAATAATTATATTGTAAACCACAGTGGAATTATACCAAAGACCTTGAGGACACGAGAAGCTGTGAAGCCTGGGTGGGCGGAAAAAAAAAGCCTTTAGTGTGAATTGTATAATATTTGACTAATGATCTTATTTTGTCTTAGAAATAAACTGGTTAGTGGATTTAAGTAATGTACTATATTTGCTTAATGTAATTTTACTGTAAGCAGCAAAGAATCATGCCAGAAGTGATAGCAGCAAAGCTTAATGATTTTTTGAAGTGTCAGTGATTATAAGTTATCGGGATTGAAGGAATAAAAAGCTTTTTTTTTTCCCTGTCTCTATTTTTTCTTGGAAGCTCAAAACATTTCATCAGGAAGCAATTCCTTAGTGATAGGTAGGTAATTGCTAACTCTTGTGCATCTTGTGCACTTGGCAAAATCCCTACCTCAGTCATTCAGCAGGAATGCACTTGGCTGAGTAATGCGATAGCCACAAAATAAGCAGAGAAGGCTCTGGTCAAGCAAACCATATCTCTAGCAGCCTGGGAGTGACATCCCTGTCACAAGAAGCATGAAGGAACCTGTTTAGCAAAGACGCGTCACCTGCAGGAAGAAGATGAAGTCCTTGCTAGGTGCTTTGGCCATTATTCTGTGTTGCATTGAAGGCTGGTAGAGTACAAAAGGCATTCACTGCTCTTCTGTAAATATGCATTTCGGAACAGGGGAGCTTCTCTGTTTTTTTATAGGAGAATAATGAACAAGACTTGTTTTCTGCACTTGGCAAAGCATGCTTTCAGTGCTCAGCTGGCAAGAGCACCCCTTTGTAGC
The DNA here is from genome assembly GCA_013398295.1 of Chionis minor. Taxonomy (NCBI): domain Eukaryota; kingdom Metazoa; phylum Chordata; class Aves; order Charadriiformes; family Chionidae; genus Chionis; species Chionis minor. Next base: position 1,467,198 of record VZSF01006303.1, read on the forward strand.
TTCTGTCCTTCCACTCTACAACAGACTGTGCTGCAGAGAGATACGCAGTCTGAATGGCAATGGGAGGTCAGGATGAAAAACAAGAAGTGTGAGCTCTACCTTACCTTGTCATCTGTGCCCTCTATTTTGTCTAGGATGTTGCATGAGCTTTGTTATATTTTGTGGAGATACAAGAGTTAAAAACCTCATGCTCTCTTACCAGTTCAAGTTATTGAAGCCTCTTTGTGTTGCCGTAGGGATAGATCGGTCGGTTGCTCTCAAAGGTGCTCTCAAATTGCTGAAACAATTTGAATCGTTTATCCTGTTGGCATGGTCTTCATTTTAGTCCTTCCTATCTGAATCCAAGTATAAATAAATCAGCTGCCAGAACAGAGCAATGACACGAGGTGTCCTCCCTTTCATTTCAAGTTCTTAACAGCGAGCATGGGAAAGGAGGCATGGCCAGGGAACTGGATGTTATGCTTCAGAACAACTTAGCTTCAGCTTCTGTGGCCAAACTCTGAGCTGAAAGCTCACGCTCCAAGGGGCAGCATGGAGAAAGAAGTTTCTCAGACACAGGTGACTCTGAGCAGACAGAGTCTGTATCCTTGCATAGGACTGACCTGCAGTTCAAAATAGCCATGGCAACATGTAACCCTCTGAGCTGGCTAATTTTAAGCTGGTTTGTGCATTTGTACTTCAGCTGCCATCATGTTTCTGGTTTTGATTATTATTTTTTAAAGATACTATTTCTGTTAAATTGTTTTCAGGGCTACAGATCCTGTTATGTCATGAAACAGACAGTAATTTGCCAACTGCCATGTCAGAAATATTTTCCTAAGCTTTAGGTGAGGTTTCCAGATGAAGATCCAAGGTAAATGTTACAGCTCCTGCATCAGTTCTTCAGAATCTTAAGAATCCAGTCAGATTTTTCTTCTGATAAATACATGATTGGGCCTATGTAGTCTTTTCAATATTATTCTGTCTGGGCCAAGCTGTTTAACTTGTACCTTGCAACTGTTACTTACCCTGAGCAAGATTCTTACGCATGAGTTCAAATACATGAGAAGGCTCCTTGGAGTCACAGTGACTGACTAGCTGGGCGCTTACTGATGGGAAACAGGGTGGTGAGTAGGAGAATTACAGCTTTAATGCCATTCTGTACTGCGCTGTTTAGTGCAGATATTCAGTTTGGCATCTGGGAAAGTTTTGGTGCACATATATCCCATATTTGCTAGGTGCAGTAAGTATATTCCAAAATTTAGGAGCTTTTTTTCTGTCTGTGATCTTCCAGTGGTAAAAACGTAATTGATAGATCTGAAGACAGTGGTAAACCTTTTTGACTCATGCAGCCTTGCCTAATTCCTTTCAAAAGGAGTTCAATCCAAGATGGTTATGTATTACTCTTCACTTATTCCAATTGTAGATTTTCGTTTCCTTTTTCTCTCTCTCTCTCTCTAATTTTTTTTTTTTGTATTTTCATAAATCTCGGGGACGACATTTTTTCCCTCAGAGCAACAGTGTTGGTGTTTTACCTCTATAATTTTTGGTCCTCTTTAGTGGTGACATGAAGTGTGGTCTCTAACGCAGCCAGTTTGTCAGGCTGTGGTGCCCCACTGCAAGATTTGTGTCTGCTTTGACAGCTCATTCAAGAAGGCATGTTTTGGTAATGTGAAAAATGAATGCTTTTCAGACTCGTTGGGACAACCTGATAAAAGATGATTGAACTGTTTCAGTTTCCTCGATAATTACAATGATGCACTATGAAAGCATGTGTCACTCTTTGGGTAATACAGAGAGTACGGGGATGCCCCGTGTTGCTCTGGAACAACGTTGGTTTGAAAGCTGTGGTTCCAGCTCAGCTGGGAAACAAGACAAGACACATCAGCTGAATACAGTATACTTTCCACCAGAGCATTTTAGTGGTAGGTAAGAGGTAGAGGAGGTGGAATTTACATCCATTTCTTTAAAGCAGGCACTTTGAAATTGAGTAAATATAAGCACTATGCTTCTGCTGTCAGTGGTCAAATGCACCATTAAAATCGCTTCCTGGAATAGTAGGAATCAAATACATTTCTGCAAGGGCCAAATACGTTGCCAGAATTGCTCAACACACATGGCTACTGGAGGTCCTCCTCAAGGAACCAGCCAGACTGGAGTCTCCTGAGAGTGCAGGCCAGAACGTTGTGGCATGCACGTGTGGGTCCAGCACCCACCTGCCCCCTCCACGGGCTGCTTCCTCTGCTGCTTTGCACAACGTCTGCATCCAGCACCCCTGAGGAGCTCAGCCATCCCTCCTCCCTGCCCTTCCTGCTCCTCACAGGACCCTGCCGCCTCCCTACTTTATGGTCCTTTGTTGGTGGGTGTGTGGCTCTTTCTCTGTGTAGATTTAAGGATGGTTAAAACACACTAATGTGTCTCACACAATAGGAAATTTTGGTGTCTCCTTCTCAGACCTGTGGGAACTAGTCACAAGTGCTGCCTGTCTTTCAACGGACAGGGGAGATGCAGGTATTACTGGTGAGGAGCATAACCTACCTTTCATGTGACAGGTCATCCGCAAAGGCTGGAAATCGTAGTAGATGTGTTGGGGAAGGTAGTTTCCAAAGCACAGTAGGAGTTTGATTTACTTCAAGACCCTAGTGAACAGGTGGGTTTTGCATGATAGATATGCCTATACTTAACTAGGGTACAAAAAAGTCTTCTGAAGAAACATGGGATGAACGGAATATATCTTAGTAATAGATGTTGGTTTCCTTTGATATAGTTACAATTAATAAAACAAAGGGGTTTTTGTGAAAAAGCAAACATTTTTTGAAAAATATTTTCTGCTTGATTTTTGAATCTTTGATGTTGTCGTGGTTTGGGCTGGTCTGGCCACTGAGGTGAGCAATAAGATGTACTGGTAAGAAGAGCATATTAGAAATACGTAACTGGCTATCGCTGTGCAAAGAATTAATAAATACCCAAAACATAATGAGGGTAACAAATTAACTCTTTGTTTAACAGGCAATAATAAGCTGTTAGATTTGATTAAAACCTCATTTTTAGTGATTCTGATTCCCTGTCTCTCTGCAATAAAACAGAGAAAAAACAAACCGTAGCCCATGGCCATAACAATTCCATGATCTCCTCGTACATTCTGTATTGCTTTTTGCACATAATGGGAAAATGAGTTGTTTTGCTGTACTCAGGTCTTCTCTGAAATGGGGAACATTTCAGAAAATAGGAAAAATATAGTACTTACATGTCCTTTATTGTCTACTATTCCCTAACCCTAACTAGCTGAAATTCCTACCTGACATTGTCTAGGCTGCTCAAATTGGTAACCTCCTTCTGCTTGCTTTGCGAAGAAAAAAAAAAAACCCAATAAAACAGACTTTGATGTTTACGTTTTTTTCTGTGTCTGGCCACTGCCAAAATGAGAATGACTTTGTACAAACAATTATAAAACACATAACAGTTGTGCAAAGGAAATATAATTGCACTGCAAAGCAAATATGGAAGAAACTTTGTATCTGGTTACAGACTGGGAGCACCATCAGTTCTCACATTCCCTCTCAGTCACAGAAACCAGGAATTTATAGGAAAGATTGACAGGAAAACAATCTACATAAATATTTTTAAATATCTTAGGCAATTGTTTGCAACCAAAGGATTAAGTTCTGTACAGCTTAATTTGATCTTTATTTGCAAATGTTGAATATGCTGGTTTTTGAGAGCCACTACCTAATTGTAATTACAGCATTTCATATTTTCAATATTTTGTAGTTCAAGGCCTGTCTTTTTCTGTGTGGTGGTGAATAATGCAGGAGGCAGAGGAATGACAGCAAGTGTCCTATAGAGGAAAGGTGTTATGCAGATTTTATCTATAGCCCTACCAAAGAAACTCCAGTCCTTTGCAGATATGGTCATTGTTTGGAAAGCTTCCTCTTCCCTCTGCGAAGAGACTTGGTTTCTAATGGACTGTTGACCATAAGTGTTTCAGTCATTGCCCTTAAAGTATTACTGATGTGACTGAACTTAACGATATTTCAAGAAAAGATAAAGGGATGGAATGTTAAGTAAGATGCTTAAGGAGGTCGCTTTGAATCGAAGCATGGAGGATCAAGAACACTATGGCATTTCCAAGTTGAGATAATTGTTGTAGTTTCAAAATAATGCTAGCACATTGTACCACTGTGTAGCTAATCTTAATAAAAAAATTCAGGAAATAAAAATGTGTAGGGATAATAATACAGCGTTGCTGAAAAGTGATGTGTCTGAGCTCCAAAAGGTGAGAATTCATATAGAACTTTTGAAGTCAAAATAATTATTGTAATTTACATTGGCAGAGTGTATGACCAAAGCTGACTTAGAGCATTGGACTGTACAAACTAAGGACAATGCAATTATAGTCATCTGGAATACAAATTTCCCCTGCTTCAGCAGCAAGCAATGGACAACAGTAACAGCATCAATGACTACAATTTCTTAATTGGACCTGAAGCCATTATAATAAAAACATTGTCACCAAATCACTTAAATCTAGAAAATGGCTGTGGCTTACCCTGAAGAAACAATAATTTGTTCCATTCACATCCCTAAATTTGTATGACTTGATGATACCATAATGTCATTCTGGTTTTGGCTGTAACTCTAGTAAGAATGTCCTTCAGAGTAAGATTATCCATTCGTGTATCAGACCTGAGACAATTTTTAAAAATTTCTAAATAAAATTAAAATCTGCGCATTCCATGGATTCTTATTTTTGTTCTGTGTGAATCATCATGTTCTCCCTTGGACATATCTGCAATAGTGGGAGCTTTAGTCATCTGATTTGCTCATCCTTCATGTCCAGAAATTTGCCAGAAGGAAATTCATCAAGATAAGTAATTTTGCACTAATTAGAGGTCTTATTTGAAAAGGTGCCAGTTGTCACACAGTTAGAACTATAATGGCAGGTGCTTAAGATACATTCAGTTCAGGAATGGGAATTTTATCTTGTGTGTGCTGTAGTGTGTAGAAGTTTCTAGTTTATTTAAATTACTGAGAAGTATGAGTCAGACCACCAATATCAACTGAATCCCAAAGTAGCAGCCTAACACTCAGCAACCAAGAACTGTTCTAAGCTAATGGCTTTGAATAATCATTGCAAAATATTCTTGGCATATACATTGTAATGAGAGCAATGAACCATAAGACACAGTTATGACTAGGTAGGACATTGGTTTGAATTTGAATTTTGTGCTGAGCTATTTATTGTGTGATGAAACAGGAATTATTGCATACGTATCAAGCCTCCTTAACCTCTGGAGCAAGTCTAAAAGGAGATGTAGTTGCAGTAAATAAAATCTTACCTGGCTCCTTGAAAAGGATGGTTATTGTAGGCAATGCAGGCAGAGACGGTTGAGAGGTTCTAGGAAGCTGAGCCACTGGAACAGGCTTAGGCAATTGAACAGCAATTATTTTATCTGGAGATCCACATCTGAAGAGTTGCTGTTCTAAATTGTAGCATTAGTTACTTACGGGGTTCGTTATTCTGATAAATGATGGTGTTTTCCATTATCCTATGTGGCAGCTGCCTAAGCCCTGTAAAGCACACCCATCATCTGCTGGGGTGATTGTACAAAGCCACTCAGATGTAATGTCTTTCTGAGCAAAGGTTACAGTTGGGCATGTGGAAAATGACTCCCTCCTTTACTTGGGATTTAAAAAAAAAAAAAGTTTCCTGTGGAGAACAAACTTCATTTTCATCCATCCTAAATTGATGCCCAACACAGACACTCAGACCAAGCATCGTTGCCCCCTCAGCTTCACGTTATAAAGGAGATCTAACATTTTTATTGAGCAGATACTTATTCAAGGGGCTGAAAGGACTTGATTTCAGGGCAGTGCAATGAAACCTCAAAAAAAAAAGCTGTGGTCTTCTTGTCTGGTCTTTTTCCTCATTTCAAAAAAAGCTATTTTTATGGTAGTCTAAGTGTAAAGTTAGTTCATATGCATTTATTTTCTATAGTGGTTGCTAAATTTGTATTTCAATAGTCAATTCTTGTAGCATACTGCAGCAATTGGGAAGACAATGTTAAATCTCATGGTTAACCTCGATGCCCAGTTTTGCCTAATGAGAATTTACAGTCACGGTGAGACTTCACCAAAAGGACATGCTTTTAAAGTACAGAACTTGAGAGCTTGGGAAGAAAGCCCATTAAATTCAAACGGGGAGAAAGAGAGAAGTGCCAACTGTGCCCATTTATTCCTTTTTCTTGTACGCTAGTACATCCAAAATCTTGAAAGGATACAGAAATTATATTGCTGTAAAATTGGGGCAAAAATATTTGTTAAACTTGACTTCTTTGACTCAAGCTTGCACAAAATTAAGTGGAAGTGCTTAATCTTAGGTAACTACTCCAGAAACAGAATTATCCTTTCTGGTACGTAAAAGCATCTGCTCTGCTGTTGCTAAACCTTAATTCAAGTTCTGTTTAGGCCACAACCAGTGATTGCATTTTATCATCTCGCAAGGAAATTAAGGCAGGTTTGGGTCCATACTTTTGTGCAGCAGAAATATCAGTTTGAGGTAGCGTTGTCTAAATACTAAAGAGGTAGGGGGTGGTGGTGGCAGGGGAGAAGGGACCAGGGGATAATTTGTTTTGTAATTTAGAAGTCTGTGGTGTTTGTATTAAAGTACAACACCAGTTCTTACAAATTAGATTTCAAAGCATAATTGCAGCTCAAATATAAAAATTAATCAACTATGTTATTACTTGTGAACAATTAAAGCATCATAAAATGGAAAACAAATATGAAGGAAATATGCTTGTACATGTAATGCTAGGATTGTGAAGTACTTAATTTGGTTAGACAAATGCATTGTAGATTAAAACTAGAAAAAAACAGATCAAGTACATAGCAGAGATGTATTTGTTTCACTTTCACAGTAATTTAATAATATCTCTGAAGCATTACAAAGAACAACAGTTCTTGGTAATTTCTTCCTGTCACTGGAAGGTGGGGGAAAGGATGGATTTCAGAGAAAAAACTTCATGGTGCTTCAAGTTGAGATATTACCTGCATCCTAGAGAGAATGAATTATGTGAAAAAAATATACATACCTGCATGCTATGTTTCATATACTGATCAATCCCAATCAATGGCATTTCACTTTTTATTTTGCAAAACTAAATGGGGAGAGAAGCTCCAGAAGTATGCATAATCTAAGTATTAATATTTTTAAGAGCAAACATTGCTCTGTTTTGCTGAGTAAAAAATAGATATTGGAGAACAGGCAGAAATAATTTTTAGAACACTCTCTTTACCCCCCACCTTCAGCTCCAGTTTGTTTCATATTTATTTTTTCCTGAAGGTAACGAAGCTATAGAGACAATATCCCTCTTAACTTTGGTACATACATTTTCAATGTTTAAACTTATGAAGAGCCCTGGGAGCAGGGATTTTAGTAACCAATCAAAATCTATGTTTACATTGGGTATTGAATACGTTGTGATTTACTTGCATGGATTTACTGATGGTGGAGATGGAAGGCTATAGCTAAAAAGGTGAAGTGGTACTATTACTCTTTCTTTGTCTCCTTTTTCCTGTTCCGGCTTTTGCCAGCCAATGCAGTGGTTGTGTCAGCCACTCTATGGGAACTAAAAGACAGCATTTAAAAAAAAAAAAAAACCAAAAAACAAAAAACTGGGAAATGGGGAGGTAGGAAGCAGAAGAGATAAAAGTGAAAGGACACTGCCTCAACACATTAGGACACATGCAGCATTGGTGCAGTTGGATTGAGCCATAAATTTGCAATGATATTGCAGTAAAGTTAAGCTGTAAAGACAAAATATTGTAGCAAGCAACAGTGAATTTAAAATAGCTGAATGCTGCAAAAATTATCCATACAGTTATGAAGCAAGTACAAATAAAAGTTCTTCCTCCTTTGCTCCAGGATCAGGGTTAAGTTCTGTTGTACTAAGGAGATTGACTTGCCAACTTCTTTTTATCAGTAGTAGCCACCATGTAAAAAGTTCACTGATGTTTGTGAGGGAAGAATATTTTTTGTTTTTCTTTTCCCATGCCATACTTGTATGAATTTCATGTGCTTCCTGCACCAGGTTCATTTACTAGGTGTCTGTGGATATGGCAGGATTTTACTCCCATTGTTTTGATTACAACTTGTTTTGCTTGGGTATTTTAATCCTCTCTTTATTGTTACACAATGGAGTAGTAAGTAGCTTTTATTGCACATGAAAAATATTTGCTTCTGCTACATTGATTAAATACGTAGCAGCATGCATTGCAAATATATCCACTTATTAACAGTCCAGATGCAGAGCTTCCATCACAGCAGTCCACAACTTCAGCTTGTGAACAGCTTTAATAAATGTCTCCAAAAAGGAGAATCAGGGAAAGAAAGAGAGGCCAGTGCTTGCATCATAACTGTGAGGTGGCTTTTTCAGAAGCATGGACCTGTGCATCGAAGTATGATGTAGGCTACAACCTGCAGCTCTCTCCCTTTTTTGCTCCAAGATTGGCTGGTTTATACATTCAGTGACTCCCCCAGATCCCAGGAGGATTCTTGGGATGAGCAATACAAGTAGGAGGAGGGAAACATGGATAAGAGATTACTGGGAGTGAGCTATTGGGAAAAATCAAGGGAAGCACAGGTAGGGGAAAAAAGAGGAGTAGCTTTGAGGTAAATGTTCCCATGTTTTAATCAATCGTGCTTATAACCTATACTCTTGGTAAAACTGTCTTATCTATCTGCTTGCTTGCTTGTTTATACAGAAAGCCTATAGGATATTCACCCAAAAGTATGGTAATGTTCATCTAACTGTTGTCCTGACCTACTCCTCCATTCCCAGCCCTTTATTCAAACTTTTTATTACTGATTTTTCAGGAGTATTCCAATCTCACTTCCAATTATCTTTTTTATTAGTCCTTTTGTGTAATATACAAGTTTATATACAATTTTATTACATGCCCATGTTACTACCTTGGAAGATACCGTGTTAAAAAGGACTCATCTCTCCTGGCAATAGTAGGTGCAGAAGTGACAGAGACCTCAAATCAGAGCCACAAAACAGCCTGGAATAAACCTTATGAGAACCAAGAATGAAAACCTTTCTTTTACTTTTAAATACACTTCTTGTAGTTTTGATTGCATCAATCTGAATGTCTCCTGCACACCGTTTAAAGCCAGAAGAGGAGAAACAGAAGTCCTTTTTGATAGATGAACTAAGTGGCAAGATGTCCAGTTATTTTGTGTTACAATAGCCTGCTATTAACGGGGCTGAATTTTGAGCCTTATTTTTGTAATCCTATTGAAATCTTAATCTAATGTTGTGATCTTATTTTTCTGTTCCTTATCTGGACCTGAATAAATAGAAGTGATTGATATTTTTGACTGGAAAAATTTAAATGTTCTAGATAAACATCTTCAGAGATCCAGTTTAGATAAGCATTGTTATACTGATTAATTATTGTCAATTCTGACAAAGTGTGTTGCAGCACTCTAAAATACATCAAGTACCCCTGCATAGGTAAATAAACCTTGTCTTGTTTTCTTGTCCAAGGAACAGTGCACTCTTTTTGGGATAACTAACGGAGGAGCTAGAAAATAGCATTTATGGGTCAGTGAGAAAGTGTTCAGAAGCAGGATTACCATATTACTTTCTAAATCCTGTGCTGGTGTTGTGGGAGCAAATATGCATAAAAATAGCATACAAAATATATTTTACTTTAATATCAGTTGGACTTGAAATGGAGTAATGCAAGGATTATGTGTAATAATAATATTTGTAATTGTTTTCAAGTTCTCTACTGTTCAACTGTGCTGCAGTTTAAAATTCTACGTTGCCATTAAAATGCAGAAAATCAATATAGTGCTGATACAAACCAGATTATTTAAGAAAGCTTAAGTAGGCAAATCATCATTCTTCATTTATTCTCCCGGAAATTACTTCTGTTTTTTAAAGTTGTTACCTAAAACCAGGAATACATTTAGAGAATCTGGAAATCAGTCCAAGTATGTTGCAGGAATGAATCACAGAGCTGAGCCATAGTTCACAAAGCAGTCAATTCAGGAAATTCTGAGATGAGCTCTAGCAAGGCTTGTTTATCCTCATATTTAAAGTTGAAATTACTAAAATTCACCTGTTGAAAATAATATTTAATGTTTTCAGCTTTGTGCTATATACATACGTATTCCTGAATTACTTTTTTAATGTGATACTGCATAATCAGATACACTAAATGCTTTAAATTCCGAATTATTGAAAGTGAACTTGAATTTATAATGAATGCCTGATAGACTTCAGGGAATTCATAATTTAGATGGCAACAGAACACGCTGACTCCAGCTTTAATAATAGATTATACTTGAAAATGCAACAATTAAATACATGTAATAGAATGGTTTTGGTTACTATGGGAACAGTTAAAGAAAGGTTTTTCAGCATTACAAATCATTGTGTGTATACAAGAGAAATTATCTTCTTCTGAGTCAAAGAAGCTATGAAAGCTTTGCGAGGAAAAGACTAAATAATATGAAATGTTTGAAGCAAAAGCTTTTAAATATGTTGGTGTTTTTGTGTTCCCTCTTCCCGCTTTCCCCCATTTTTCTGCCGCTAATTTTTGGAGTTAGAGATTTTGACTTGTGTAGCAAAAAGTGCTTTGCAAAGAGGATTAGTGAATGAAAGAGCAATGTGGATGCATTATTTTATTTCTGGGGCCATTTATAAGAGGTCTAATCATATCTCGTAAACCTTACTTAGATCAGGGCATCTGTACTATAGCTTTGCACTTTCTTTGGCATATTTTCTCTTTCTGCTCTTAACCTGGAAATAATGAATGCACAAGACAGAGCGAGAAAAAGTAGCGAAAATTATCAGTTCTGTATTTCACTGAAGCCTAAGTGCTTTCAAATAGGATTGCAGAGTCGCGTTATGTATGTCACACTTAATAATATTGCTAAGCCAGGTGTTAACTTTGGGTTTTTTGGCTCTTCACATTGTCTTATCAACTGTACCTTAATTTTAAATTTTATATCTGTTAAAGAATGTCATATAGGGGGAGTAATTATAACATCAAGTTTACAGCAGAGACAATATTAAATAAAAGCATTTAATGTGTGTCTCATACTTAATCTACATCAGAGTTTTTATCCATCTATTGAAGAAGCTTTAAATGCTTAATCATCAGGAATTCTGAGTTCTGTACTGAAACTGTCACAGTCTGCAGGCTGGGAACTGAAGTTTAGTCCCTTGGAGTAAAGGAAACTGTAGCTCAAGCCAATTAGCACACTTATTTCATGATATGAGAATTAATTTTAACAGGAGAATGTTCTTTGATTTCTTTTAAAAGAAATAAACTGTCTGGAAGATATATTATGAAGTATTATTTAAATAGGTATTAAACAACAGTGTGTTGTTTCTGTGTATCTCTTTCAAACTCCAGATGTAGGAATGTGTTGACATTGAACTACAACCCAGCAGTTACGTAAACTCTGCTAAATATGTCGTCTAATTTTCTGTGCTTCCTGGTAAAGTGAGAGTACCTACCTTTCGATGCGAAGTACCACACAGCGTGTGTATTTTTAGTAGTGAAGGAAGAATACTTTATGTTGAGAAACACGTGTTTAGGGGCACTAAGGATATATCCTGAAACCCCTCAACTCTTGTTTTGGATGTAATATTTGTTATGAGATTGGTATGTAGCATTTTTCACAGTTGTATATCAGAAAAAAGACTCTGTATTGTTGTGGAAAATGCTTCTGTATCGTTACTGGGAGACCAGGACTAACTGACATATGCACGTGCAATCATGACTGAGGGGAAAAAAAATCTCTAGATTTAGACTCATTTTTGCTTGTTTGGAATCTATACTGTGCCTGTGTGTGCAGGTCCTGTTCTCTTACAAGTCACCTTTAAAAAGTGAGGAAGTGTTTTATATCTTGCAGCCACGGTGTTACAAACTGAAATTTTCTGGATTCCTCATTCTGGGAAAAGAAAACACATCTCTTGACAATTGCTTTTCACTTTTACCCACATTCATTGTTTAGATCATTTAATAACCTTAAATTTCTCAATCTAACTTCAAATTGCTGTCAGGAACAAATGAATATAAAGCTACTAGGGAGAGATAATGCTGGGCACAATTGAGCTCAGTGGCCTTCTCAGCTTCCCAAATATTCATTGACCTTGACATCCTCCTCCATGAAGGAGGAGGATTTGGGGGCTGTGAAGCTAGTAAGTTCTGTTACAGATGATTTTGTGCTGATCTGTTAGGAGTCCTCAGCGAAATTCCCACTGAGCACTGCCACAGAGGCCATACACTCCGAACGTATAGCTGCCATGATTATTATGTGCTGCTTCATTATCGTTCCGAGCCCGTTCAAAGCCATATTGAAAAGCTGATGGAATTGCCTTTAATGTGAATTGAGACAAATCTGTTGTGCTGCCTGCAGACAAATTGCTAACAGAACTGAAACGAGTTCAGGGCTCAGCATTATCTGTGTGAAATATTTCCTCGGTCAAGCCCTGTTTCCCATAATCTAGCCTGGAATTATCGCTGATAGTCCGGGAACAGAGCAGCGAGTCCAGGCACTGCTCAGCCCGGCTGGGCCACGCTCTGTACGCGGCTGGGAGGAACGGGCAGCTTTTCCCCATGTACTTCCACTGGCAGGAGAATACCTTTTGTGGCACTAACACAAAGCAAGGGCTGTTGTTTGGTTTTTTTTTTTCTTTTTTCCCCTTGTCGACTGCTGCTTCAAAGATGACATAAGAACATGTCAAAAGAAGTAATAAAAGACAGACAAGGAGTTGAGCTTTAGACAAGAAAAGATAGTGAGTACGTTTTTATAGCTTGCTTTCCTCTCTTGGGTTGGAGCAAGCTGACTCAAGCTAAGGCTTCATAAATGGGGTTACAGCTACTGCAGTGACTTTGGGCAGTCAGTATATCATAAAATGATTCGTTTCTTTTCAATTAAATAAAAGCAGCCTTGCATCCATTATTCTTATAGGTCTCATTGGCCTGATTTACCACACTTAACTGTTTTCTTAAGTGACCTTTGCAAAGTAAAGGGCAAACCAGACCTTTCAGAAAGCTTACTTTTGTGCACTGTTTTTGCTAGCACTGGATATGAAGGAAGCATACATCTACAGAAAGTCTGGCATAGTCATTGTTATGGAACCAGCTAATTTAATTTGGTATCTATGATTTTTGTGCATGTGCTTGTGTGATAGTCAGAGTTACTTTTCTGTCCTGCCGTTTTCTTAAAGTTAGCCTGACTTGGGTGAAGGAATTAATTTTCCTTAATTCTAAACTACTTTTCCTGAGACACTGAACACTTCCTAAAATATTTCCCAAATACCTCCTCCTTACTGTATATAATGAAATAAAGTCATTAGTAAATAGTCAAACCTAAAAGCAGAGATTATAAATGAGTTTACTTAATAATACATCGCGCTTCCCTGTCATCATCTTCAAATCAGTAGCTATTTGGAGGCAGGCAAAATTTCAAGTCTGTTAGGAAATATGTATAAGCATTGTATCTTTGGCGGTGTTTAATTGACCATACGTGAGGTTCATAAGGGTCAATTTTGTTGCCTACATTTTCTTTACACGAGGATAAAACCAGAATAATGACACAGGCGTAGGGAACTTCTGGTAATGCGGAGAGAGTTTCATCTACTTGTTTGATGCTTTTTCACTGGGGAGAATGGGGAGAAATACTTCACAAGAAATGGGATGCCTGCGCCAACCACACTGGATTCCCATGTACCTCGCCAGTAAATCAGGCTGTCCAAGGCAGGTTCCATTGCTTATCTCAGAGGTGTCTTGTCTCATAACAGTGAAGCCGCAGAGATATTTCTTGAGGAATTAATACATGCAACTACGCCTGTAGGTGTCAGTGGTTCAATACAGTGCCATGACAAGAAATCTAAAGTAGCTGCTGAGCAACCTTCCTTGAACCCTAGAAACAAGACTTAACTTAGTATTTTCTTGTTCACTTTTTAGTTTTACTGAAAATTTGAGTATTTTAGCTTGAATGGGATGCTGCCTAACTTGATTGCAGTATTTGCGCATATCACTGTTGGCATAACTAAATAATTACATGCTGCCATTAGCTACCTGGAAATGATAGCAGGTTAATTATTTTTCACAATTTTTTTTGATTGATACAGTTGATCAGTGTTCAAGATGCTTTTATCAAGTATGATCTAGATTTTCTTTTTCTTTTATATTGTAGCCCCATTTCTTTAGATCCTTCATTGATGTTTTTTTATCTATTATACTGATTAATGTGTATGTGTGTGTGTATGTGGTGTTCATTGTTGACAGAAAACAGAAGAACAGATGCTAATCTTTGTTCGGTCATCGCATTTTTTTTTCAAGAAGGGTTAGTTGTAGACTGTTTTGATAGAGCTACTACATTTTGTGAGGCATCTAATCTTGAATCTGTACTTGCTCACATTAGGACATTCTTTTCTAACAGTTATATGTATTTTGTGATCAGGACCGCTGCTGAAAACATGCACTTCAGCCCTGTCTATCCTATGAATGCTGATGAGCCAGAAAGCAGATTTGCTGTCCTGCCATCTACTCCTCAGGTTTCCTGGGGTTATGAATCCCAGTGTATATTGATGGCACAGGGATAAACTTGTTCTTTCAAGCACACTTATGAAAAATTCATGCCTGTTCTAAGGATCTGTCACCTTAGATGCATACTTGAGGCTATGTGAGCATATCACATCACATATTGGTCAAAGGTTGTATTTTTTAAAATTTAGTTCACAATGGCTTTATCCACCTGCCAAAGCAAAAATAAAGAAAAACCTTGGGTCAGCCAGAATTTGTAGGTAAACTTTGACTTAAGATCATGTCTATCCTGAGGTTGCTACTTCCTCCAGATAGTGATGAACTAAAGTAGTTAAAAGTAGTAATTTTAAACCATGAGTTATATAGCTAGATAAGTATAAAATGTCACAGATGTTATACTGTCTTCAAAAGACTAATTACAATCTCCTTTCCTATTTATTATATTAATACAAATACAGTAGTAAAGCAGTTGAACAGCTGAGATTCACTTTGTAGACTTTAATTTCCTGACACTAAAAGGTCTCTGTATTTAATGATAAAATGCCGGATACTGTATTACGCTGAGTGGTTTTGCCCAGTAATTTGTACTGCCCAAGCGTAGTACTGCTGCTCCTACTTCCAAAAACTAGTAGAGAACATGTGTCCTTATACCTATGTGTCCTTGTAAAATGGGGGCCTTTAGCATGCATGAATACTACCTTTTGAAATCAAATAGCTATTCATTTTCGACTCCCATCTTGGGAAATTTTTTTTGGCTAGAATACAATGGCTATGAGTATTAGAACATTATAAAGTCAACAAAGTTCATGGGGGCCAATTGGATTCATATAGCTTTGATGCTTAAATCCCCCAATGAAAAGTAAAAAAAAAAAATATAGATGATTTGAAAATTTTCTTCTGTATTATTCCCATGTCTGAAAGTCACAGATTTTGATGTATTGAGTTTTGCAGAAAATATAACTTACCATAAATGCACTTTTATCTGAAGCCTGAAAGTGTCATAATGAAGTTAATATATTTTTCAAATTCAACTATAGTGCTATGAAGATCTGCATACTTATTCAAATTTAAGCAAATGACTTCTCCATTGAAATTTAAGCCGTGCATAAGTCTTTGTGGAAAGCTTGTGCTGTTTTATCCAGTGTTCTTTCATGCAGTAAAGCTAACTGGGATGATACATGTCTGTGAAATGTAAATATAAGTACTTTTGCATGGCAATATTTAAAGAATTTTAGGAAAATAAGTACTGAAAACTGAAAGAAAAACAGAAATTAAAGATAAAAGCATTCTTATTTCCAGCAGAACCAGTCAGAAAATTTCAACTAGATACAAAGGACAAAGCTACAATTCAAACAGGTGAAGGTCATGTCCTTGTAAAGAGTGGACCTGCCATTTTGAATAATTTAAACTCTTTCTTTGAGGCAAAGATTGTAGAGTGAAAAAATCTCTGGCACAGTTTTAAGCATTAAAAAGAAATTTGGTGATCTCTTACCTTTTCTGTCCTTCATTACATGCACATTTAAAATTCACTTTGGATATTAACAATACTTACAAATCCAATTGCTACCCACAGTGATTTCAGTAGGGAAGACTGAAATCTTTCAGGGTAAGAGTTCTAACTTAAGTGTTAGTTATTAGATACTTAATATCTTACTTCTTCCAGATGGGGATGCTTAATCTGGATTTTAACCACTTCTGATGGATAAAGGTTCCAAATCACATTTTGAAAAAGTAAAGAAGTCATTCACAGTATCCTAGTTGAATCAGGGAGTAGCTCTACACCTAGTACAGAAGCTTTCCCAGGCAAGTGTCGCCTTCTGCAGGCTTCAAACCTTGTTCATTGTGCTTTGGGACTGCGCTGAAATCTAGTAGCAGTGAGGGAGGTTTAACTGGTAGTGTTGAAGTGTGCCACAGCATTTAGGCAAAGATTTCTACGTACTTGCACAGTTTCCTCAAACCGGAAATTGAAAACTGTCAGCGGCAGCATTCTGAGTTTGTGTTGCACCTTCTTATCCCATAGTTATTCTCAGCTGTGCATGATAAAAAGTGAGGTTCGTGCCTTGCTTATTCCACCAACTTTCTCATTCCAGCTCCACCCTGAAATTGGGATACAACCACCCCATCTACTCGCTTCAGCATCACTCAGAAGCAGAAAGCTAAAGTAGATAGCTGAGGGAGAAGAGCGAATGTCTGGAGCGAGGGAATGAAGCAGACACTTGTTAAAACATAACCACCATCAATAGAATAAAAGTGGGTTTTTTTAATGGCAAATCTGCTTCAGGAGCCTTTTGCCCTCACAGTCCTCATCCCTAGCCAAGCACTACATAGCTAGTTTATACTTCTGCATTTCAAGGAGATGCTTTGGTGAGGATATGGGAACAAATGCGTTTTAAGTCTTTATTAACAGGTTTCCAGGCTACAAGGTGTAGCACAAGTTGTTGTTTACAGTATTTACTGTTCTCAAACATTTATTTTCCTGGATTTTGAAGTGCTGAAAAACGATGTAGAAAATTTAGCATGCTACAGTACATGCTAGTAAGAAGTGGGATACTTGTAAGAACCTGTCCCTGTAAAAGTCCGCACCCTTGAATAACAAAAGAGAAGGACCAATAGAATCCATTGGTCTTCACATCTTTTCTTTATATTTCCTATGTAAAACTCATCCTTCTGTGACAATCATTAAAACAAATCTCAACTCATTAGGAACAACCATTAAAATAAATCTCAACTGTGAACAAATATCAATAATCATTAAAATAGTTCTCAGCTCATTAGGAATTTTGGTATACAGGCTGAAAATAGAAGATGAGGCCATTTTTTAAAAGAAAAATCAGTGAAAGTAGACTCCTTATCTAGCTGCCGAATCTCCTTATCTGTCCTCTTCTTATCTACCTGCTGAATTCTGGATAAAACATATTTGTTCGTCGTGCATGAACTGATGATACCACAGCTGTTCACAGCAGTGTTGCCTTAGCTGATTTTTTGTGCTACTGTTTGGAACAGAACCCCAAAACTGTTGAGTCAAGTCAAGCCAAAGTCTTAGCATCCATGGATGCAGTTCTGTGCAATGGAAACTTGGAAACCTGGAAACTCGAAAGTTGCATGTGTATTTGCTATGATGGTGGAAACATTCACCTTTTCTATTCAAAAAAAGATACTAATACTGATATTTTAAGGGTATATCTTTTATGAAATCAATTTCTTCACTCTTAAAAATTCTATTACTTCAACATCCTAAAGTGTCTTTTAGTCACCCTAGATCAAAATGTTCTCTGAAATACAGCGTTCATATTCATTGCCCATTAAATTCACCTCTGTCTCGTATGGATTTGAACTGTTGGTCATTGTTTTCTTTTTCAAATAAAAGGGAATTGGTCAATGGGAGTTGAAACCAGTGGCTCAGCTGAATGGGAGTTAGCCATGCATACCTGCGGGCAGAGTCCAAACCATTTATGTTTAATTAAATTTAGTGGTCTGAGTGCAAAACAGATCTAATCTCTGTTTATTACAAAGCAGGAATGAGCAAATCTAGTTAAGCAGCAGAATAGCAGTACTATGGGGGATCTAAGGAGCCGGAGTTATTGTTAGATGACTACCAATAGACCTTCATTTACACTGGAATAAATTGTATGGATGACTTTAATTAATGCTGTGTTATAGATTCCGGTACCAATGAATTTCTAAAATTAATAGAACAATGTTGTGGTGAAAAAGAATGGCTGCATACAAAAAGCATCAGCCAAAGATAGAATACCTTTGTATTAGCTCAGTTTTGAGATAAGCGTTTAAAACTATATTAGATTTTGCTAAAGTTTTAAAAGCTTAATATCTTCTTTTAATATCTGTTTTGCTTTCTGATGAGACTTTCTTGGAAACTCACTGATCGTATATGTAATTTATAAAAGTATGATTTATGCACTGTTTTTCTGAAGGCCAAAACAGGGAATGTAATGCCATCTTTTTCTCTTAAAATTATAGTGATACTTTTAACCCAAATAATGTGATCTTTTTCAGGTGGATCAAAGCTGATTTTTTTTTCAAAATAAAATCCAGATTTTATTCTGAAATCTCGTAATGTGTATTTGGCATATCCTAAGAACATAACCTGAGGGAATATTTATTCTTACTGAGCTCAGAGGATATGTAAACTAATCCGTACCCTTAATGTTAGGGATAATCCTTCGAGATTTCCTCGAAAGAACCTTCCATGGCATCCTATTAGGCAGATAATAAAAGACTCAAGTTCTTATTATTCAAAGCTATTTTGGCAGTATTAAATACACTTTTTAAAAAGTTGCTAAAAAGCCATGTTCTGTGGCTTAAAATTTCCTTTTCTTCATCTCTGTGCAGTATGTTCCACAATACACAGACAAAACCAAAAAGCATTCCCAACAGGCATAGTTTGTTATCAGGGCAGAGACACCCCCCTGCTTAGTTGTTAGGCTGTCAGTCACTTAATTAGCTGAACTCCCTAGTGTATTTGATTTACTCAAATAACTGCAGAAATATCATTGCAATAACATCTTGGGATTTTGCAGGGGTGGGATATGGCTGCTTTTTTTCTGTAATGTATTTCACCTTAGTCTGCATTTCCATTTCTAAAGTACAGGTGGTACAGCAGCTACAGCTATTACATGGTCTTTGCCATGTTTTGTGAGGGGTAGATCTATCACTTTTCCTAATTTTTCTTCTGTTTGTGTTCATTTATGACAACCTAGTCAAAACTCCAGTTGATGTCCAATGTGCTTGGCAGTATTTGCACAATTCCTAAAATGTCGCTGCACAAGAAAATACAAATATTTATTGTCGTTTATAGAATTGAAATGCGGTTGGGAGCAAAAAGGATACTAGAATATTGATTGTATAGATTGTTGATTTTATTTAATACTTATTAAACTTGGTTTGATTTGTTTTGGTGGTTTTTTTGCAACCCATTGTCATTGTGAAGCTAGATATGAATGTCTTTTGGGTTTTGTTGTTGGTTGTTTTTTTTTTTAATCCAGAAATCATGAGGTGCTAGTTGAAGCAAAGTGATTGTGTTAAGATGTATTTTCTGCTTGTTTCAATGAACTCATGCTGTTTGAAGCCTAACAATATTGCTTTAAATCTCAATTTTCTCGCTGTTGTGAGCATTTTATTATAAACACATTAAAGAAAAGAAAAATCTTTCTTGAATTATATCACCATGCAAGAAGAGAGTTGTGTTGAAATGTTCCCTGTGAAAGATTTCTGCATTGTTAGTATGCAGTAGTTTGCAAGATCTGAGGAGCAGAGAAGTCATTTGCCAACATAGCAAAATATAAAAACCTCATTAGTTTTGCAGAGGATTTTTAGATGGTATATGACACCTATAAAAATGTTATATTGGAAAAAGCTGCTTTCAGATGCTTTTTAGTGCCCTCTGTCCGTCCAATGGGAGCTGGGTCTTATGATGCAATGCCTTTAGCTTGCTTACCTGCTTACATGAGGATATCGTGCATTTGCGGTAGGGTTGCTCCGTCCGTCCGAAGAATTTTGAGAGAAGAGTTTTGTGGAAATCCAGCATTTCCTTTCCAGTCACGTGAAGCGAGCAGCTGTATAACCTAACATAGCTTCAGAGAAAAATCTTTTCCTTTCGCCAAAAGTACTTTTTTACCTGAGCAGGGCAATATATATTTAGGATATTCAAAGCCAAAGTGATGCCGAACAATGTAAGCAGATGGAATCTCTGGAAAACTTTGTATGTTTTGTTCTGATTTGTGACTAATTTGTAATGTAAAATTCCCAAACTTGTATGTCTTGAATTTAGAAGTTATGCGTGTATGATGAGAAGATCCATCATGTGAAGAATAGCCTCTGCCTTTGTAGATGCCAGGCATCCATATGCCTACACCGATAAACACCTTGATGTAAATTCTGCTTTTGTTCAGAGGTATTCAAGGCAGTGGAAACTCCTGAAGATTCACTTGAGGGACTGAGAACCAAAATTGGCCTCTTTTTTTCCCTTTCATGAAAGTAATGTAAAAAATCATCTCCTGTGCAATAATCATAATTTCATATAAAAACATAAGAAGCTGTGGATATATTTGACCTTAGGGAATATCAACAAAGATTAACATCAGAGAAGATAAATAAACCATTACTTTTTTCACTGTCAAATCTGTGGTTGAGTAAGAAGCTTTGTTTTATTATTTGAAACATTTTATTGCTCTTAAATTTGTATTTGTATAATATATTATACTGCATTCTTATGTTCCACATTATTTCTGTAGTACTGCAAAGTTCTATAAATGAAATAATGTGGTATTGCCAGGCAATTTAATATTACTTTAATGGGCAGTAGTACACATTGCAATGTGCAATTGATAGTACTTGCTATAGTCAAGCAAAAGTCAATGAAGAGTCCCAAGCTTTGTCATGAACACTGAGCCCTCGATATTCACTTCTAAGGTGGCTATTTTCAAGCTGTCATCTCACGGCAAGTACAAGCTGGATCTTTACTTCCACCCTTACTGAAGACAAGAATAACTTGTTTTCATATTGACTAATTTTTCATATCTCTTGTGTTCCCAGACCTTCAAAGTTATGCCAATCACAGATGTAAGCTATGTGTTTTTAACTTTATGTCTGTCCTTCTAAACCATTGTTTTGCCACCAGATTGCATTGCCCATCACAAACGTAGTCTGTGTAAACTCCTGCCTCTCAGCTCGTCCTGACCTCACCAGGATATACTGCTAAAATTTAAGATTTGTGGAAGTTATTTACAAATAAATGTTTTACAAATATGTACAGATTACACATTAAATAAGCTAATTTACATGTCTGCAAAAAGTGTAACGCTGGTTGAGCATCTGTCTAGAATTTCTGAGCTGACATTTTGTCCTTTGAAGGCATCATGTGTTTTAGAAAGTCAAATCTTTTCAGCTGAACTAATGTTGTTACAGCAGTGTGATGTTCTCTGTGTTGATGCTGGTCTGTCTGTTAAGCTTGGTGTAGGTTTCCCCAGAAGGGAATGAAGTAAACTTAGCTCATACAGGTCATCTTCATGTCACTGGGCATAAAATGTGTTACATTGCATGGTGGGAGCATGGGAGCGGACGTAAAATACACAAACACACATGTGGAACCTGTGCTCTTGTCCTGGTAGATCCACCTCATGATGGCAGCGTCCTTACTGGAGCTTCTGCCATGGTGGGTATGTGGAGAAGACTGATGCTGTGAAATTGCACCAGCTGCTGTTAAGTTTGCAGTGAGGACCCCCGTGACTGTGCATTGTGACTGAAGAATTTTTTACTGTTGAATTGATATTTATCATACACCGTTACTTATAATTTGTAATGGTAACTAAATTTAATCCTGATTTACAGATGTATATTGTTACGATTTACAAATGGCGTTTGCTTGAAGATCAACATACTGGCTTTCATATTTCAAAATATTCTGTATGAAAGCATGAACTCTTTTTCTTGAACTATAATCTTGACTCCTGATGGGTGTCAGCTGGAGAGCTGCATTCCTTGCCAAATGACAGGATGGATTCCCAGAGAAGCCTGGGACGTTAATTATACTGGGCAGCAACCATCCATATAGGGTATGGAAGCTTAAATTTGTAGCAGTTGTTGAAGGATGTAGATGCTGTGGGCAAGTGGATGAGCGCAGTTGCAATAGCTGCGTTGCAGCGATGCAGGAGGGCTTGGGGATGGCACAGCAGTATGTTGTAACGCAGTAGGCATGCTGGCAGAGCTGTGGGGGCAGCCTTGATGCTCTGCAAATCCTAAATCTGATGACTTGGAGGTACTGGGGTTTTTTCAGTAATCATTTTTGTTGTTTTTATTTTAAAATACAAAAAAGTACATTGTACAGGTGGGGCAGCCTTTCAGGAAATACAGGCAGTTTTGAAGTCAACCACCCCTCTCCCCCAAGTAAAATGAAGCATTTTGTCTATAACTTTATGGAATATGGATGCCATTCTGTGCAACCTGCTGTAGGTTGACCTGCTCTGGCAAGGGGGTTGGACCAGATGATCTCCAGAGGTCCCTTCCAGCCCCTAACATTCTATGATTCTATGTTTTTTAAAGCTTTGCCTGAAGGAATTAATGCTTTGCATCTGCAGTAATATCATATTTCCCTGGTTTGTTAATCTCACAGTACGCTGGAATTTAAACAGTTTTCTTATGGCACTATCCTTTGTGTTGCCATGTAGTTCTTAATAGTAAGGAAGAAAGCTACAAGCTTTAATGCTGGAAAAGAAAAGAATATTGAGGGCCTTTGTTGTGTTATTTTTAAAACAGACTCGTCAGTTACATGGACCTGACGAAAGAGAGTAATAAAAAATACCTCAAGAGCTGGAGAAGGCCTACAGTTCAGCAGTGCTTTCATTATTATTGTTATTATTAATTTGAACTGATTAAAATACTTTTGTAAATTATGCACAGTGAATGAACAACTGGAGGGACAAATTTGGAGTGAAATGTTGCCTGCTTAATGTGGCTCTTACAAATACCTGCGTACCATCTCTTCATGTGAGACTATTTGCTGTTTTACACACCACTTTGTGTCATGAAACACCAGTTTTGTGTCCAAGTTGTTGGCTGGGGTTCTTCTTGCTCCTGTCCATGTATCACTTCATGGCACTGGCTGTGTATCAGCAATATAGTTAAGTTTTGCCTTGCTTCTACATATAAAATACATCTGTGAAATACACCCAAAAATTCAAACTGAAAAACCCACAACACAGGCAAAGAAGCGGAAAAGTTTTGTTAGTAGAGAATTGTTTAAAAATATGTATCTTGGAGAAAAAGAGCGTAGGCTAGCTAACTTTATATTTTCTGCATGAATTAATGAGCAGTGATTAGACCAGCTGAGGTTCTACAGAAAATACCCTTTTCCACTGTATTCTCAACTATATATTGCTTTAAGCTATTCAATGTTCATATTCATATTTCTGTGCTGAGTATGGCACAGAAATTATATGCTGAGTATGGATGGAGTTTGGGACACTGGTTGATCACTTAAATGTGCCTTCAGCCATCTTGTTGGGATGAAGGTGGTACTTAAATATTGCAAAAAGGGGTTTCCGGTCTACTCCAGCATTGCTTTTGGAAGCCCTGCTTCTGGTGTATGCAGTGGTCATGCAGAAAATGTTTTGTCTTTATTAATGATGACACAACATACTAAGATTTAGGAATCTGTCTTTCCTTGAAAATTGCCTGGTATCATCCTTTCAGAACAGGCACTGGAGCTTCATGATGTGCATCCGGGATTCAGTCTCTAGTGATGACCTATCAAGGAATCTTATTGTGTCTCAGGAAGGGAGGGAGGAAAAAACTCCACGCAATTACAATAGAGAGGATCCTGTTTTCAAGAGGATTTGTTTTTTAATCAAAGGACTAATGCTTTAGTCTAACACACTGCATTCATTTAATTGCACAGAGAAGAGTCAAAGTCTGAGGTCAGATTGCAAGTTGAGAGGCGAAAAGCTAAAAGTCAGTATCTGGCTTCTGTAGTGCTGGATAAACTTTATTTTCACCATACTTGAGGAAAATAAATGGAAACTTCAGACCTGTCATGTCTGTGATGACTTTCTGTATTGGCTCCTTTGATAGGAAAGGTTAGGAAAGCTTTTGGGGTTTTCTGAGAAATTTATACAGAGTTCAATTAAAACATGGATATTCCCTCTTTTCTTGCCATTTCTCTACAGAAATGTGTAGTGGATATTTTTTTAATGGTCCATAGATACTGCTCAATGTGAAGGCTAATGCATTCTTGAACATGTCTTCTGTCAGACAAACTGGTGAAATAAGTGAGTGACTCTTATTAAACCTACCTATTTGCAGTTGCACATACAAAAAAGTCCTTCTTAATTGCCTCCCTGCATGTGGACAAGAGCTTAAAAAGAAGCAAAGTGTAAAAGATTAAAAGAGCATAATGACATATTCAAAAGATGAAAGCTATGATCTAAACATTAAAAAAAAAAAAAGAGAAAAGCTTGAAATCGCTTTATGTTTCCCCCAAGTTAAGTAGGAGAACTTTGAAGATGACAGTAATATTCCATTGTGTTTCATCTTTTTCATAGTAACGTATTTTGAAATCTGGAATGAGCGTGTCACCTAATAATGTTTTTTAGGACTAAAAAAGTTGTAATATAAAGCACAATATAAACAAGATTTTCTTCTACTTTTTTATCATAATGGCTAAAGATACTATCCTGTTTGACTTTAATTCTGATTGGATGTGTACTTAGGTAAGGCATCCTTAAAGAAAAAGGAGATTGATGGTGGTGATTTAGCAGGTGTCATTCTACAACTTGGTTGCAAACTGAAATGTTAAGGACTTGGAGTCAAGAGGTGCTTGGTTTTGAATAAGGCATGAAATCATGATTTGTGACCATTTGTGGTGCATCCCATAGTGTTTTTGGGGAAAAACCATCCTGGCCTGGCCAAATTTCATTTTGGTTAGTTCCACAGTGACTGCCTTATTCTCCCTGCAGTTTTTGGATAACTGACACTCCTTGTTTCACTGGCATAAGTTGCTTTGAGGTTGCTTAGTCCATAGGTTTCAGCCTAAAGGAGGTCGCAGTTCAGCAGTGAGCCAAGTGGTGCAACGCGCTTCATGTTTGCTATTCAGTTAGGAAGTTCCTGGAGTCATTTGCAAAAACATTTTTTCTAGGTAGAAAATACAGTTTCAACCCAGGACAGGCAGCATGAATTTACATATGCTGGGAAAATGTTTGACCTCTTCTAATTAGAGATGAGACTCTTTGAAATGGTGACCATATTTCTGACAACAGGCACACACCACACCTGCACTGCCTGATGATGTGTGTACTAATCTCAGTCAAGGAGCTGAAAAGAGCTTGTATTTTCCAAATGCAGGAAGTTGCTGGAAAAATCTTAGAATCATAGAATGGTTAGAGTTGGAAGGGACCTTAAAGATCATCAAGTTCCAACCCCCCTGCCATGGGCAGGGACACCTCTCACTAGAGCAGGTTGCTCAAAGCCCCATCCAGCCTGGCCTTCAACACTTCCAGGGATGGGGAATCCACAACTTCCCTGGGTAACCTGTTCCAGTGCCTCACCACCCTCACAGTAAAGAACTTCTTCCTAATATCTAATCTAAATCTCCCCTCTTCCAATTTAAAACCATTACCCCTTGTCCTATCACTAGACTTCCTGACAAAGAGTCCCTCTCCAGCTCTCCTGTAGGCTCCCTTCAGATACTGAAAGGCTGCTATCAGGTCTCCCCGGAGCCTTCTCTTCTCCAGGCTGAACAGCCCCAGCTCTCTCAGCCTGTCCTCATAGGAGAGGTGCTCCATCCCTCTAATCATCTTAGTGGCCCTTCGCTGGACCTGTTCCAACAGTTCCATGTCCTTTCTATGTTGAGGACTCCAGAGCTGGACACAGTACTCCAGGTGGGGTCTCACAAGCGCAGAGTAGAGGGGGAGAATCACCTCCCGTGCCCTGCTGGCCACGCTTCTTTTGATGCAACCCAGGATACGGTTGGCTTTCTGGGCTGCCAGCGCGCACTGCCGGCTCATGTTGAGCTTCTCATCCATGAGCACTCCCAAGTCCTTCTCCTCAGGGCTGCTCTCCAGCCATTCTCTGCCCAAATCTTGATTCATGGTGCAAAACCAGTATTTGATTTTATTTGAACACAGAAGCGCAGACTTCTCATATGACAAAGGCCAGCATATAGGCATGTCCCCAGCCAGTGTAAAGGGATTTTACAAACATTGATGTGCTATGTCTATAGTAAATGGAATTACTACTTCTCTTTTGGTTAAAAAAAGAAACTCCCCTGATTTCAGAATACCAAATAACCTGAAGTTTTTAATTGATTTTGACACTGTCTCTTTGTAACACTGTAATTTGTTTAATTTTCCTTTGCATTATATGAAAGGGATGAACGTGACTAGCATACTGATTAGCAAGTTTCTTAACTCATTTCCAGCAATTTTCTTTCTTGCTGAAGAGATGCCCAATTATTCAACAGCAGAGTAAAACATTTCCCTTATAGTTTCAGAATCGCAGTTTGTGTCTGATGGACTTTGTTGGCATTTAGGAAAGAAGAGTTTCTGTGCTGTTGCTCTGTATCTTTAAGAATGCTTTTGCTGTCTCTCTTAATGAAAAAATATGATGTCTTTGCAGTAATGATGTGTATCTTTGTGCGTGAATGGGTTTTAGTATGGAGTGGAAATCCTTTTTCTTGATAGAGCACTGATATGAATAGCTGCAAACAACAGCCCTGTATTTACAGGTTGCTTAGAAGGTTGCTAGAAACTATCAATCAATGAATAACCTTTTCTAGTTGTTAAATGTGTTTTTATAAAGTGTGCTTACGTGTGTTTCTGTGCAAATAGGAACACCTGCATTACTATTGCATGCTGGATTCTTTGTAGAGTGACTTATACTTAATTTTGTGTCTGTCTTTGTAAACGTGCAGATAATGATGGATCTGCTTATTTTCAAGTAGTTTGGTGACACCAATTCTGTTAATCTGGCCTTGTCAGGAAGCGCCTGAGCTCCACCTCACAGCCTGTGTCTAGGCAGTGGGGGCAGGAAAAATTTCAGTCCCTCCGGTCATCAGGACTGGAAACTGAAGGCTGGCATCTACCCTGGCAGTTTCCAACCATTGCCTTGCTTTGCTTTCCGTGGAGGCCAGGATAGAGGGTGTACCACAGGATAGTTGGCAGCTATAAATTGTGGCATACAACACTCAAACCAAAGGTGGTTTTACCAAATATATCACATTCCATCAGAACACAAAATGTTTGTTTCTCTTTTGTTGTTGTGCAAGCATGTATTATGTTGGGTTCGTGTGGCAAAGTTTTGGTAGCCGGGGGAGCTACAGGGGTGGCTTCTGTGAGAAGCTGCTAGATAGAGCCAGAATGTCTGATAGAGCCAATGCCAGCCAGCTCCAAGACAGACCTGCTCCTTGCCAAGGCCGAGCCCGTCAGTGACTGTGAGAACAAAAAAACCGCTGCGTGACAACAACCAGGAGAGAGGAGTGAGAGAAACAACTATGTAGGTCAGTAAAGTAGGAGGAGGTGCTCCAGGTGGGGGAGCAGAGATTCCCCTGCAGCCCATGGAAGGTAACAGTGGAGCAGATATCCACATGCAGCCTGTGGAGGACCCCATGCTGGAGCAGGTGGATGCCTGAAGGAGGCTGAGACCCCTGGGGGAAGCCTGAACTGGAACAGGCTCCTGGCAGGACCTGTGGCCCTGTAGAGAGAGGTGCCCCTGTTGGAGCAGGTTTGCTGGCAGGACTTGTGACTGCATGGGGGACCCACCCTGGAGCTTTCTGTTTCTGAAGGACCGCACCCTGGGGAAGGACTGAGGTTGGAGAAATTCGTAGCAAACTGTCTCCCATGGGAGAGACCCCACGCTGGAGCAGGGGGAGAATGTGAGGAGTCCTCCCCTTGAGGAGGAAGGAGCAGTAGAAACAATATGTGATGAACTGACCTTAACCCCCATTCCCCATCCCCCTGAACACTTGGGGGAATACGGTAGAGAATTTGGGAATGACGTTGAGCCTGGAAAGAAGGGCGGTGTGGGCGCAAGGTGTTTTAAGATTTGGTTTTATTTCTCATTACCCTACTGTGATTGAATTGGTAATAAATTAAATTAATATCACCATCTCTATTTTGGCCATGACGGTAATTTCTGAGTGATCTCCCTGTCCTTATCGCGACCCATGAGCCTTTTGTTCTGTTTTCTCTCCCCCGTCCAGCTGAGGAGGGGAGTGATAGAGTGGCTTTGGTAGGCACCTGGCATCCAGCCAGGATCAACCCACCACCAAAGGTGGGGAGAAGTGGCTTGATAACCTGAGAATGCCACCTTCATCTGACTTCAGATGAAGTGAAATGGTTGACCAAATGTCAGGAGGAAGAGGGTTTGTCTCATCATGAACTGGAGGTTTGTGAGGATGGTCATTCTCATTAGTTTATGACACAGGTCTTCAACCAAGATGTTCAGAATCACCTCCTTGTAGGTTGCATCTCTCTTTATCTAAGAGCAGATAGGGAGCATAGGCATCTGTCTCGGATCATCTGAACTGCGCCCATACCAGATGCCCCAAATGGATGAGTTGCCTAACTCCCAAGCCGCTAGCTTGCAGAAAGGGGCTGTAAGAGTATGCGTGCAGCCTGAGCTGAGGGAACACCTCTGCTGTTCCTGAGAAAAATTTCCATTTTAAGGATACAAGTTAAACGTGAGGCTGTTGGGCTTGGCCTTTAAATTGCTTGCTGTGGGTAAGGTGTGGTGTGTTTCATGATGTCTCAGCACATCCTGTGATCTACCTCAAGCTGTAGCTTAGCCTCCTGCATGTTGTTTGTGTGATGTTTCACTTACCATCCCGATCCTTCCTGTCTTTCCTCATCCCCAGTTGGACCACAAGAAGATATAAGCCTTCTTTCTGGCTGGGAGGAAGTTTGTGCTGAAAAGTCAGCCTTTAAATGGGGAGCGAGCTTAAATGTTATCTTTGCCCAATGTGTTGTTTGACTGTGATTCTATGGAGTAAAGCTTTTGTGTGTCTGGCGTTAATATTTCTGGCATGAGTTTCTTTTATCGATATCATTAGCATCTTAATACAGTACTGCTTTTACAGACACTGCTCTACTTAACAAAACCGCAGATGAAAAAACTTCTATCTAACTGTATTGCTCCATGAAACCCTCCAGCTTTTGGTGCGATCACTTGGGCCTTTCACCTCTGTCTTAAGCAAAAATAATTGCAGGTCCTCTGAAATGAGTTACATGAAGAACTCATTATTATTTCATTCAGATGTTTTGAAGACAGATTTTAGATGTTGTTTGAGGTGCTGACATGAGCACTTTTGGTGAGCTGCAGCAGCTGTTGTGCAGTTACTGCTCCTTAGCTAATGCTTTGAGACCAGCAGATTATTTATATTTCATTAACATTTAATTAGCCTACAGTACCTGTGCCTTACTAATGACAGATGGATACACTGAACTTGAGGGACTATCTGGCTTTTTAAAATGTATTATTTTGAACCTGTTTTGCTGTCTTTCTTCTTGCTTTCCTTTTAATAATTTGACAGTATGATAGCTTTTATTTTATTTTATTTTAATCAACCCTTGGATACTTAAACTTGAAGAGGGAAGTAAGCCTCATCATGGCGTTAGAAATCACAAAATGCAGTAATTGTATGTTCTTTAACAAGTTGAGACAATAGCTTATGATATGGACACACAGTGAATCGTTTGAATGACAGGAAACGCAAAGACAGAGTCAGACATTTTGAATGGGTTGTTTCAAACATCAGGTTATCCTTGAAGTAGTAGAAAGCAAATCTGACCAAAGTATTTGTTTAAAGGAGCATTTTAATTATGCCTGTAGACCTTTGATGGCATGAGAAGCCTTTATGCTTTTGGGACAAAGATTTATTTGTTTTTAAATAATATTAAATTGATTTTATAGAAAATAATCTGGACCCTTTGCTTCTTGTGGTACAATATTAAAATACAGAAAACTACTACAGCATTGAATTCAGAAATCTGAAAATATTTTTTAGCATTAGGAGGAAACGAATGAATAGGAAACTGCAAAATAAGGAAAACCTGGTTATTGTTCTGAAAAGCAACACTGGTCGTCTTGTGAGCCTCTTTGTTGGTTTTAGTGTGGAAAAGTAACAGGACATGCTTCTTTCTCGTAATTCTGAAGAATTCAGTAAGAAAATTGAAATAGCAGAAGCAACAAACAGTATTGTTGACATCCATCCAGTTTTGGCCTTCGTTCTCAGAGGAAAGTGTGCTTTATATCTGTGATTTATTCTCTGCTTAGAAAAATACCTATTATGATTGATGGATAGAAGGGAGTAGAAATAGTAGATTCTTTGCAGACAGATTCTAGAACAGAAAGCACTGTTCCTTAGCCTGCCAGGAAATAAACGTAATTATATCCACACATATTTTGTTCACTTACTGTTCAGGTGTGTGAAGTCAATTAAGTCCAACGGGAATCATGCTCATTACCACAAATGCCTAAATACTAAATCTGAATGGGTTTACAAGGACAATGAAAAAGAAGAGCTGTGGTAACATTTAATTTTTATTTTCATGCCCTAGCTCGAGTTTATATTGGTGCCATCAATAAAAAATACCAATAAATTCTGTACACTAAAAGATTGCCTGTTGAGATATGGTCTGTGGTATCCACTTGGTTAAACTGATGACTGGTGACTCCTTCGTGATGAAAACTCATCTTTTAAAAAAACACCAGAAGTCAGGTCAATATATCTTTCTCAGTATCGTGGGGCCAACAGGAACACTGACCCTATCCCAGGAAAGAAGATAATTTGTCAAAGGGAGAAGTTTTGTAAGAACTCTGAATCCTGTAAAGCTGAGAGATACTGAAGGACAGAACACAGTTTGAGCAAGTAAAGGTTGGAAAGACATATGTTGCCCTTACCTCTGCCTGTTGGGATCTGTCAGTCAGTTCATTTAATGTTCTTCCTTCATGACTGAAATGGTTCACCTGGGAAGTCAGTAGTGAAAGTGTGCTCATAAACCTGGAGCTTGCCTGGCTGCCCTCTGCCATATAGCACCTCCTGGCTGTAAGAAGGTGGAATATATCTGAAGTGAAGGAAGACACTGCAAGAAAAGCTGGTTCATCAACTTGCATCAGGTATAATGTATTACTAAGAATGAAGGTGTACAACAAAACCAATTGTCCGTCACTTCCAAATGCAGATGTGAAAATCAGGTAGTAACTGTTTTTTCATGTATCCTATTGTGATGTTTGGGGAAAAAAAAAAAAGATTTGAAAAGAAGCTAATATGAAGTAACCACTCTAACCACCCCAGATCTCCCACCTGAAGCAGTACAGGGTATTGCTAGTATTTGTGTCTACCACCGCAGCTTTGAATTATTTTCGTTTGTAAGCGTGAAGCCACTTCTTCACTTTGTGAAGACACAAAAACTTGTTTTGGGAGGATGAATATTTTCATTCTGAGAATTCCGCAGGAGGACCTTTTATTCACTGAAAAATTGAAAGTAGCGTTAGTGGTTGAAAATTTCTATTTTCAGCCCCCAGAAGAGGGAGAAAATTAAGATTAATATATTCTGGATTAATTTTTTTTTTCCTTTTGTGTGCATTTTTTTAAAAGGATGAGCTGTATTTCTTTGTTAGACTCTTAAAGCTATTCTTCTATCTGCTAAAATATCATTATGCAAACTGATGACTGCATACCCCTGGGGATATTGCCACATAAAAATTCTGTTTTTGTGAAATTAATCTCTGTAAAATTGGATAGTAAACATAAGCAGTAAAACTCTTGAAGAAAATCTGTTGACTTTAGCAATTACATATGCTGTTTCAGTGCTGCCAAAGGATGATTGCAGCTCAAAGGTATTATTTACATGTAGAAATATATCACTTCCTCTGTTTTAAACTGTTGACTAACACAATATTTGTGTATATTCATTTTTGGTAACCACAGTTTGAAGGGTCTCTTCTTTCTATTTGCAATTTGCAGTTCATAATGTAATTCCTTTTTCATAGTCTTATTTTGAAAACTATTTTTAAATTTTAAAATATTATTTTGGGGGATGAAGAAAGTATCAGCTTCTACGCTATCAGTTACTGCCATCTGCATGATGGCACGTGAGAATGTAGAAGTGTAACTAGACTAGTGACCAGGACTTAATTTCTTAAATTCAAATCTTACATAGTCTACCTAATTTTTACCCCCCATATTTATATGTTAATCCTGTCATTCACACATTAGTCTGTACAATTATATTATTGTCATATTACATGCAAATGCATGAATCCTTTTGTGTCTCTGACAAAATCTGTTTTCAGGTACTCAGAATAATTTGCATTAAGATGATCTATATGATATTACAAATTACAAGGAAGGATATTCAGCTTTGAATGCTAATTTCAATAGAATCATAGAACTATTGAGTTTGGAAAAAAACTTTAAGATCATCGAGTCCAACCATTAAACTAACACTGCCAAAACCACCACTAAACCATGTCCTTGAGTGCTGCATCTACACGTCTTTTAAATATCTCCAAGGACAGTGACTCCACTACATCCCTGGGCAGCCTGTTCCAATGCTTGGCAACCCTTTCGGTGAATAAATTTTTCTTAATATCCAAGCTAAACCTCCCCTGGCACAACTTGGGGCCATTTTCTTTTGTCCTATCACCTGTTAATTGGGAGACGAGACAGACACCCACCTCTCTACAACGTCCTGTCAGGTAGTTGTAGCAAGTGGTAAGGTGTCTCCTCAGCCTTCTCTTCTCCAGGCTAACCAACCCCAGTTCCTTCAGCCACTCTTCATAAGGCTTGTGCTCTAGACCTCTCAACATCTTCGTTGCCCTTCTCTGGACACACTCCAGCACCTCAATGTCCCTCCTGTAGTGAGGGGCCCAAAACTGAACACAGTACTCGAGGTGCGGCCTCACCAGTGCTGAGCATAGGGGGAAATAATAAAATTATAAGTGACTGATTTTGTGATTCTACTTAAAAAAAATCTGGAAGAAGCTTGATAATAGACATTATTTCCAAATTAAAGTTTTTGTGATAAGTTTGAGTGGGGAGAAGAAAGTTTTATCAAATTATTTGTATCAAAGCTTTTGAGGAGAATATCATATGTCACAATAAATTGGTGTCATTGTTTGGACATGAACTAAAGAATGAAAGCACAATGCTTTTGAAACAACTACACAAAATTATACAACTCTTTTAAAAAGTAAAGCACACTTTTTTCATCTATTTCTTTATCACTGTATTAAATCGTCTTTCTGACAGCTAAAAGGAAATTACTGTGATTTAGGGAGTGAATCTTTATCAGTAGTTGACAGGCAGGAAAAAATGATAAGGCCATACAAACAGTTATTTATAATAGCATTTAGCTGGAAAGTGGCAATCGCTCAGCATTTGATTTATGTAATTTTTCAGGGCAGTAGAAATACCTTCTGCAGTCCATCAGGCACTTTTTATGAGCCTGTTATTGAAGCATGAAAGTTTGCCTGCTCGCTGCAGAAAGAACAAGATAAATGCAAAACTGGATACTGTCGTGTAGCAGATAATGCAATTACAGATTCTTGTCCTGCTTAGAAATGATAATTCCTTTATAAAGTCAAATTGGTATTTAACTGTTCTTGTCTTTTTTTTTTTTTCTTTTTTTCCCCCTCTTTTTCTTTCTTTTTCTCTTTTTTCCAGAAGTGTACACAGTGGCCAAACTCTGCCTGCAGAGTTTAGTCTGTCACACTAAATAGGAGCTTGGCGTAGCTGTTGAGGATTTGCCTGGTAGAGACAGAGTGGTGGAATTAACTTCACTCTTTTTTCTGTCTTTTTTGTGTTGCTACTGTCTCGTTCCACTTGAGGAATTCCTCATCATGTCACTAGATGCTTTTACTTAGCTGGTGTTTATGGTGGGATAATAAATGCCCTATCTCTGTCATGTGTTGCCAAGAAACATTGGTAAAATTGAGTCTTTGAAAAATCTAAAACTGCTCTGTGCCATGTTATGTTGCTTCCTAGCCAGGATAACAACCGGAAAAGACAAAATGTGGTGAGGCTATCTTTTCCTTTTGCTGGTGTTCCTGACAAGTACTGAGACAGAAAGCACCAACATGAGTCTTCAATAGAAAATTGTCTTATGTTGGAATTTCATGGTTTTAAAAACATAGGAGCAAGCAGCTGAATTTTTAGAGGTTCAGCTGAACAAGCTGCCATGCTTTGGGATTTCTTCCCTTTTCTAGTTTATTTCCTCTCAATTTGCAGGTGGCCGTGTAAAACTAGTATTTTCCTCATGCTACTTTTCTTCATCTGTTGAGCAAAAATGCTTCATTTTGTAGGTATCTGGTCAAAAGTGGTTGGACCATCAAAACCTCCAGCAGTGCTGGAGTGGCTGACCTCTGGGGTGCTGGAGAGAGCCGGTAGAGTTAGTCTGGGAATACAGCAAATGCATCCCCGGGGGATTCTCTAACAGAGAAAGTGTTTCAAAATAAATACAATACATACAGTTTCCAATCCTGTTAACTGTGTGAATACACGAGTCAGAGTGATGATGTCAAGCTACTTCAGTGGAGGAGGTGTCCTGACCAGGATTATATCCTTAGAAAAGAACTGCTGGAAGTTGAAGACGCAAATTAATCGTTCAGTAATCATAGCCGAAGATGACTCCTTATGAATTAGCTTATCAACTAACCTGTGTCTTCCGTTTTTTACCTGCTAGTTTACACCTTCCACCAACTCCTTTTTTCTGTGAGCAGTGTATTGACTCAGTATGTTGCCCAAAAAGGCTTACTGAAGAAGACAGTCTTTGCTGCAGGAACTGCACACTTTAAAGAAGTGAGGCCTTAGGTCAATATTACCTTTGTAATGTGCCTTACAAGAAAGCAACAGCCTCCTAAAAAACAACTGTTATTGTTGCATGAAGGGTATAGGAGAAAATTGTATTTGACCTTTGCCTGCGCATGCAGATCTTGACTAAATGTGGTCATTCTCCCCGTAGGTTTGTTTTATTTCTTTGCTAAAGCCTTCCTCTGCTGTGCCAGTGCAGTTGATGATTTTGCAGTGCCTTACATAGTAAGCACCAGTTAATCATAAGGTGCTTAGATTTAGATTTAGATTTTTTTCTTAAGTCTCTTAGTACAGAAATTTAATAGGGGTTTCAGTGCTTCAAGGAAGAAATGTTAAGTAGCCAGCTAGCAGAGCTTCCTCATTATATTACCTTATGCTTAGCTGCTCAGATGAAATGAATAATAATTTTCTGCCTTGGCTGGATTAGCTGTACAGAAGCACCATAAGCATCCAGTCAAGCGATTCTGCATGTTGAACTGTTTTTAATACGTTCATTTGAATAGCAGTTTAATGTGGTTTTACTATGATGTTGCCATCACACATAAAATGGCATATCTTTCACCAATTTTTTAAAAATTCATTTTGAGCTCACTATGTGTTAGGGTGTATATATGTAACTAATGATTCGTGGAGGTGTACATCTCTGTTGCACAATATGCATCAGTTGTTTGAATAATTAGATAGAGGCACTGAATGTAGACTATGAAATAGAAATACTCAAGCGGAAATCCTAATCTGCCACAATAATTTAAAGAAAAGGCTTGTCATTGCCTCTTGTAAATCTTGAACAGGCTGTTATCTTGCAGAGCCACAACAGCATAAAATTTAGCTCAGTGAAATAGAGCTGCTTTTCCAATATCCTGGATTTTATCAGCTATGGAAGTAAACATTTTAGAAATTAAAAAAAATGATAGAGCAGCAAAGATTTAATAATGGAGAAGAATTTCTTCGGAAATGTATAGTGTTTAAGGGTGGGGGGGACTTAAAGCGATCTAGAAACTAGGAAATGAGGTAGAAAGCTCTAACTGCGTTGGCATTACCAGCGGAGAAGACTTTAGTATATATTAAAATAACTAGAAAAAAATGTAATAACGCCTCTTCTTCCCTGCCCCCACCACAATGTATTTCCTACTTCTCGGTTAGATGACTCTATCAGGAGTGAAATTTTCAAGATTTTTCAGGAGTCAGGTATTTTTCTTTCATGGTTCAGTCTCACATTTTGGCTTTAGCAGCCGTAACTCTGAAAACAGAGTAATTTGGACTGGTGGAACAAACTTATCCCATCGGATTGAAATTCCAGAACTTTCTCACATATATTATTTTTGATCCCTGTGCAAAGCTGAACTTCCATGTGGTATACAGCCCTGTGCTGGAGGAAATTACCTTGTCTTTGTCATCAACTATGAGTTGACTCTGTAGCTGTATTCTTCTTTCCGTATTTTTAGATTATGTGTTCTTGTGCCCTGTCACATGTTAAAGATCCTTTCGACTTGAGACAGAAGGAATCCTATGACAGGATGATGAAGATCAAACATTACTTGTCAGAGTTATACAACAAACCAGTGCTAAATTATTGAGTCTTGGCTGACAGCAGCTAGTAGTGGAGAAAGCCTTTGAGTCATCAATTTCAAAACCTAAGGGTGTTAAAAGAAGGCATTCCTTGCCAGGGAAAACTGAAATAAATCATTATGCTGGCTTATGTGTTATGTTGATTTGCTTTTTGTCTTTGTCTCTTTTTTTTCCTCCCTCTCCTCCCCTCCCCGCTGTCTGTGATATTTTTCATTTGTCAGTATTTTACCATTCTCAGATGAGTATAAATAATTATGCTAATAGCAACATGATTGCTTTCCAAGGTTCTTATGGCTACAATCTCTGGTTACCCTTTCTATGATCAAAACTCACGATGGGAGGAGCTAAATTAATAAATTACAGGATTTATAGGTGCTAAGAAGAATCTAGGTTTACCGCTCTTGAATGTTTTTGTTAACTTCACTAAGGCTAGGTAAGGTTTCCAGTGTCTGTTGGAGAATGACAATCAATATCCATTTTGGACATGGGATTTATGTGGTGGATTTTAGAGCTGTTTTTCTGCTACTTTTGTCTGTGTAATAGCATATAATTTTGCTTTCTGTGAAACTTCACTAAACATTTACTGGTTTTGCTGAGTATTCCTTCCATTAAACTCACTTGGAAGGAGATTTGGGAGAAATGCCTACATTAAGTATGCAAAGGAAAGCAAAGGGAGTCATGGTTTTCTTTTCTATTTGTTTCTTTCTATTTTTGTGTATTGTAGTGAAAGAATTTGAGCTATTCCCCTGGGCTAGGAAAGCATTTTCCTTCTCTGAATGGGAGCAGTTGCTTGGAATCAATGAGGGCTCTGTCACCATACCAGCTGGAGCCTTAGTCGACTTGTTGCAAGATCTGCCAACAAAACTTGGCCGTGTTAAAATACAATTTATGTTTCCAAATATTTCACGTCTAAGACATGTCAGATATATTTTTCAGTTCAGCCTGCTCATTTTTTGCCACTATTTCAGAATTACAGAATCACTTGCCTTTCTTTTTTTTTCTTCTGAAATACTGTGGTTTGACTGTACTGTTCCTGTGGTATGATATATTAAACTAATTTCTGCAAAAGTCTAAGCATTTTATTTTTTAAAAGTAGTATTTTATCATGGTTATGAAACAACTACACTGTAGATTAATAATTCACTTTTTCACATTCAAGATAATACTACACTGTATCTTAAACACATCCAGTGTTTATCTGGCAGTTCATTTTTTTTTGTAAGAAGAATGAAATTGTATTCACATTTACAATTTTAAACCTGTAAAATAGATTATATAATAACAGGTATTTTATTATTAACTTTATTTTAGAAAGGATTCAGGTAATTGCAGATTTTAAAATGACAAAACCCAAAGTTTTATTCAGTTAAGTTTTTATGGTTTTGCTTTATTGTTTTGCTGTTGTTCATGTAAGACAGAACAGGAGTACTGAAACCTAGTGATACTTCATCAGTGTATAAATTAATCTATCATTTGACACTGAACTTATTTTAAGTTTAATACTTTAGATAATTATCTGGGATTATTGTGGTGGTTACATATGGTAGATGTGCTCATCTTAACCAGTAGGCTAATGAAAGTACTGAAGTTAATATTCACTGTTAGCAATTCAGTACAGAATATAAGCCATTGAATGGTTAGCCCTTAATTTTTATCTACTTTTATGTATTCGCATAGTAGAAATCATTAGAGACACAAGGAAATAAGGAAGGCAGAAGGAGAGAAAAGTGGCAAGATAAGCAGATGGCCAAAGGACAAGTGGCTTTGGATTTTCCAATCCATAATTTTAGTTTAATATAAATTTGGTTTTGGAAAGAACACAAATTGTGTGGAGCCTAAGTGTCTGTGGTCTGTAGTGATGGACAGTATCGGGCAGTGGCACTTCAGCAGAGAATGATAAATTGCTCGAGGCAGTAGGGAGACAAGCACTATTGAAGTGAGAACTAGCTGGGTATTCAGAACTATGTTCGTATCCACACCAAAAAAAA
>VZSF01006304.1:246-15351 GCA_013398295.1 Chionis minor
GCGGGCTCCGCGCCGCACCGCGCCTCCACCGGCCCCGGTAATCCCTCCCTCCCTCCCTGCCTCCCCCGGGAGACCGGCCCCGGAGCAAAACAAAGCCCCGGCCGGGCTGCGGGCTGATGTTTTCCCTCGCGCCGAGGGTTTCCTTGGTAAAATTCAGATGTTTCCTTGGGTCTCGATTAAAATAACAAAGCGGGGTATTTACTAGGATGTTA
Organism: Chionis minor; assembly: GCA_013398295.1. NCBI lineage: Eukaryota > Metazoa > Chordata > Aves > Charadriiformes > Chionidae > Chionis > Chionis minor. The sequence goes on from VZSF01006304.1 coordinate 459, forward strand.
TTTCAAGTCTCTTAAGTCCCTGGTTATGTCTGTTGCGATTTCTCCGCAAATACAAAAACAAGCGCTGCGATGATTTATTTGAAGGAATGTAGGTGTTTTGCCAAAACAAACACGGCTTTTTTTTTTTTTTTTTTTTTTTCCCCTCTCTTCCCCCCCCTCCCCCAACCAATCGCTTCTCACGAGCAGTTGTCACTGAAGCCTCTCGGGTTTCTTCCTGCCGTAATTTTGCAGGTGTTTTGTCACGATCTCGGGAGCGGGTTTCTGATGCCAACCAGCGGATTTGCACAGTGCGCACAGGCGGCGCGAAGCAGCGCAGGCAGCGCCTGTGACAACGTCCTGAGAAAACCCTGTCCCATGTCATTTGCACGCCTGGCACAGCACCTTCACACGCTTTGCCTGGGGCTCGCACGGCCTTCACACGGTGCCGCTGGCACCACTCGCCCAGCAGTTAGTGGCCATGGGGAGCCCTCATCCAGCTGGGGCAGGAGGCAGAGGAAGGACAGGCAGAAGAAGGCTTCATTAACTGTTTTTCTTCTGTCATTAAGTCCAGCTTGATGCTGTTCAGACACTGAAGGTCACTTTAAAGGAGCACCAACAAGACCTTCCACCCCCTGAGGTCTCGCTCTCCCCTGGGCAGGGTGCCGGGATCCCAGCTGGGTGCCCTCGCAGCACCAGAGCAGGCGGCAGCGGGGCTGAGCGCTCAGGGCAGCCCTTCCCGAAGATGGGAAGGCTAAAAAACCCTGTCCTGTCCTGCACCTCTCGATCCCACCTCCACCAGCAGCCCCAGACGCACGGATTGTGCTCCTGATGCCCCCGCTGCCGGGTACGGCAGCGCTCCCTTCCCAGCACTGCTCAGGGAAGGGACCAAAAGGGTCCTCAGAAGGACGAAAGGGTGATGTGACAAGGAAGGACTGCTGAGCTTTAGAAAATGGGCAGACAAGTCTACCACAAACCTCTGGGCTTCTTGCAATGGTTTCTGGAGCCTCCCACCCGGAATCCTTTCACACAGCCAGTTTCATGGCAAACAGTGACAGGTACAAAAATGGAGAGTGCGGGCCATGCCCTGGGCCACCTGGGCTGGTACATCCTCCGGCGTGTTGGGGTGTGTGTACCTGCCACACGCGAGGAACCCCAGGCTTCACCAAAATCCCAGGGACTGCAACCATCACTGCATTTTTCCTGTGTACCTTTTAAAAATTAAAATTACATGGATGCAACAGCCAGCCTGGCCGTGCCCTCTGTTTTTTCTTTCCCCTTTAACTTTTTCATCCCCGGACCAGTCGTCTTCTCGGCCCCCAGCGGGGGCAGCAGGGCCAAATCCCCGCTTGGTGCAAGCCGGCAGAGCCGAGCAATGTTCCTCTGCTCCATCCTCGTCCCCATGCACAGCTGCCCCCGCGGCGGAGCCGTGTGCTGCTGGGTGATGACAGCCAGACCCCCGTCCCCACCGTCTGTAGGGAGACCCACACACAGGCACGCACATGCCCACACAGCCCCGAGCGACACGTACACACGTGCCCGCACCAGCTGGCACACGCACACACACACGTGGGTACACAGACCCACGAAGCAAATCCTCCCCAACTGTGCCGGGGGGGGGGAAGACGTGAAATCCCGCGGCCCATCCTTTCAACCACACAGCGTCTATCGAGGTGCACAAACGCTGAGTTTCCCATCTGTTCTCCATCGCAGCTTCATCTAAACCCTTTTGGGCTTTCTTGAATTTCCATCAGCCCAGCCCAGCCCAGCTGCAGGACCTTCCCAAGCCGCCCCAGCCCTGCGCAGCGGCGCGGCGGCTCCTGCCCCCAGCCCTTCCCCACTCCAGGGACGGGCTCCCTTCTCGCCCACCGCAAACCTTTTGCGCATAATTTCACCCTGGCAAAGAGCCACCTTCTACCAGCCCCCCTTCCAAAACCAAATTAGCACGCTGCTGCAGCAGCAGAAATTGGAGAGGAAAGGCTGCAGTTTTATTTTACAACTCAATTAGCAAGTTTATACAGAAAAAACACCCATATATCCAAAGGAGATTTTATATCTGTTTGGCTTCACCAGCAAATAGACTCGTTCCTCCTGAGAGCGCTCCCCATCGCTGTGGGTACAGCGACGTGCTCCTGCCCATGGTGGCCCTCAACCAAGGTGGTGATGCTGGCTCCGGCCCTGCTCGCTTGCTCCATCTCTCTTTGCTCTTACACTCACAAATCCTCTTAGTACCTCCAGCATGGATGGAAAATCACAATTCCGAGACTGTCCTGTCACCCTGTTCATGAAGTATTAAACAAACGCGAAGTCTCACAGAACCTAAGATGGTGACATTTGCCTCTGATTTTTCCCTAAGAACCTGCCGCAAATAACATGAAGCCAATGGCTATATGCCCAGGAGGGATCCTGACTCCTGTACCTTAACAGCTCACGCTGTGTCCCACCACCGTCTCTCACTTCCTTCACCCATGGGCCCTTCTCGGTGGGTTTTTTGAAAGAAGGGGCCTCACTAAGACTATTTTTTTTACAGGGAACGTTTTTGGGATGGTGATTCCTTCAGGATCAGGAAGGAATCGTTCCTGCCTGGCTGACATTTGGGCTTGTCCCCTCCGTTGCAGTCTCCCTCCCTCCGCTCCCTCTCTTGGTCCCCAGCACTGCCCTGCTTGCCCTCCTGCGTTGTCCGCTGTGGTTGGGGACCTTTGTGTGTGGAGCACTGATTCATTTCCACAAGTGGGGTTGAGTCCTGGACAGGGTGGACTGTCCTACCATGGCTGCATCCTCTTTTACAACTGTGGGCAAGGTCCCAGCCTTGCCTGCCAGAGAGGGGATGCCCTACGGATGCTCTTCAGCAAAGTAAAGAGGGGGCTATTTGATTTAATCAGGTCCCCACCAGCTGTGGAAGACCACTTCTCAAAGGAGGAAACTGAGGCAGGAAGGAAACCCTCAAGCAATAACCATGTACCTGGTATCGTAGCCGTGTTCCCACAGCCCTCTACCTCCACAGATGTTCACCTTTCCTGTCATCAGCACTTTTTCATGGAATAAAAATAAACTGCCGGGATAAACCCCCTCCGCGCTTCAAAACTGGAGGTGTTTGTGGCTGTTTCCAGTAGCTAAGCCAGTGGGGCTCAACCACATTTGCAAGTCTTGAGCAAGTTCAGAGTGGTCAGAATATTGATGCTAGTGGTTGTTTGGAAGAATGCGTTTTCATGTAGTGACCACACAAGAAGCCTCCTGTGGCTTCACTTAACAAATGTCTTCTAGTGAGATGGCTACAAGTGACGGCAAGACCAGCTCAGCAAGTAACCAAGCAACAGCATCATTTTCTTTCCAAATCTTCCAGCAACTCCTTCCAAAACTCACTTAAATTGAAGCCAAGCTGAATTCTTCCTGATTGTCCGCATGGGGATAGCCAGGGAAGATAAGACAAATCAAGGTACAAAGTCCATGCATGAAACGTCAGATGGATTCAAAGACCCCGTAGGGCTGCTTTCCTTCAGGCCCCGAGACCTTACGTCACCGCAATCTGGATGTCTAAAGCTATGCTTGTCTCACATCACTTTCTATTTGAACACCACATTCTAGCTAGCGGACAGGAGACTTATGGAAACGCTTTGCTGAGAGTTCAGTCCTTCTGGAAACATAAAAGCTTCTTGGATTAGACTTTCCATTCCCCTGGGGGAAAATTGTCCTATTCAGCATCTGGTCAACAGGGTCTGGCAAAAGCCACCTGAAGAGAGCAAGTCAAAACACAGTTGAGCACTCAGTCAACTTTAAAAAAAGAAAAAAAAAAAAAAAAAAAAAAAACCTTTTTGAAAAGTGCAGAGTCAGCAGGTAATTTGTCAATGCACCAAGCCACAGATGCAGAGTTGGGGTGATGACTCAGCCCAACTGTCCTTACTGTGGTAGTCTAGGCTAGCATCTGGTCAGAAGGGGTGGTATCCACCTTACTTAATTTTGGCTTTTTCCTCGCTCTAACTAATCACCTTCCTCCCACTAATAGTTGCTGGAGGGAGACCTGTACCTCCAGAAATGATTCCTACACCATTTACCAAAGAGCCCAACTGAGGCAGCTGTTATGGAGGTTTTGGTCTGCCCTGGAGAAGGACCTCAGCTGCCTCCCCATTTCTAGCTGTCCATGTGAGATGTCACCAGGGGAAACGCTCCTCTACAGTTCTCCTCAAGCTCTGCTCTGTGCTTCCTTATTTTTACATATTTCACCCTTTGACCTTCACTCGGTCCCTTTTTCTTTCATCTGTTTCCCAGATTATTGCATTTCTCCCCAGCTTTTTGTCCTCCAGCTCCCAGCAACTTTGCAAAGGCTCCTCAGACCTGGGGTTATCATCCAGTCCCAGAGGGGAGACCTGGCTGGGAGAGTGTCTGCCAGTGGGCACCGAAGGGAGCGCAAAAAAGGGAACATTGCACGCAGTACTTCACCCTGATCTTTCCAGCTCCCAGCTACTCCCTGGAGACCCCTTCTCTGCCCTCTCCCCATCCCTCCCCAGCCAGCACTGTTCATGGCTGTTGTGTCCTTCTTACTTCTCTGCCTCTTGAGACAGAGAATTTCTCAATACCAAAACCAAGCCCTTTCCTCTCTATCCCAATGCAATCTGACCAATAATTCCAGTTCTGGCTCACTCTTTCTGGACGCAGGTCTTCACCGCTATGAACATGGAAGAAAGGTGGGGTTTTTTCCCCCTTTAGGCTATGTTCCTGTCTTTTGGTATTGTTTATTCCTTGTCAGACAGCTACTTTTGCTGTCTCATTCACTTCAATGCTCTTAATCTCATGCTTTTACTTTCTGCTGTAGACCAGTCAAATGGAACTAAACTTTGAAGTCCTTAAGCTCAGCCCAACAGTTTTCCCCAGTGACAGGGGTCTGGCAAAAAAAGCTTTTTCCCCAGGAACTGATTTCCCTCCCTTTTGAGAACATTCCTTAAGCAGGAATCAACAGGTGGATACATCCTACCTAAATGCAGGTAACAACACAAGGTACCTAGTTGGAGGTATCAACTGTGGTTTCCTCAACAGTTAACTCTGGAGACACCAACAAGCCGTGGGGGTCGGCTGAGGCACACAGAGGGCCAGGGCAGACCTGCCACCGGCCCTGCACTGCCCCCCTCCTCCTGCCTTCACTCCTCTGTACCTGTCGCTGTGCTGGACTGTGCGGAGCAGGAGATGTGGAGGAAGGCGAGTGTCTGGGTGGGGAAAAGGATGTGGTCCAAAGTCGTGCTTGATTGCAGCTTTGCATGGTCTGGATGACTTCTCTCACAGACTATGTCTCTCTGACCTTCTTGCCAGGGCAGCATGTCCTTCCACAACGGATATGCGTGATTTGGGCTGGGCACCTGGAAGTTTGGAGAGATGCCTCTCACCAGAAAGACCCCGCAGAGACCAGCACAGATTATGGGGCAAACTGAGCAGCTCATAAACTACTTGTTAGCACCACTGTATCTTCTGGCTTCCTGTCCAATTCTGCATTTTAGCCCCACAATTTCTGCTTTCCTTTTCCATCTTGCCTTTTCCAACTCTTTTTGTAGTCATTTCATGCCGTGGACCCCTTTCTCCTTCAGCTGTTCAGTAGCATGAGAAGCTCTGAGGAGAAGACACCATCCTACGGGGCCACCTGAGCAGAGGTGGCCACAGTGGGACCGGGCATCAGCCGGCGGCTGAGTACCGGGAGCACCGGGAGCGCAGGGAGGGATCACTCCCGGGGCAGGAGCACCATCTCCCGGCCACGGGATTTATAGCAGCAAGGCTCCCTGCAAGGTCAAGGTGTTCTGGCGCACAGATGCCATGTGGAAGGCACTAGCAGCTTGGAAGGCGCTCACTCTGGTTTCTGTCCCCTTAGGTTGTGAAGAATATGTAAAGCCACCCAGCACAAGTGTGTGATGCACATAAGAAAGAGAAGGAGATGGAAAACTGGCTGTGAACAGGAATGTGTTATGCGGGCACATCCCTTTTTCCTGGTGCCATCTGTCAGACAGACCTCTGAGCACAGGATCAGCCGCTAAGTGTTTTTACTGTAGGTGCATCAGGTGAAGCTCTGTCTTATTTTGCATCACTCTGCCTCCGTCTCAAAGAGCCCTCGAGTTAATAAATGGAGCAAATCACCTCTTGCTTAAGGGTCCTTTGCATAATTTTACTATGTAAGTGAGAACAAGCTTTTTGCCCGCGTAGCTTTGCTTAGGTAGATGCATCATGAGGAGATATATCGACATATTAAATCCTGCGCATTTACTTAGTGCTCCCACTGAAGTTAAAGGCATGCTTCTGGGCTGGGACTGCTGCATGGACAAAGCCACTAATGCACACTACTGGATGGGATGTCAAATGCCCTATGAGCAATGACCTTGATTTCCTAACAGGTTATAGTGGCACGTGTCCACAGGTGCTACCTACAGCTCTTCGCAGGGACTGCAGATCAGTGTGGGCTGCGCTGACATCAGTATTTAGGTAACATACATTTCTGCCTTTTATATATGATGCAAGCGACATGCTCGCTTTGCCTTGCCCACTTGCCTGTTCCTGCCCACCCAAACACTCATGTGCAGGTTCAGGCACCTGAGACATCTCAGATGCTTAAACACAAGTATCTGGTGCCGCCTGAGACATCCGGACCTCCAGCTGCTGCCTCAGAAAAGAGCGGGGCTGTCCTACACCTTCTGCCTCATCTACCAGCACCGTGTGGGTGTCCTGGGTGCCTTGCAGCCTGCAGAGAGCCTATTTTAGCACCTGAGTAAAGCACACTCGCTTATGAGAAGATCATCAGAATTTACTAGGAAAAAAAATATAGAAGATGGGACTTTCTGATATTGAAGAAATCCTTGAAGACCACACCACTGTGTCTGAGTCACTTCAGCAGCGTACGGGGAGCTCTGCCTGTTTCTGTGGTTCACACATTGACCCCACCAGGACAGTAAGTCAAAATACACCATTTTGGGCTCCTCGGTCTGTGTCCAGAAGAAAAACGCAGCTGAAAATGATTTGATATGACTGGCTCCTTTGTGAAACAAAACGATTGTCCTGCAGGCAGCTGCCGGTTTGCTAACAAGCATTTTGCACTTGGAACAAGGAGGTGTTAAATTCTGCCTCTCTCCTTTCTGTAGGGCCTCACCCTGCAGCGCGGATTAAGTCTGGGCTGACAGTTTTAATAACAGCCAAAAGCACCAGGACAGTTAAAGGTCTGCCTGGGCCTTGATGATTTAGCGATGTGGAAACTGCAAGTGAACCCAGCTCTGAATCTTCTCAGTAGTTTTTTTCCTCTGTACAGTGATGGCTCGTGGATACGGTATTTATAAGACAGGTTGTGAATGTAAAGACTCATAGAATCCCTTGAGCTCTCCAGGTGGACACAACTCTGCAAGCACTTAGGCTACTGGATTAAATGTTTGTAGGACCGCTCTTTGGCATCAACATCAATTGCTGCGGATCAGCCCGTGTCCACCTGGCTAAACTCCCTGAGCCTCCAAGGCTGATGGCCATGTACAAGCTGTCGGCTGAGAACGGTCTCTGGCTTGTGTTAACAACTGAACTGCCCCCAAGAACAATTCAGCAGAGTCCGAGGCTGAAAACATGCCAGGGATCCTTTTAATAATGTCACAGTGCTGATGTGGCTCCCCGACGTTATTTAATTTACTTGTATAAGTAGAGTCCTGGAGACTCTGGAGACCAGGGCAGGGTAGCTGATGAGCTTGTGTGTTGGAAACCTCGCTCATTGTCAAGAGCTTCATTCTTTCAAAAGCCTATTCCAGCAAGGCTGGGGTGAGCCTTGGCTATCCAACAAACAGTGGCTTTTCTTTTGAGGAGAGAAAGGTCCCAACCTTTGGTATTTGGTGGGGAGCTGAGAAGCATGCAGTGGGAGCAATGAAGATATTTGGTGGGGAGCTGAGAAACATGCAGTAGGAGCAATGAAGAGTGCTCCCCTCAAGATGGACTTCAGCAGCAGTAGCTGGGGCCTTGGGACAGCCACACTCCCTCCCATCTTAGCTCTTCCCTCTCTGTAGTAACAGGTCCTTGCCTGCTCTGGAAGGCAGCTTGGGCAAAGAATATACGCAGGTGAATCTCCAGTCTTGCACAGGGTCAGTGGTGGTGTGGTTTGGGCCAGACTGGCCACTGGTCCTCAAACCAGGACAGGTATGGACATTCCTGATGGAGTCTGGGGAAGGAGGGGCACCTTCTGTGCCATCAGTTTTTCCATGATTCCTGGGTCTCCCCTTCCACTCCCCAGTTCAGCACAGCCCAGACCACCAGACCAATACACCTGCGTGTGTAACGCTTGAGGAGCATTCATCATTCTGGTTTTGTAATTGTAGCTTTGAATTCTGAGTGACTGATTTCAGCAGAGGCTCCAGTCATATGAAAAGGGAATGGATAAAGCTGGTTGTAGGACCAGGTAGAACAACATGGTCTCTCAAGAAGACTTCATTTCCATTCTCCTTAGTCTGATTTTTTCTCTCACCAGATGATGCTCCTCCTTGCCTTATAGAAACCTGAAAACTTGGCTTATGAGAAAAATATCCAAAGTGTGTGCTACGCCATTGTAGCATAAATGGCTACATCTATCTCTAGAGCTGTATCTTCCTTGTCTTTCTGAAGGACAATCATCCATTTCTATAAAATCTCCAATACCCTTACAGTATCATTTTAGTAGTTACCGTTTAGGAGGAGGGTGATAAGGAAGCATTTAGGGTGGATTCATCCACTTGATCTACAATATAAATGTGAGATTTGCTAGACACACATCAGCTGTATCGCTTCTTTAGCTCCAGAGACTGTAGTGACTTGATTTTCAGTTACTGTAATAAGTACATATATATTTAATGCACGCGAGAGCACCAACATGGTGACATTTACTTTTAAAGTAATGAATTTCAACCATTTAGGCCTCATTATGTTGCCTACACATAGACACTGCAAATCAAGACACACCAGAGATCCAAGACATCTGCCTACAGAGACATAGCACGAGATCAAAGTAAGACCTGCAGCCCTCTAGGGCCACAGCTGGAGGACATGTGGGACACACCAAGTGTCTCCTCAATGGCACTAAACCATAGCTGAGCAGCTGAACTGAGACCTGAACACCTAAGCTAGTTGCTACATTTCCCCTATAGCCACTGGAGAAAAGTACATGCTTTTAGGGCTCAAATCATCATGTCTTAAGGTGAGCACCTGAAAGAGATGGCAGTCCTCCTAGAAATGTGTCTGAGAAACATTCTTTTCTCCATTGACTACAAAGCCAGTCTACCAGACCAGCACAGAGGAAGATACCGAGCAGGCCAAAATATAATATTAAGCAAGAATAATCTCACTGGGTGTGACTAGAAAGGCAAACCATTACTGTTTTATAACACCATTACGGTTACAACCACTAACGTCTTCATTAAAAACCACAGATTTCAGAAGCCCAAGTGCACCACCTGGTGAAACCCAGAGTCTGACTGCCAGTCACCTTCTAAGTAAGAGCCAGAGCATCTGACTCAAAATGTTTGTTGTAAAACATCTGTGAGAGAAACTCGGCTCCTGGATTAAATAGCATTGACCCGGAGAGTTACTCACCTTCCTATTACCGCTGTGTACGAACAACTGGTTGACGAGGCAGGTTGTCCTGTTTGAGACAGTGAGACAGGCATACATACAGATCTCCTTGAACAACGGAGTAACTCTATCCTGGCTTGCTGACATCAAGAAATGTTTGGGTCATTGTAGTACCTCTCTCCTAGACTCTCTCCTAGAGTCTGTCATATTAGTTATCTTGAACTGAAAACAGAGCAGTAGAACTAATGCAACTCAGTTTACCAAAAAATCTGTATTGTACTTCTCTTATACTTCCATCCTGCGTTGGAGGTACACAAGAGGTGACTGGCCTACTGGCAAGCCAAATCAAACAGGTATCTGCTGAGTTTATGCTTCTGTCTTTCCTTTAGAGGAATGCAAATGCCGGCCTCTCACCTACTGAGCTGCCAGGTTTTTACAATAGTTGGAGGAGCTGAAAGTTGTCCAGCCAACTGTTCTTCTGTTGTATTTGGTTAAAATTGGCCATCAGATTATTACCATGTTATTAGGTGGGGAGGAGACTGTTAGACTGGCAGGCACATGGAGAAACAGAGAGTGATTGCATGTACCTTTTTTTTTAGGAAGAGACATTGAAGAATAACTCACAAACACCCTCTTGCCTCCCATCCCTTCTCTTTTTCTTGCTAATTCAAAAAGTTGAAATTTTTCCATTTGGGAGAATTTCCGTGAGGTCCAGAATCACTCATAAAATGGGGGAATTGTTCCAACACTGTCCCTGAAAAGTTTCCTAATTTTAAAAAGAAATCCAGGAACAAAATCTGGTCAGCTCTAACCCAACTGGCTCGAACTGTGCTGCAGTTCAGCAGAGAAGCTTGGGTCTTCATGAACCCCAGCCTTTTCTTAATCCTGCAGGCAGGATCTTCGTATAGGGAGCTATCTCCACATTTCATGCAGGTAATGAGCAACCAGGAGCCAGCACTAAAGACAAATAGACCTTGGGCTCTTGTTTATGTCCAGCCAAGTAAATTAGCATGGACATAAATACCTCCAGAGCTTATTTGGTGGGAGTGAAGGAAACCAAAGTAAAGTCCTTGGGCGACAGCTTAGGTCAGGTGTGCGGTGAAGATGTACTCGAAAAACTTGGCAACATATTTGGGAGTCTACCAAGAAACTTGTGCAATTACTGCCCATTTCTTCACCTTTCCTTTATCTGGGGAAATACTCTTCTCATTGCATCTATGTAAAAAGTCAACTCTCTAAAACCTACCCTTTCTTTGGAAAAAAAAAAAAAAAGGCTACTGTATCTATCTACTGCAGATGTGGTTTTTTTAATAGTATAGACAATTTTCTGCATTTTGAGGCTTGGTTTTATTAAACTGCGAACCAGAAAATCTCACCTTTTCTTCATCACCGGTTACCGTGAAATTTAGTCATGTTCTACCTACAACCCCCAGACTTTAGAGAGGTGGAATTTTAATTCCAGAGCTGCAGCAGGTCAAGAGCCAGGTTTATCTTTCAGCAGGTTTCTACTAGATTATTCCTGGCACGTGGCTCATCATTTTACAGGTTAACTGTTTAAAGCTGGGGGGGAAGCATGAGGAATAAAGAAGAGCTATATAACACTCCTCCCTTCTCCCCAGAATAAATCCATCCTGAGTTTAGGAGGTGTGTAGATTAAACGACTGCCCTGACAGGCTATCAACAACCTTACCACATCATATAAAAAGAGTGAACTTTAAATCTACCATTTTGGCTACCTTTGAAACTCACAGCAAAGCCCAGTCCTAATATAAAATCTCCTAGTGTTTCACATCTGGGTTTTGTAATTGCCATCTGAAAATAAATACTGGTAGGAGTGATAAAGTGACTGGTCACCTCCCTGGAATCCTATTAGTCTAGTACAGCCCTTTTCAGTAATTAAATAATATTGTATTTCTCCCAGTATGAACCAAGGCTGAAAAAAGTTTCATGTTCAGCTTTCAGAGCCAATTTATTTTGTTTTTAAATACGTTCCTCTGCCCTTGCTTCCCCCTTCGCCCCCTTTTTTATTTACTATACCCTAAGTAGGGCTCTGATTTCTCCTCATCCTGGCCTGATTACAGGCGGAGCCCTCTGCCAGGGATTCACAAACTGGTGGACAATTCCACCTGGGCTTATAAGCTCACTGTTGTTCACCTGCTGTCTTGGGGAAGATGAAAAGCAAATCCACAAGCTGCCAAGAATCACACCCAGGCAGGGATGCAGTGCTGCAGGAGCCGATCCCTGCTCAGCGGCCAGGAGACAGACGTGACCCTGGGACAAGTTCATGGGGTCCCACACCTTGGCCCTGATGGAGACCCTTTGTTCCCCCAGGCCCCCACGGTGAACAGGGAGGGATTAACCCGCAGGGCTGCAGTCTGTTTGCATCAAACTGAACGCACAGATCCCAGCCACCAATCACTCAATATTTTCGCAGGCTTTGGGAGGTTTTTCTTCCTCACTTTAAGATTTTGTGGGAACTCGGGGCCTGCAGAAAACGGCTGGTGGGCAGTCCCCCAGCCCACGTGGTGAAAGGCCACCTGCTGCAAACCTCCTTTTTCTGTATCCCAGCCAGAGCTGAAGGGACAGGGAAGGACCGTCCCCTTCACCTTTCAGGTCTGGAGTCTCTGCTACAGCTGCCCTCCACCACACTCCTCCACGCTGGTGTTTCCCATTGCCCACTTACCCTAATTTGGGACCAAGCCGTTCCCCAAGGAGGCCAGGACTTGGTTTTTAGTTATCTCACAGGCATCAGACCATAAGCTCTGCACCCACCTGCCAGCCCCCAAACCATCTGAGCTTGACCAAGCCTTTGTAAAAATCTCTTTCAAGGGTTTTTCAGGTCGCCACAGCAAGGTCCAAGGGGAGACTTTTTTTGAGTTCTGTCTGGCAAGGGACAGCAAATGTGTTTGTGCCCCTTTCTGAGTGCTGGGGAGGGGGATGGCTGCTGCATCATTATCATTTCTCCCTGTATTTCCTTGCCTGCCTGGCTCCAGCCCTCTCTTCTCTGGCAGAAAAGCCCTGTGCTAGTACAGGTAGAGGTCGTGGAGAACAGGACCCATAGGCTGCTCAGTTCTAACCTTCAGCATTTCTTTCTTCTTTCCCTTTTTCATCACACTCCCACTTAGAATAAAATCGTAGAATCATTTAGGTTGGAAAAGATCATTGAGTCCAACTGTAAGCTCAACACTTGGTACCCCACAACCCTCTTTGAGTTGAGGCAGATGATGAGAAAACTCCTCTGGCTTATGAGTCCGTGAAAGGCTCTTAGTTTAGCTATTGGGGGTAAAACTGTGTATAAAAAGGAAATACAAAAATCAGTCCCTAATTGAAAATGTGGTCATATTACTGATTGGCATCAGCTCTGTAGAAAATCCCAGTGTAACTGGTCCCAGCATCAAGTTTGGAGCATGAGCTGAAGGTTCCACTGGAGTCAGTGGGATTGACTGTGCAAGAAAATCGTGCTGGGCAGGAGCCGGGCAGTGGGGTCCCAAAGGGTGAGACACAGTGGGGGATCCCAGTTAGTACCAGCAACCCGTCCCTGGTCTTCAGGTTGTATTTGAGTGCTCTCTAGTGGATAGAAAAATTAGTCCAGAGGCAAACACAGCCGATGCTCACCCGCCCTGAGCCAAAGTCGCCCTCGCCTGGGTGTGGGAGGCATTGGGTCTGCAGTATTCACACGCCGTGGGGCTGTCTGGGAGTGGGGTTTTGGAAGGCGTTCACAACAGGGTCGTCTTGACCTGCGGTGCTGCGGGGCAGAGGTTTGATGCAGGAGCAGTGCAGGGTCATGGAGGATGCGCGCCTCATCAGATGCCTTTGGTAGGAGCTGAGGCATGGAGTGCAAGATAACATCCCAACCCCTTCCCCGTCACACAGCCTTTCAGAGCTTCTCCTTGGGGGAAACACCCGCAGGACCTGCTCCTGCACGTGCAGTCAGCAGACAGAAGAGCAGACAGGTACTGTGGAAGGAGAGTAGGAACAATTTTTGGTCCCTAAGAGGGATTTCACTAAGAGGTGGGGAAAAAGGATGATACTGACCCATTTCCCAGCCAGTGCTCAGCCTCCAGGAGCCCTCTTCTCCAAAAGCCCTGCCAGTGCTGGACATAGTTGCTCTGAGGGAAGACAGCTCGTGTTCCATAACACAAAGTAATAGCCCTCTAGTCACAGGGGAAACTTAGACTAGTTCTGTGGGACAAGAAGGTTTTTACGGAAGTCAGCTCAGGACACAGGCCATAAAGTGGTTATGCAGTGGGTGCTCCCAGATCAGCAGAACTGTATTACTGAACTTAAATGTTCAAAAGGTGCCCCCAAATTATGAGATTTATAAGGATAGGGTATTGCAGTTGGGATTAGGCATCTAAGGTTTGGTTTCTGAGAATAACTCACTACTTTTTATTTCAGTGAAATAATGACAGCTTAAAGATTTCCGGTGATGGTGATGGTAAAAACTGAAACAGCCACTGGACTCATGAAATAGCTACATCAGCTATAAAAGTTGTATGTATCTCCCCTTAAATCCTTTGTTTTAAACCTGGCTTCTCCATTACACCCATGTTGTGGGGGCTACTGCTTTAGGTTTTCAGGATGATACTGTCTGTCAGCAAGAGCTCCTCTTATATGGACACTGACCAATGCTCTGACATCTTGAACACAAATGAAGCTCCTTCAACCATTTACTGAGCCTAATTACTCATCTCACATTCATTCTTCTCTTTCATTATCTAGAACCCTTTGACTAAAATCAGACTGGCCCTTTCTTTGAGCATCTTCTTCCACTTGGAGCAGTTGTCTTTGACATTGCCTCATCTAGTTAGAAACCACTGAGGGTCTAACAAAGCAGCAGACATACCTGCTCTAAAAAAATATGGGATAGTATATATAGTATATATATATATTCCACCATATAGTATATATGGTGGAAGCAAGGACAGGTGGACTGGATGGAATATAGAGAAACTGTCCGAGTGGCCAGGAACCGTATCAGGCAGGCGAAAGTCCTAAGAGAACTGAATCTGGCCAAGGACATCAAAGACAATAAGAAAAAATTCTATAGCTATGTCAGGGAAAAAGGTAGGACTTGGGAGGCTGTGGGCCCTCTCCAGAAGGAAACGGGAGACCTGGCCACCCAGGATATGGATAAGGCTGAGGTACTGAATGACTTTTTTGCCTCAATCTTCACTGGCAAGGGCTCTAACTGCACTGTCCAAGTCACAGTAGGTAAAACCAGGGGCTCTGAGAATGGAGAACTGCCCACAGTAGGAGAAGATCAGGTTCGAGACCACCTGAACAACCTGAAAGTGCACAAGTCCATGGGACCTGATGAAATTCATCCACGGGTCCTGAAGGAGCTGGCGGACCAAGTTGCGAAGCCACTTTCCAT